>CM035169.1:11951651-12372840 GCA_020205615.1 Panax quinquefolius
ACCTAGATCTTGGGATATGTAGTCAGCTAGGTTGGGTTGCCACTATGACGACTCTTATTTAAATAATAGGCTTTAAACCCATTCCTTTCGATGATTTTTCCACTTGCTCTCTTGTTAAACCTTTCGTAGCGGATCCCGCAATATTATCTTTTGACTTTACATAGTCAATTGAGATAATTCCATTTGAGAGCAATTGTCTCAACGGTATTATATTTTCGTCAGTATATGACGTGACTTCAGATTATATAAATGACTCAGTGCTCTTCCAATCATTGATTGGCTATCACAAATGTATACATATAAATTTGTACAGTCTTGACCAATTTGAAATATCCTCTAAGAAATTACGAAGCCACTCAGCTTCTTCTCCAGCTTTGTCTAATGTAATGAATTCTGATTCCATTGTAGACCTTGCAATACACGTTTGTTTTGAGAATTTCCAAGATACCGCTGCACCTATAAGGGTAAAGACATATCCACTTGCGGATTTCGAGTCTTTATTATCAGATATCCAATTAGCATCACTATATCCTTCCAATACTGCTGGATATCTTGTATAATGCAGTCCATATTTTTGAGTATGTTTTAAATATCCTAAAACTCTCAAAATTGCTTTTCAAGTTGATCTTTACCGGATTACTCGTATACCTACTTAGCTTACTTACCGAATAAGCTATATCTGGTCTAGTACAGTTCATGACATACATTAAACTGCCTATTATACGAGAATATTCTAGTTGAGATATGCTATCACCTTCATTTTTAGCTAGATGAAGACTTATATCAACTGGGGTCTTATTTAGAATTATATTATACTTGTTAAAATTTTCAAGTATTTTTTCAACGTAATGAGTTTGAGATAATATAATTCCATCAGATGTTCTAGAAATCTTGATTCCTAATATTATATCTCGCAACCCCAAGTCTTTCATATAAAATCATGACGCCCCCAAAATTAGGTATACTTCACCCATCTTGGGTCGCTTGAGATATCAGGTCTGTAATTCAAATACAACTTACTAATACAACCGTCGTTATGTACAATACGACAAAACATAAACCGTGAGTTTGAATACAATTATTGTCTACTAGAGATTATACAAACTCAAAAGGAATCCTCATTATAATTATTATCACACTATTTCATAAAATAAAGCGAGGACTACTAATGCTATCCTCCGGACCATCACTCCGCTCCCAGACTCGTCCAAACTATATTCTCATTTCACGAAGAGAAAGTTGAAAGAAAGGGTGAGCTCAACTAGCCCAAGAAGAAATATTATGACTAAGATAATGCGAATAAATTATCATTAGTCTCCAACAATGTTAAACCGATAAAATACAATGACATCAAGTTTAATCTGCAAATGAACAAGCAATCCATTAAAAGAGTCAAGTAGAGAATAGAATCTACTATCTTTTATGATTTAAAAAGTTTTTTATCACTTTTATCGCTGAGACTCAGCTCAATAAATAATCCACATCATTAAATCATCCCCACTACTGGGCCAAGGATATTCTTTAAGATATCGCGACCACGAATTATCCATGCACTACGGCCAAAGATAATCGTGTTTTCATCAACGGTTTTGATCATGCCATAAAATAATTCATCTTTGCTCCCTGGTCAAGAGAATCCATAGCCATAATCATACCAAAAAGCGTCCATCAATGCACTACGCCAACGAGGACTTTTAATTTTCACATCATTTGTAACATTACGGTTATGATTACACCGCATAATCCTCTGGTCATAATCATACCAAGTCCATCTATGCACTACTGTGCCACGATGACTTTCAACATAATATAAACATGAGGATGATGGCAATGATATAAGAATTCAATAAAACAAGTTCAAGAATTAATTTATCCATGAACCAATAACGCCCAAATTGTCAACATGATCTTTGCTTTGTAGAGTAAAATTCAAGAATGCTCGAATAATATTTCCATGGAAAGAATCTTTGGATGAAACGCAAATATCAAGGATATTCCACTAATTTCATGGAGTATAGAAGTCAAAACTTTAACCAACCTGAGTATAATAAAGAATGGAATAACAAAAGAAATCACCATACATGCGGTATTGTGATGTATAAAGTTATTCCAATGAATATTAAATAACGGAACCAAAGTTAGGTGAAATTCACACCGACTGGATGTTCCAACAGAATAATAAATGCGGAATAATAAATGATGGAACCCGAGTATTCCAGATATAACCAGACCGGATATTAAAAGAATAATAAAAAGAGAGTAATAATGAAGAATGTCACCAAGTATAGGGTAGCACAGATACAAAAGTTATTCCAATGTAACAATAAAGAAATGGAATAATGTAAGTTCTCTTACGGAATACAAAAGAATAATACCCTTACCGTAAAATAATACTTGATATAAAAGTAGTGAAGTAGCGGTAAAACTTTTCTATCTCTCTCTATAGTTTCTCTCTCAGAGTTCAAAGTGAATTAAGTAAAAAAAATAATGAAGGAATGAGCTTTTATTTATAGGAAAATGGAATGCATAAGAATTAATCCATGAACGGTCCAGATTGATTTACTTTAATTTGACGGTCCATATTTAAAGAAAAACTCTTTTAAATAAAATATAATATATTCTATTTATATAAAAAGATTTTTACTATGCAAAACTTACACTATGCAAAACCTTACGATAATAAAATATAATATATTCTATTTATAGTAATAACTTTAATAAAGTATTCATTTTATATAAAAAGATTTTACTATGCAAAAACACTATGCATAATAGAATATAATATATTCTATTTATGTAATAACTTTAATAAAGTATTACATTTTATATAAAAAGATGTTTTATTTTATTACGAATAATAAAACAAAACTTCTAAATCAACAATAATTGAATCAAATAATGTGAGATACTACGCAAAGAACTATTGTAGCAATAATTGAACAAAGCGAGTGACTTCTCACATAAATATCAATAATCAATACCACGTGCTACTATGAAACAACGCAGACATCTTGTTCTTTTACTACCGAAGTAGTTCAACAAAGATCAACGGTAAAACTTCCACCGATTATTTTCAATAAAATATTTTTGTCATTTTCTCAATCCGACAATAATTTCGTTGTGGGGTCCACTAATGATTGTCTTGAGTCGCATTTAATATTTCCATTTAAAACGAATATTCCCTACCAATCGAATATAATATGACAACTTCAGATACTTTTGCAAAATTTATAAATATTACCCACAACTATAACATTATCTCAAATTCACACCATAATATAAAAAATTATTTCGAGAAAATTAATTCTTTATTCATAAAACTGGGTTTCACAATCTCCCTCCTTATGGAATTTTACCTCCTCGAAATTTACGTCGATATCCGGTATCTTAGAACACGGTGAGGATACCTTGACTTCATTTCAAATTCTAAATCTTGAGGTATAACCCTTGAGTGTTGGATACGATTCTTCTTATCCAAGATTTTAACACGAGATCTCATACGTTAAATCATCTGCTATCTCATCCGATTCTAAATTAATAATGTGGTTCGGGTCATCCACATATTTACGTAACATTGATACGTTAAAAACGTTATG
Source organism: Panax quinquefolius (assembly GCA_020205615.1). Taxonomy (NCBI): domain Eukaryota; kingdom Viridiplantae; phylum Streptophyta; class Magnoliopsida; order Apiales; family Araliaceae; genus Panax; species Panax quinquefolius. The sequence continues at coordinate 11,955,248 of CM035169.1, forward strand.
AACACGCGACATACTTGGCGGTAAAACGAGTCTATAAGCCACAGTTCCTACTCAATCGAGGATTTCAAATGGGCCAATTAAATCGAGGGTTGAGATTTCCTCTCTTCAGCAACTCTTGCTTCTAGAATAATGCCCTCTTGAACCTTCTTCTTCACATTCATCAGATTCGGGTATGTAGCTTGAGATTCTTTAACTTTATCGATTAAAGTCGATTTTACTCGTATATTCGTTATCTTCACGTGGGTCCCTAGAGTCTTTAACTCTATCTTCATCATTTGCAAGTTATACGAAATGAGTCTTTGTGTTAACAACATCGCACTTATAAACGATACGATCTTCTACTCAACACGTCACCTACCACGTTCGCTTCTTCCACGATGATATTGAATGGTACGATCGTAATCTTCAATAATTTCGAGTCAACGTCTTTGGCGCACTACTATACGCTCATTTTGGTTGAAGAAATATTTGAGGGTTTAAGAAATGGGTTTCATCTTTGGTGTCAATACAAAATTTGATTTCACGCCTGGGGTAGGCTAAGAAGTCTTCAGAATACGTCAAGAGATTTATTAATGATAGAAATATCATTCAAAATCATTACTCATCCAAGACTTGGATAAGACGTCACATTGATACCAACTGTGACTTTTATCCCTTAACCTAGATAAGACCTCACAATGATACCTATCAACTTGTCATCGCTATTCACGACGTCGCCTACTGTAAAGTCCGGCCGGTGCATTCTATAAAAGGAAGTCATCAACAAAAGGATCGGGGCTCTTTTACTTATGGCTCGATATGACAATGATTGAATTTAGTGGTTTGGTTGCTTGAATTCGCATAATAGGTTGGTTAGAATATGAAAGCTAACAACCTTATTTAAAAAACATGATGAGTAGTTAACCAATCGTTTCAAAAAAAAATCACATCAAAGGCAAGTATTTTCAAAGAGATAAGATCGACAGTAACGTGAAAGTGTCAATTTGAATCAAACAAGATTTATAAATGTTGGAGGTAACGAAGGTTTCTCCCAATGGAGTTTCAATAGATAAATCAAAGTTTAACTTCTCCTGAGTTAAGTACAAACATTGAACACAACTAGGTGAAATAAAAGAGTGAGTAGAACCCAGATTCAACACCAGTATAGACTTCAGAAGAGCTTATGATTAACTTACCCGTGATAATTTTATTCGTGTTCCTCGTCACGAGAAAAAAAAACGCTCTCTCTTAAACTACCGGATTTAGCTTGTCTGGGACATCCTTTGGCATCACTATCCCAGTTGGACTTGACTTCACCATACGAAAAAATTGAGCTAGGTGACCTTCTCTTCCGCAATTAAAACACGCTTTGGATTGTTGCGTACAGTTTGGACGGATGTGTCCCTCTTGTCCGCATTTGAAACATACGACCGATGGGCGTTCTTCTTTCTTTGAAACGGTCTTTGGTCGTGTAACGCCTTTCGTCATTATTGAACCTTTCTTCTTAAAATGTCTATTCTTATTATCTTCGCCATGATTACCACCGAAATGGTTACCATTCTTGGCATGATAATATCCCCCACGATGGTTATCGTTGTTAGATGACCGAATTGCCACCTGGTATGATTATTATCGTGTTGTTGGTCATTGCCTTTTGGTTGTCTTGACTCATTATCGCGCTCCAATAAGCGAGGCCTATTCAAAACATCCGAATATAAACAAAGTTTGTGAGAAATGAGGTATTGACGATACCGGGTTTCAAACCTCGTAAAAACATTCACGTCATTCGCTCCTCATTATCGACCAAATGGGATACAAACGGGATAACTCATAAACTTAGCCTCGCATCGCGACACGGTCATATTGTTTTGCTCCACTTGATGAATTCTACCTCCTTCATGTGACGAATACTTTCCAGGAAAGTACTTGTCGTTGAATAATTCTTGGAACTTCTCCCAAGACATCTTGAAAGCGTTAGTCAGTACGCTTTTCTGATTCCCACCAATGATCTCCTTCTTCACGCAACATAAAGGTGGCGAATGAAACCTTTTGCTCCTCTGAGCATTCCAAGACATCAAATATCTTGGTAATCTGCTTTATCCATGTCTCCGCCTTAAGTGGTTTTGTCTTTCCCAAAAACTCCGGTGGTCCCAGCTCCTTGAACGGCTTAGCGGTGACCAACCGTGGGTTACCATTGTTTCCACCTGCATTATGGACAGGAGCTGCCTTCGCCCGTTGTTGCATGAATTTCTCCTTAAACCGCTTAGCGGTGACCGTCGAGAGTTATCGAGATTTCTACCGCATTTTGGATGAGGAGTCGTCACCGTTGTTGCATGAATTGCATAAAGCCTCTAACCATCCCATCATTCACCATTTCATCGGTGTTATTATTTTCGTGAGGAGTATTGTCCTCCGTTGCACATTATCCCGATTTCGATCCGTGGAGACTCAACGGTCTCCGTGTGCTCCATTGATAATCTCAACATTCTCGGATGCCATTTTCAAAATCGCCACAAAACAAGGGTTAATTAACATATCACATATTATCCCTATACTTTGTTGACCAATTAAATACCAAATAGACTTGGGTTGGTCATACTAGCGAAGGAATTTCCCGCCTCCCTCCTAGTTTTTGTCTCACATCTTAGCCAGGATCATATCCTCAAGCTTTGATACTAAACCGTGACGCCCCCAAAATTAGGTATACATCACCCATCTTGGGTCGCCCAGATACATGGTACGTAATTCAAATACAACTTATTAATACAACTGTCGTGTACAATACGACAAAACATAAACTGTGAGTTTGAATACAATTATTGTCTACTAGAGATTATACAAACTCAAAAGGAATCCTCATTATAATTATTATCACACTATTTCATAAAATAATGAGGACTACTAATGCTATCCTCTCGGACCATCACTCCGCTCCCCGACTCGTCTCAAATCGCCTATATTCTCATTTTCAAGAATAAACGGTGAAAGAAAAAGGGTGAGCTCAACTAGCCCAAGAAGAAATATTATGACTAAGATAATGCGTAATAAATTATCATTAGTCTCCAACAATGTTAAACCGATAAAATACAATAGACATCAAGTTTAAGCTGCGGTGATGTTGAACAAGCAATCCATTAAAAGAGTCAGTAGAGAATAGAATCTACTATCTTTTATGATTTAAAAAGTTTTTTATCACTTTTATCATTTGAGACTCATTTCAATAAATAATCCACATCATTAAATCATCCCCGCACTACGTGCCAAGGATATTCTTTAAGTATCACGACCACGAATTATCCATACACTCACGGGCCAAAGATAATCGTGTTTTCATCAACGGTTTTGATCATGCCATAAAATAATTCATCTTTGCTCCCTGGTCAAGAGAATCCATAGCCATAATCATACCAAAATCGCCCATCAATGCACTACTCACGCCAATGAGGACTTTTAATTTTCACATCATTTGTAACATTACGGTTATGATTACACCGCATAATCCTCGGTCATAATCATACCAAGTCCATCTATGCACTACAGCCACGAGATGACTTTCAACATAATATAAACATGAGGATGATGACAATGATATAAGAATTCAATAAAACAAGTTCAAGAATTAATTTATCCATGAACCAATAACGCCCAAATTGTCAACACGACATCGCTTTGTAGAAGTAAAATTCAAGAATGCTCGTAATAATATTTCCATGGAAAGATATGGATGAAGCGCAAATATCAAGGATATTCCACTAATTTCATGGAGTATAGAAGTCAAAACTTTAACCAACCGAGTATAATAAAGAATGGAATAACAAAGAAATCACCATGCATGCAGTACTTCAGATGACAAAGTTATTCCAATGAGATTAATAAATAACGGAACCGTGTCGTGTGAAATTCACACCGACTTGGGATGTTCCAACAGTAATAATAAATGCGGAATAATAAATGATGGAACCAGTCCCACAGATAAGTACATACATGTGATATTAAACGTAATAATAAAGACGGAATAATAAAAAAATGGAACCCAGTCCCATGTATAAACATGCATGTGATATTAAAAGAGTAATAATAAAGATGTAATAATGAAGAATGTCACCAAGTATAGGGTAGCTCACAGTATCAAAAGTTATTCCAAATGAACAATAAAGAAATGGAATAATGAAGTTCTCTTCTTGAATACCAAAGAATAATATCCCTTACCAGTAAAATAATACTTGATATAAAGTAGTGAAGAAGTAGAAAACTTTTCTTTTCTCTCTATAGTCTCTCTCTATAGTTTTCTCTCTGAGTTCAAATTGAATTCGTAAAGAAAATAATGAAGGAATGGGCTTTATTTATAGAAAAATGGAATGCATAAGAATTAATCCATGAACGGTCCAGATTGATTTACTTTAATCGACTATCCATATTTAAAGAAAAATCTTTTAAATAAAATATAATATATTCTATTTATATAAAAGATTTTTACTACGCAAACACTACTACGCAAGCACTATACATAATAAAATATAATATATTCTATTTATAGAATAACTCTAATAAAGTATTCATTTTATATAAAAGATTTTACTATGCAAAATACTATGCATAATAGAATATAATATATTCTATTTATGTAATAACTTTAATAAAGTATTACATTTTATATAAAAAGATGTTTCTATTTTATTACTTAATAAAACAAAACTTCTAAATCAACAATAATTGAATCAAATAATGTGAGATATCTTGTCAAAGAACTATCAGAAGCAATAATTGAACAAAACCGAGTGACTTCTCACATAAATATCAATAATCAATACCATGTGCTATTTTATGCAACAACGCCAGACATCTTGTACTTTTACTAATGAGTAGTTCAACAGTATCAACGGTAAAACTTTCGCCGTTATTTTTAATAAAATATTTTTGTCATTTTCTCAATCCGACAATAATTCCGTTGTGGGGTCCATCAATGATTGTGCCGTCGCATACGAATATTTCTCGCTTAAAAACGAATATTCCCAAACCAATCGAATATAATATGACAACTCGCATACTTTGCAAAATTTATAAATATTACCCACAACTATAACATTATCTCAAATTCACACCATAATATAAAAAAAATTATTTCGAGAAAATTAATTCTTTATTCATAAAATCTGGGGTCTCACAAAATCTATTTGACAACATACGTTTTGTTGAGTTTATAACTTCATTGTTGCTACCCATGATTAACATATCATCCACATAAAGACAAACAATGACATATTTCTTTTTGAGTACTTTTGACATAAACACATTTGTCACACTCATTTATTTTAAATCCATTTGATAACATTACATTATCAAATTTCTCATGCTATTGTTTTGGTGCTTGTTTTAATCCATACAAGGATTTAACAAGTTTGCATACTTTCCTCTCTTGTCCAGGAGCTATAAAACCTTCAGGTTGTTCCATATATATTTCTTCATCTAATTCACCATTTAAGAATGCAATCGTTACATCCATTTGATGTATTTCAAGTCTATTTAAAGATGTTATTGCTATTAGCATCCGAATAGATGTAATTCTTGTAACAGGTGAATAAGTGTTGAAATAATCCAATCCTTCCTTTTGTCTATAGCCTTTAACAGCAAGTCTTGCTTTATATATATTTATCAATTGAGGCATCAGTTTTCATCTTCTTTTTTGAAAATCCATTTATACCCTAGGGGTTTTGAACCAGGTGGAAGGTCCACCAGTTCCCATGTATGATTTTGCATAATGGACTCAATTTCGCTATTTATTGCTTCTTTCCAATGAGAAGCATCCGGAAAGGATATCGCTTCCTCAGACGTTCGAGGATCGCTTTTCTAACAAAAATGTTAGAAAATCCGGACCAAAAGACGTTGAAGTCCTCGCTCTTTTGCTACGCTCAGGTTCATCCAATACAAACTCTTTTTATCTATATTTAGGATTATTACTAGTAGATCCACGGGTCCTTTTGTTTGAATTTGAATCTTTATTTTTATTATATGGAAAAATATTCTCAAAGAATGATGCATCTCTTGATTCAATAAATGTATTAATATGAATATCATTAATTTTGATTTATGAACAAGAAACCGATAAGACTTCTTTGTTATTCAGATAACCAATGAATACACGGTCAATTGTTTTTGGTCCTATCTTAACCTTTTTAGGTTTAGGAACCATCACTTTTGCTAAACACCCCCACAATCTTAAGTATTTATAGCAAGGTCTATGACCTTTCCATAATTCATAATGTGTTTTATGGGTTTTCTTATGAGGCACCTTGTTAAGAATATAATTGGCAGAAAGCAAAGCTTCCCCCACAAATTTTGGGGTGCTCCAGAACTGTTTAACATAGCATTCAACATTTCTTTCAATGTTCGATTCTTGCGTTCAGCAATACTGTGACGCCCCCAAAATAGGTCCATTCCATCCAACCCATTTTGAGTCGCCAAATACATGGTACAGAAATAACTACAACTTTATTAATACATTTGTCGTGCAAAATACGACAACATATATACTGTGAGTTTAAATACAATTATTGTCTTCTAGACAATATACATACCCAAATAAATCCTCATCCCAATTATTGATACATTATTTTATAAAAATGGTGAGGACTACTAAACAACTCTCTCTAGAACCTTCATTCCATACCCCGACTAAGATTTCGCTACATTCTCGCCTCCCGAGAAGAAAAATGGAACAACAAGGAAAAGGGAGAGCTCAACTAGCCCGATAAAGAATATTATGACTAAGATAATATACAACAAATTATCATTAGTCTTCAACAGGAAAAAAAACTATTAGAATACAAAGAGACAACAAGTTTTTAAACCAATATTCGCAATGAAATAATAATTCATTAGAAGAGTTAAGTAGAGAATGCAACTACTATCTTCTATGTATGAATTTAAAAGTTCGTCGCTCATCTTTTATCCTCGTAACATCAATCAACATACATCCGAATCAAATATTCATCTTTTCACTAAAGCCAAAGATATTCATCATTGGTCATGTTCATCTAAACACTGCTCATCTTTGCACTACGGGCCAAAGATATTAATCATCCTATTATATTCATCTCAACACTGCTCATCTTTGCACTTTGTGCCAAAGATATTCATCAAGAAATCATTCATCTTTGCACTACAAAGCCAAAGATATTCAATAATATCATCATTTAGAATCGAGGATGATGAAAAATATTTCAAAGAAAACGAATCCAATTGAAACAAAAGAACAAATATTAAGGATTTATATTTTAAACAATCCAAGTTCAAAAATACTTCATAAGTAATCGAGTGGAGTAAAATTCAAGAATGATCAAAACATGGATACAATCAAAGCTAGTATCCGTAATAGATATTTTAGATGAAAAGAAAAATTTTCATTTTTTGGTGAATAGTCTTACGATTCGTGAATAATTGTCGATATCGTGAATAAAGGCCGTATACGTGAATAAGAACTCAGACACCAAAAGATAGAAATTCCACAAAAACATCTTCACGCTTCATGAATAAGAACTCGTGAATAAGAACTCGTGAATAAGAACTCATGAATAAGAACTCATGAATAAGAACCCCGACATGAAAAAGTTCCAAATTTGATAAAAAGTTCCAACCAATATTTCAAAGATAATGATATTGAAGAAATAATATCATTTGAGAAGAAAATAACATCCCTTACCTCGAAAGACAAGATTTAAATAAACAGGATATAAAGCTATGACTTGAACTTGCAGACCGTATAGCAATACTCAAAGTATACTCAAAATACTCACAAGAATACGCTTGATAATATAGAGAGAAAACATCATTTCGGTGTGATTTTCAATTCTAACCCAAGACCCTATTTATAGAAATCGCTTAGAACACCAAAAGCGTAAAATTTAATATAATAATAATATATATATATATATTCCTACGCCAACCAAGACTCCTGAAATCATCATGTTTACAACACATGGGGGCTAACCAAAACAATAAAAACGTTTTTGTTGATATAAATAATTAAAACTTTCAAAATCAATTATTTGTGACTTCCTAACTTCAATAATTCATAATAAATAGCTCTTTTATCAGAAAAATTTGAATCTCGCGAGTTTTTATAGGAAATTCAATTCTCTACAACTTTGAAGAAGAAAGTTTTTCCAAATTCCAAACAGAAATTGACCGAAATCCACATACGGACAATTTTACAGGCTATAATCAAATTTCAGTCAAGAAATGGGGTCCACCGACACACAAAACATGTGTTAATCATTTAATGCAACAAAAATACTCTTCCTCCTCATATACTCATATAGCCCACATTTATTGTAAAATATCACCGTTAATATATTATTAAAATAATATATTTAAATGAATTATTTTATCGTAAAAAGATAAAATATTAATTTTCAACAATTGTCATTTTAAAAATTTTTCTCCATCTATATCCACATAAAATCAATATTTTCCTCATCATATGAATCAATAATTAATTAATCACAAATAATATTACAGAATCACAATATTGACAACCAGCAGTGCGGTTCCTGTGAAAGAGGGCTTTCCAATAAGAATTTCTTCATCGACGCCGCAATTAGGTGACCAAACCTCTCCTTAGATGTAACTTTCTAGACATTGCCAATAATGTTATCTAATAATATTATTCAGATAATATGAATTATTGCTTCGATAATAAAAAATCTTTTCAGAATGACAATTATCAAAAAACAATGAATATAAAATATCAATATGACAATTATTGATTCAATAAAATAAAATATTGAATAAGAATTATCGTAATAATTATTGAGTAGTGCCTTCTTCACGTAAGAATCAATAATTGGTGCAATACTGTAGCCATCTTCTCAACAACGCCAGACATTAGTGTGTTTAAACCATTGGGTATTCCAACAAAGATAATTGGTAATAACTACGCCGTTATTTATAAACAACTTATATTTGTCGTTTTCTTCATCCAATCGCTTTCAGTTATGGGGCCCCAAAAGATCGCAAGGTAAATGCATTTAATATTCCCCGACAAAGCATTTAATATTCCACGACCAAACGAATATTCCCGATAATACGAATATTTTATAACCACTTGCTTATTCGAAATATTTGCGTATTTTACCCATAACTATCCACATTAATCAAATCAACCCTTACTATTTCAAAATAATAAATAGAAGAAAAATAAATTTCATTTATTAATAATTTGGGGTCTTACAAATACCGTTAGATTAAGTTGAATAAGGAGCGGTAGTTTGGTAAATAATACCATGAGTAGAGCATATCTCTTCAAATGGTGATTCATATTCACCACCTCTATCGCTTCTTATTGCTTTAATCTTTTTGCTAAGTTGATTCTCAACTTCATTTTTATAAAGTTGAAACATTTTTATTGCCTCATCTTTGCTTCTTAACAAATATACATAACAATATCTTGTGCAATCATCAATAATGGTTATGAAATATTTTTTCCTACCTCTAGTTTGCACAAACTTTAAATCACATATATCAGTGTGAATTAAATCTAGAGGTTCAGTTTTTCTTTCAACAGAATGAAAGGGTAATCTTGTCATTTTTGATTTCACACAAATTTCACATTTATGTTTTAGATTTATATCAAATTTAGGCAAGAATTCTAAATTAATTAATCTACGCAAAGTATTATAATTAACATGTCCTAATCTAGCATGCCATATATTTGAAGATTCAAACAAGTAAAAATGTAAGAATTAATTTTATTATTATCAATAGACTTTGCACAATAGTCATAACATTCATCTTAAAGAGCCCATCACCATGTAGCCCTTTCCTACAAACATATCATTTTAGTAAGTACAAATTTATCGTACACAAACATCAACTTGAAGCCATTCTTGCTAAGTAGTGACCTGTAAACTAGATTTTTCTTGGATATCCGACACACGAAGCACTTCGTTCAAAGTCAGTTCTTTGCCAGATGTCATTTTCAGTACAATCTTTCCACGTCCTTCAACCTTTGAACTTGAGGAGTTTCCCATGAAGAGTTGATCATCATTTTCTACTGGTTTGTAACTAGAAAATATCCATTTGTTGGAACATATGTGGCGAGTAGCCCCAGTGTCCACGCACCATTCTTTAGGGTTTCCTACCAAATTACACTCAGATACCACTGCAGAAAGATTAATGTCTGAAATATTTTTAGAAAGCTTTTCCAGTTCTGTCACATTAGCTTGAGATTTTTGTTCTCTCTTGAACTTCTTTGGCTTTCGACATTCATTTGATTTATGTCCTGGAATGCCACAGTTGAAGCACTTGCCTTTGAATTTCATCTTGGCTTTGAAATTAGAATTTCCTTCGCGCTTCCTTTTGTTATTGTTATTTGGCCTTTGTTGTACCACATTGGCCTTTGCTTCATATAAATTTTTCCCACTCTTCTTTTCAGATACTCGATTGTCTCTTCAATCCAAGTCGATAACCGTTCTTCAAGATTCATCTCTTTGCGTTTATGCTTAAGATAATTCTTGAAGTCTTTCCATGATGGTGGAAGTTTTTCAATCATTGCTGCAACTTGGAATGAGTCACTTAATAACATTCCTTCAAAATGAATGTCATGTAGAATTACTTGTAATTCTTGAACCTGAGTGATAACTGCTTTAGAATCTACCATTTTATAATCAAGAAATCTACCGACTATGAATTTCTTCATGCCAGCATCTTCAGTTTTATATTTCTTATCTAACGATTCCCAAAGTTCCTTTGCAGTTTGAATTATACAATACACATTGTTTAGTGTATTGTCTAATCCATTCATTACATAATTTCTGCAAAAGGAAATTAGCATGTTTCCATGCATCAACTGCAGCCACCTTTTCCTTGTCAATTCCTCATTTAACAAGAATAGGACATTCCTCTTGTAGAAACCTTGCCAAGTTCAGTGTTGTGAGATAGAAGAGCATCTTTTGTTGCCAACGCTTGAAATCAGTTCCATTGAACCTTTCAGGCTTTTCTCCATGAGACATACTCACGACAGAAATGATACTAGTAGATGCCATTTTTGTTATACAAATAAAGACTATCAATAATCAAATTAAATTTTTGTTTGTACAAAAGTTTAACAGAATTCAAACAACAAATTTTGTTTATAAAAATTTGTATAGCACAAATTCAAAAATAATTTGTATTCTAAAGTTAGACAACTTTTGTTAAAATTCCAACACAAAGATTATTCCACAATAAAACTTAGGATGATAAATGTAATTACCAAATGTTAATATTCATTCAATTAATATGGAATTAATATAATAATAGAATATAAAAATCAATCAACATGAAATATTTCTGTAATATAAATATTTCTGTAATTTATAATAAATAAAGAATACTTTATATTAACATGAAATAACATGCAATAATATTACAGAATACTATGCATTAATACATAGTTAATATATATATGCAGTACTTAATAACAAATGCGCACCTTATTCACCATGTACTTTCCAGAACGGAAAATAATTTTCCATAAACTTGCAAAATCCCATGTATATGAACAGAACATATATTGTATAATAATTCATCCCATTATTGCACATTATATTGTAGAACGATTATTATTATATATATGAATATAAAATTGAATTTAATAAACATATAAATATACAATATATAAGCAATTATATTACATAAGATGTTACTCAATTTCGATCATATGTGTAATTATTTGCACAATACATAATAATATGCTAATTCATATTATATTTATATATACAAAGATATATATTATGTTATAATTGATAAAATAATTGTTATGTGAATTATAACAATTGTTATCTCGATCATATATCAGGAACATATAATAATAAATGTAATACGATAATCGTAATAATATATATACTAACACGCAATATCTATAAATGATATTTTATATAAATACTACTACATATATATTTAAACGAAATGGAAATAACAGAATATAATATATGCAACAAAATTCAAAAATTATATTCTTAATGTGACGCCCCCAAAATAGGTATATAACACCCATTCTGAGTCGCCAAATACATGGTATAGAAAGCAAACTACAACTTCAATAATACAATTGTCGTGCAAAATACGACAACACATACTATGAGTTTAAATACAAATATCATCTTCTGCACAATATCCACACTCAAATAAGTCCTCATTACAATTATTCAAACACTATTTTATAGAAATAAGACTACAAGAAAAAGGTCTATCAATGAACCGATAATATCAATAATCGTGATACGCTATTCGATATTAATAATATGACGCCTTCTCATGACCGTAATTATATCCAATCGTTATTAAATATCACGATCGACGCGGTCGCTAAGTGGTCGCTAAGACAATTTTACCTCCAAAATTTTAAGGGAAATGTTGGCGCGAGGATTCTTTCATGATTATTGATATCATCGTGATCGCACGCGGTCGGCCGATAAAGTCCATGTCATTAAAATTTAGCGACACACGCGGTCGCTAAAAGGTCACGATCAAACTTAATCTATCCGAAGACGTCATTCGCGAAAGACACGTACGGAAGAAAAAAAAAGAGGAGCAGATAGAGAGAAGAGGAGAAGGGGGGAAGAGAAGAAGAGAAGAATTAGTCGCCATCATCACTACCTGGTTGCCCGCCACTACTAACCGCCATTATCACCGCCACCATAGGTAACCCTAATCGCAATAATTTTATAGTTTTCTAAATTTGAAGATTAATGTTGAATGTGGTATATAGATTTACGAATTGGGTGTTATGTAGATATCCGAATTGGGTATTATATAGTTTTTTAGCATAATAACCCTAACATTGCAATAATTTTTATAGTTTTCTACTAATGATTGTAGTTTATTCTTGGCAAATTAATGTGTTTCTCTGTATTCATTAGCAATCCTGTCTCTGGTTGGCTGTAGGAAACTTCGTGTCCCCTCGGATAAAATCATAAAATACTCATTTGAAGTCCGAACTAGAACTTAAAATACTACTAGGGCTTTTACTCTTTTGAACTAACAATTTTAACAATAATTTTTTGCTTTCATCCTTATCTAATTCTAGAATCCCTTTTTTATGCTTTAAATTTTGTGTGTTTTCATAAATGGGTGGATTAGGGAGTTGTTGTGAGTTGTGACCTATGTCAAAGTATTGTGTTTGGTTAGGTTGATCAACTACCAAACCCCCCCAAATGGGTAGAGCCCCAAGACTCTAAATCTTTAATTTCTAAGATAATAGAAAAATGAAAGCGTGAGTTTTTGGAACTCTGAATTTGTAGTATATTCCTGAACTTTTTACTGCTTTAATTTGCATTCAATCATTATTGTTTTTGTCTTATTATATTGGGAATTTGTATATTTCTCTTAGTTTGTGTCTTTAGGTGCGTAGAAATGACCTTATATACGTCCGTCGTGTACGTGGCTAGTCCATATTATAGGGAGACTCTGGCGAATTATTTTTATCGGGTCGGGTATTTGCGAACATTTATACTATTAACGAGCCTATTCGTGATCCACTAGAGCCTATTAAGGGTCATTTATTAGAGTCGATGAAATTTGGGCTTGGTAGTGAGGCCACACGAGAACCACGCCAAGATTAACCAAACCTCGTGGGGCCAAGCCAAGCTTGGTTGTTAGCATGGTAAGCAATTGGGGTCATTAAGCCTCAAAATAAAAGATCTTAGGGAATCATTATCGCAATGAGAGAAGGTAACTAGACACACTTGGTCAATAAAGAGACTGTTTTGGCTATAATGTAAAAGCAAGGGTATTTAACACTTATGTATACAAGAATAAAGCTAAAAATATTATATAGAAGCTATAAATTGCTTAACCAAGTTGTGACTATCCCAAAAGTTGTTTAACACACTAGTTGATATGAATGAATCTCCAAGATACTCAAAAGTTGTATAAATGAGTTAAAAAACTCGATATAAAGCTAGCATGAATGAAATACCTTACGTATTCACTTTACGATAAACAATAAAAACAAATTTTAAAAAATTAAAATAAAATAACATGATATAATATAACTATTAAACTAAGTATCATTTACTTAGTTTCTCATACTAAATTTAATAACATTTAAAGTTTCTCATAACGCTTTAATTTGCATTCATTCGTTAACATCAAGTATGTTTAAATGTTAATCATATGCTTCGTAAGTATACTCAAGTCATATGATTACAAGTATATATGCTCTCAAGTCATATGCTTACAAGTATGCTTAAATGTTAATCATATGCTTACAAGTATGCTCAAGTCATATGGTTACAAGTATGCTTAGAAGTATGCTTAAATGTTAATCATACGCATCTTTACAAGTATGCTCAAGTCATATGGTTATAAGTATGCTCAAGTCATATGTTAACATTTATAAATGTTCTCGTAGTATAGGTACTAGTGGAATCATGGACCTCTATTCGAGATCAGTAGTTGGATGGCACGACGAAAAGTCAAGTACCCAGATAAGTCTACTGATTGAATTTAAGTTTGGTTGCCAAGTGTTTTTGGAGTATGCGATAGTCACCCATAATGTATGAATGGTAAGTCGCAGAATCGATGTCCATGTTTAAAGTGTAAGAATGTAAATTATATGGACAGAGACATGGTAAACTATCATTTACTTGTTTCGGGTTCATGAAAAATTACGAAGAATCTTTGGTGGGCACATGGAAGGAGAAGAGATGGTGGCATCACACAAGTACACAATTCAGGCGGCAATAGTACTCATCGTATTATGAATGAAATGGTCCATGATATTGCGAGGGGGCGATTTTGATTGGGAGCAAGGCAGAGAGCAACCTATGAATTCGATGCCAAAGACTTCTTTAAGTTGTTAGGACGAGGGTATGAAGCCATTGTGGCATGGTTGCACCAAACAAACTACATTGTCTGCAGTGGCGACATTACTTAACATCAAGGTCGATCACAACATGAGCCATGAGTGTTTTGAGTCGCTCTTGAAGGCAATTAAGAGTATGTTGCTCGACGGTGAGAAATTACCAGTAACTATTACTTTGTAAGAAAATGGTGAAGAAGTTGGGTCTTGGATACCAAAAGATTGATGCGTGTCCCAACGATCGCATGTTGTTTTATAAGGAAAATGACAAGATGATAAGGTGCACGTTTTTGGTATTCATGAGCGGTTTAGGCCTAATAAAGAGGGTGTGACTACAAAAAATCAAGTATACCGCTTAAGATTCTAAGGTATTTTCCAATAACACATCGACTAAAAAGATTATACATGTCTTCAAGATCATTTGAACATATGAGTTGGGTACGCGAAATCTCCAACTAAAGATGGAGAACTAAATCATCCCGCAGATGGTAAGGTGCTTGGAAAGATTTCAACTTAGCACATCCCGAATTTGCATTGGAACCTAGAAATGTGAGACTTGGATTGTCCACCGATGGTTTCAATCTGTTTAGCCACTCAAATTGCTCCGCAGACTCACGTGTTGGCTGTGATTGTTATTCGCATAACTTGCCTCCTTGGATGTGTAATGTAAACAATGCCCATACTTATTTCTTTTTCACTGTGATTCCACGGTCCCAAGAGTCCCGGAAAGAACTTAGATGTTTACTTGAGACCTCTTATAGACGAGTTAAAGGTATTGTGGGAGGATGGAGTACTGACTTGGGATGTTGCAACGAAAACAAATTTCAACCTTAGTGGTCATGGTTATGTGGACTATAAGTGACTTCCAAACCTTATGGTATGTTATTTGGATGGAGTACACACGGAAGTTGGTTTTGTCCGTATTGTATGGAGCATACAAAGTCGTTTAATCTATCAAAAGGTCGAAAGCCTTGTTGGTTTGGATCATCATCGCGTCAGTTCTTCTACGGTAGATCACCCGCTTCAAGAAATAGAGAACACTTCGTGAAAGGAAAGTAGATAATGATATGCCCGCACCGCGATTGTCGGAACGGAGATGCGAGATCGTGTGATGAGATCAGGTTATCCCATTTCGTAAGGTTGATGCGACAAACATAATCAATGGGTTTGGTGAATCTCATAACCGGGTTCGGAGAAGCATCTTTGGGAATTGCCTTATCGGGTCTACAAATTTGATTCATCATAATCTAGATGTGATGCATATTGAGAAGAATGTGTTTGACAATGTGTTTAACATCTTTGTGATGAATGTTACTGGGGAAGACAAAAGATAACGATAAGGCACGTTTGGACATGAAAGATATTTGTAAGTCATTCCGGATTAGAACTTTATGAATCTCCTAATGGTAAGATTTTCAAACCGCATTTAAGGTACACATTGTCAAAAAAGCAAGTCAAGATGTGTGCACATGGGTTAAGTCTCTGAAACTACCGGATGGATATGCGGCCAAACATTGCAAGGTGTGTTACTGTGGGAAATTGCAAGAGGATGAAGAGTCACGACCATCGTGTGTTCATGGAGAGACTCATGCTATAAGATTTCGGGATCCGCTTGATAAACCAATATGGGATGCTTTGACGGATCTTAGTCATTTCTTCAAAGACTTGTGTTCAAAATCATTGAATGAGAAGGACATGTTTGTACTTTGAGAAGAACATCATAGAGATCGCGTAAACCGGAAAAATATTCCCACCGGTTTTTTTTGACTCCATGGAGCATTTGCAAATCCATCTTCCTATGAAGCTCGTGTTGGGGGTCCGATTAATATAGATGGATGTACCCTTTCGAGAGGTGATGGGAAACCTTAAGAGGAAGGTGAAGAATAGAGCTTATGTCGAGGGGTCGATATGCGAGGCATACGCTTTTGATGAGATATCTACGTTTGTCTCGGCACTATTTTTCTGGATGAAGTCTTGATAAAGGCCAATCGAGTATCGAGACATGATGATGGGGGAAATGTTGAACTAAATGGTCTGGCTCTCAGATTTGGTCCCTCAGCCGCGCTTATGGAAAAGGAAGCGATATTCCTCTCTCGAAAGCAAGAATTACATGCCGCAGCATACTTACATTCTTCTCAATTGTGAGGAGATCGCCGAATTTGTGAGGTACACATGTAAACTTGATATTTTATCTTTAAGTTAAAATTTATTCTAATATGTTAATGTTTATAACATGGTATAGATTGTACGATGACGAGTTAAAAGTGAAGCATGCAACATAAGCGATAAAGATATTCAAATCAATCGGGATAAAACTTTGCACTTGGCTAAAGGACAAAGTAAGTTCAATTTTAAAGACGTAGTGTATATATATATAATATATATACTCCATATGTTAACTATGACTTCATTTAATAAGATGGAGTTTTTGTAGGCTTTGGTGAGGGATCAACGATTCCGCTATTAATGTACAAGTCCTAGCTATGGGACCGTATAAGGATCAAGTCACCGCAATGGTTACAAAATAAATGGTTGTGAATTTCACACAAAGGCATATGGGCGCAGAAAAGAACAACGAACTCGGAGGTGTGTGTCCAAGGAGATTGTTACAATGAGCTTGGTGGTCGTGCCTTTTATGGGGAGTTGGAGGAAATCGTAGAGTTGTCGTAGACTGAGCAGCGCGACGGGGTCATATTCACTTGTTCAAGTGTCGTTGGTTTGATTCGGAAAAAGGGATACGTGTCGATGGATATGGAATCGCCGATATTGACCTCCATAGTCTCACAGACTCCAACGAACCGTTTGTTTTACCAACTCAAACAAAGACAAGTATACTACACTCCCTAGTCCTGTTAGGAAAAGGGATAGACCACCCATGATTGGCAAGTTGTAATTTATACTCCCCGGCGTAGTCGCAGTGTAGAATTAGTTGATGGGGAGATTTACCAAGAAGCAGATGCTTCATAGTCGACTATAATAAATGTGGAGGACGACAATGAAGTAATCCGATTAGATGGTGGAGATGAACCACATGAATTAGATCCTGAGTCAATACTTGTGTCGGATGACATCGATAATCTTGAGGAGGAAGAGTTATTGGATCGAATCGACACGTAATCTGAGGCATGATGATGGTTATGAATCTGCAACACGATACAAGATGATTTCGAATCGGACATTGACACTTGAACTCATGAAATGTATGTTTAGCAATACATGTTTTTATATCATTGTCATGTTTATGTACTTAAACTATTTAAATGCAACTTTTGTTTATTGTCATTTTATATTCATATATATACATGTTTATATCATCATCATGTTTATCATCATATATACATGTAATCAAATATGACTCCTAATAACATCTTGAAATTTGTAATATCTGAGAGATGGCTTCAAAGCGGTAGCAGTAAAAGCGCCATTGGGTAGGGGGCCTAATAATGTGCCCAAGGCCCTACTAATCCCGATGATCGGATTCTTATTGATTCGCCCTCCTCAAGAATAGACGACGTCGTCCCCAGATATATCATTTATATAAAAGCATTTAAGATTCCATTTATTGTATATTGGTAATGTTTTGTTTGATATTATATTGGTAATGTTTTGTTTTGGTCTTATTGTATTGAAAATTTGTATATTTCTCTCCGTCGTGCATGTGGCTAATCTATATTATAGGGAGACTATGGCAAATTTTTTTAAGTATTATAAGTATAAGTTTGAAAATGTTCACAAATATTATAACTTAGATATAAATTGCTTTAATATATGCTTAATTGATGTTGTATATTATAGTGATTTTTTAGATAATAAGATCGTCAAAGTGCATATCACAAATTGTGTTTACGTAATTGGCCTACACACTGTGATTACGTATGAAGACACCTATCGCCCACACAAGGATCTTTGTTTGGGTAATTTCGGTATGTTTTTTAATTATAATAAATAATATTAATAAAATATTCAAAGGATAATTATTTAGTAATGTTATTATTGTTTTTTTTATTTGCGAGAAACAGTATAGATGGGAGGACGTGGGCAGTTTCGATTGATTAGGACATTATTTCGGTAAAAGTCACGCGGTCCGCACTAAGGACAACTTGAATAAAGAACGACAAAAAGCCATTCACAATGTCGAGATCGACCATCCGTGCCGTGGAGAGGATTATATGCACGAGCATAGCCTCGGTGGTGCACCCGATCCATATAAATTTGAGATGTGTGCCCAATGGAGAGCCGAGATTTGGGTGAAAAGACGAAAGACCGCCGCCACCAACAGAGCCTCGGGTGTATCCGATGGCTTAAAAGGCTAAAGGAATATACAAGGGCGGTATTGAAGATTTCACAACAAAGATATCAACGCCCGAAAACGTATTTACAAGTTTTAATATGTTTACAATCATGAATTGTAGAAAATATCCCATTTTTACTTAGTAATATTCAGGTTGTTTTTGTATAGAGTCTCGCCTCAAGGTCACCTATCCATTGGTTGGATGTGTGCGTAATGTACACCGTGATGGTTCCGCCTGAGGCTATCCGGATAAGCGGTAATAAGTTTTAACAACCCGATCTTGTTTATTAATACTTACAAAATATTATTTTTAACTATTTAAGTGTTAACATGATGACGGGATACTTATAAACGTTTATTGAATGGCGCTTATCCTCGAAGGCACTCCACGTCCGCTTTATTGATCAAGAGTTGTGGGAGAGGGCATCCATTGTGAAGAAGAACTACATTAAAGGTCAAGGACAACGACGACGCCCATCCTTGATGGCTCGGTACTCTGCTACCCAATCTTCATAGATCATCGAGTCATCCATTGTTGTTCATACTCCTACCGATTGTGTGAGAGCTATATGTCAAGATCGAAATCTTCACGAAGATATCAAGGCACACGGGGGCTCTTGATCCCGAGGAGTTAGTCAAGCAAGAGAATATGGCAGCAGCGAAGCAGGACGAAGTGGGGATGATGACGAGGTATAAAATCAATTTGTTGTATGTATTGTCATAATATATACCGAAGATCAACATATTTATTATATTTGTAACTTGTTTTATTATTTTGTTAATTACTGGGGTGATCGAGGAGGGATGACGCTTGACATAACCTTGTACTTGTATATTCATTATTTGGATGTTTTGTATATATGTTACTTAAACAAGTTTTGAAATGTTATTATATTTATTCAAATCATATTGGTTTTAAAGGTTTATATACTAGTTTGGTGTATGTGTTGGTGGACGATGGATGTTTATATTGTTTTGTATGTTGTTTATCTTGGTGTGTATGTGTGTTGGGATAAAGCACGTAGAAAAAAGCAGTCTGTGTTTTTGGGAATTCTGCAAAACAGCAAAAATCTGGTTTAATTTTTTTCATATCGTGATCGCGACGCGGTCGCTAAAAGTTATTAATGACGGTAAGATCGTATCGTGATCGCTCATGATCGCCGATAATGGTCGACGACACGTGGACCACGTCACTTTTGGCCTCGACCATGTCGATTTCAAATTTCCAATGACCGGATTTTGTCATTTGGCCGCTTCATAGCGGTCGCAGATATCTCTTTGATCAGCTAATAGTGGTGTTGATGTGCATCCCAATGACCAGATTTTATCGCGACGACTATCCATGATAAAGACGCGGTCATGCAGATAGCTATCTTCGATCGAAAAGCGGTCCACGATAGTCGTCATTGATAAGCCTTTTTCTTGTAGTGTAGTGAGGACTGCTAAAACATCTTTCTAGAACCATCACTCCGTACCCCGACTAGTTCCTGTTATGTTTTCACCTCCTGAGAAAAATGGAACAAAAAGGAAAAGGGTGAGCTCAACTAGCCCAGTAAAGAATATTATAACTAAGATAATATGCAACAAATTATCGTTAGTCTTCAACAGGGAAAAATCTGATAAAATATAATAGACAACAAGTTTTAGATCAACAACTGCAGCGGAAACAACAATCCATTAGAAGAGTCAAGTAGAGAAAGAATTCTAATATCTTCTAAGATTTAAAAGTCCATCATCAATATTTTATCCTCGTAACAACAATCAATATACATCTTTAATCAATATTCATCTTTGCACTACAGCCAAAGATATTCATTCAGATCACCAAATTGGTCATGTTCATCTCAACACTGCTCATCTTCGCACTACTGGGATAAAGATATTCATCGAGCTTAATCATTCATCTTTGCACTACAAAGCCAAATATATTCAAGAATATCATCATTTAGGATGAGGATGATGAAAAATATTTTAAAGAAAAGCGAATCCAAGGTGAGACGGAAGGACAAATA
Source organism: Panax quinquefolius (assembly GCA_020205615.1). Classification (NCBI taxonomy): domain Eukaryota; kingdom Viridiplantae; phylum Streptophyta; class Magnoliopsida; order Apiales; family Araliaceae; genus Panax; species Panax quinquefolius. The sequence goes on from CM035169.1 coordinate 11,976,372, forward strand.
ATAAGGATTCAGATATAACGGTTTATCCAAGATCAATAATACTCCATAATAACCAATTTTGAAGCAAAATTCAAGAATAAAGATCAAAACATGGATACAATCAAAGATAAGAACCATAATGTACATCTTGGACAAAAGAAGAAAATATCATTTTTCTATTGAATAAAGGTCAGATACGTGAAAGTGCCGTACACGTGAATAAGAACTCCCGACACAAAAAGTTTCAAATTTGATAAAAGTTTATACCAATATTTCTAAAGATAATGATATTGAAGAAAATATCATTTAAGAAGAAGATAATATCCCTTACCTCAAAATATCAAGATTTCCGATCGGAATATCGGTAGAGAAATTTGAAGGAAACTTGCAGACCGATTAATAGAAACTCACAAAATATCTAAATATTCACAAAATACACTCAATAATCTAGAGAAAAAGAGAAAACTTGTTTACGGTGTGATTTTCAATTCTAACTTAGCCTCTATTTATAGAAAAATGTTAAGACATCAAGCAAACTTAACCTCGCAACCCGATGGCTTTTACTCGCTACTATTCCCACCCACCACATTTGAATAAAAATCTCAGCACATTTCTTCACCAACCAAGAGTGGGGCCCACCAATTCTAGAATTTTCCACCAAAATAATTTATAACCTGATTTTCGAATCAGCCACCTCTTAAAATTCATAACAAATCCTACGCTCATTTTTAACGGTTTAAAATTTGTGGACATATACTCAACTTATATATGTATAACATATCCAAAAATTACAACGATCCAACGGTCGGATTAAAAATTATAACTCCCGCAATATATCTCAAAAAACACCTCAACATTAACTCTTTCATTTATAACCACAATAAATATATCCAACATTTATTTTCACATAAAATAAATATTTCCTTATCATATGAATCAATAATTAATTATTCACAAATAATATTACAGAATCACATTTATGACAACCAGATCGTTCCCAGGAAAGAGGGGCTTTCCAATATGAATTTCTCTTTCTTGGGTATGTAATTACCGTGACTCAAACCTCTCATCGTGTAACTTTCTAAACACCGCCAATAATGCTATCTAATAATATTATTCAAATAATATGAATTATTGATCCGATAATGAGAAATATTGCATGCGATGATGTTATATGAAACAACAATAATATAAAATATCAACGCAAAGCAATTATTGAATCAATAAAATAAAATATTGAATAAAGAATTCTTTGTAATAATTATTGAATAGTGCCTTTCACGTAAGGATCAATAATTCATCAATACTGCATCCACGCCAGACATCAGTATTTTAACCATTTGGGTATTCCAACAGCGATGTTAATTCAGAATAACCACGCCGTTATTTATAAAAACTCAAACATCGTTTTTCTTCATCCGACAATTATTCATTACACGGGGCCCACAAATGATCGCTACCGTCGTATTTAATATTCCTCGACAATGAATATTCCACGCACCAAAATGAATATTAAACAACAATGATTATTTTATAACCACTTGCATATTTTGTAAAATTTGCACATTTCACCCATGTAGAGAATTATATCAAATTAATACCTTATTATTTACAATAATAATTAGAAAAAATTCGATTTTATTTATAATAAATTGGTGTCTTACACTTAATTTGTAATCCGACTAAATCCGAATTTTACCCAATATTAATAACAAGTTCCGTTCTTAATATGGAATTTTATTTCCTTTGACTAAAATAACAAAATATGTATTAACAAGTGATTTAAACTATCAATGAATTCAAACTTTTTAAGGATTTGACATCAAACAGTAAAGGAACTTGAGAAAATACATAATACTATGTAATTCTATTTTGTTTAATTACTCTAACCACATAAAATTCTAGTACAGAAAATTTGTTTTGTTTCAAAACGATTTTCTGGTTTACATAAATAAACAGATAAAATAATACTACAATTACAGTAATTATAAATTTACTTTAAGATTGTTATCTGTAATATATAGTATCATTTATATATATATATATATATATATATATATATATATATATATAAATAAAACATAACATAATTTTCTATAAATATATATAACGAGAAAATATTAATAAACAAATTTGAGTCCTTTGAATTCACAAAGTCTCCTTAAAGCAAATTTATTCCCTCACAGGTGCTAAGGATTAATTGAATATTTGCTTCCCAAGATAAAACAGATTTCAATTCTTAATTAGTAGCACTACAAAATTAAGAATTCGTTGAACGCAAATTCTATGTTATGTACTCGAACTTTACTATTAATAATAATGATGCATGAAGAAAATAGAAGAAAACTTATCGCACAATTTTATTGCAGAAAGGGGATTTTTGCAGTGTAGAGCGGAACGGAATTATTGCAAAAGCGAGAGTCCGCCAGAAATGGGAAACGGAAACGGAAGCGGGAAGGAACAGAATGTAAGCAGGATTCTATACTGCAGACACGAGATTTTTTGCAGGAAGGGAAGGAGCAGGATTTTTCGGAAGGAAGGAACGGAAAATCAATTGTTTTCATAATGAGCCCACATGTAATATTTATAGAATAATTAGGCAGTTTATTATCATTAGACGCGTCAACCGCTTATCTCTACCCACGCAGCCTTAATTCTACCAATAATTTTCTCATTCAATTCTTAATGAATTTAAACACATAAATATATATTTTATTAAACCCATTTCCAACGATGTAGTAACAGAAACAACAAAGTACACATTTGAAACTAACAAATACATATGTATACATATGAATAAAGAGATTTGTGCGTTAATTTTAATCGACAAAGTAGTAAACTGTCAAAATAATCATTAATGAAAATAATAAAATATTAAAAACGTCATTAATAAAGTATTTTAAAATAACATGACACACACAAAACGATCCTTTTTCCTTATGTATGTATGTATGTATGTACATAGCAAGTAGGCCAAATATTATGGTAGCTAGCTAGTCGTCCTACAGTAGTTAAGCAATCTGAGCCTGTCAGCAGCTATCACATGTGGTTTCTTATGGATCTTACCCCTCCCTCATCACTCATCAGTACTCATCATTATAAAGTATGAACTCCACGTACGTATATACGGGAGCTCCGGCCTCTGCAATTTATAACGAACACAACCCAAATATTGTTGAGGATTAATTAATGTAGAAATATATATTTAGGTACGTAGTCTTTTTTCTAGCTCCAAGAAAAAAATTGCTAGCTATTGCCTGCGGCAGGAGATCAGTTATGTTGCCAGCTGCCTCTTTAATAGTTATGATGACCCTAATTATTTCAGTGTTCCCAGTTTGGGTGTGCACTAGCAATAACAGCAAGGTGGAAGCAATTCGGATACTTGAGCAGATCAAGTGGACGACAAAAGCTAACGGAAATTACAAAAACAACAACATGAAGAGATCATCAGTAAACAAGTTTCATGGAGGCTTTGAAGACGACTCCAAACGAAGAGTACCCACTGGTTCAGATCCTCTTCATAACTAGTAATTTAGTATAATTTATTAACCTCCTCTTCATTTTTTTTCTAACTCTTTATGGAGGGTTTTCGTTGTTAAATGAAATTAACAAAATACCCTCGATCGGTTTCGTTGGTTAATATTGACTACCTACTTTTTTAAGCCATGCTATAGTTTTAATTTGTCATTGTTAGTTAGTGGGGGCCGGGAAACCGAGGGTATTTTGTGCTTAATTCACACTGTATGTATCTTTTTGTTTCGGATTGATGATGCTCAACTGGTGGATGATATATCATCATCATCTATTAATTTATTACTACAATTAATTGTATTTTAATCTTTTCCTCGTACGTATGCAAGAAGGAAAACGTTATTTTGATGCTATATATATTTTGAAAGGGAGGAAATTAAAGAATAACTTTGCTCGAGTAGTACTTAGATCGATCGATCGATCGATCTTAAACCTGCTAATTTAAGGTTCACATCTACGTACGTATTCCGCATATTTATGATGAATTATGCGTGAAGATGGTTAGCCACCATGCATTTCTAATATACTTTTTGTCCAACTAACTTTAAAGAAACTCATCTTGAAGGAGATAGAGGTGCAAAATCATGAATTAGTAGCATTTATTTTCATATTGAATCTTGCAATGATCCAAATAAAAACATCGTATATATATATCAATAATATTTTGGGCTAGCTGGCTAGATTATGCTTTTCATTTGAACAAACTATATATGTACGTAGTTTAATCTTCTTATGCGCTTTAATTCCTAATAAGAATTACAGTGTAAACGCCCTGTTTCATGTCAAAAAAAATCTTTTGAATATTTTGAATCATTTCTATTCTATACTATATATATATATATATATATATATATATATATATATATATATATAAAGAGAGAGAGAGAGAGAGAGAGAGAGAGAGAGAGCAATCATCTTAATTAATATGGATCATTTAATTTACTATTAATTTGTGAAGAATTTAATTAATTAGGTTTTTATGAACTGCCTTGTACATATGTATAATCCCTTTATAAATAAATTCAATGCAAATCGATTATAAATAAGTTATCCAGTCCTCTATGCATGCATTGCCATGGATCCGGATTCCATGAAGTGTATGATGCACTTACCATCCATGGTGATTGTTTGTGTGGCGGAGTCTTTGAGAGTTTGAGGGTTATAATGGGTGCCATGACAGGCTAGTCGCCATGACTACAAAGAGAACAAAAAAGTGCTGTAGAGGAAAATGAATTAATTAGGGTTTGAAGTTTGGGTTTTTGGTTAAAGATGAATTGGGGGGATTTTGGCCGCCTAAATCAAGGGAATTTTTTTTAGAAATTAGTCGGTAATAGGAAAACATCCTCTCTTAATCAGGCCAGAAAATAAAAGGGTATAAAGTGAGCAACCTTTCCAAATGACGTAGTATCATAATTTTTAATCCCATCCCTTCGTTTACATGTAAGGAGACGTACGTACGTGTCATCTAGCTTCGCATGAAGCACTGACGGATGGTCAGTGCTTCATGGAATTAATCCGTTTCTCATTGCCAGGCAGATGCAAAATGAAAAGGAATAGAATGGGAGAGAAAATAATTTAAATTCGCAAAAATAAGTAATTAAGCAGCTGGGTACTCATCATTATATATTGTCTGTGCAGTGGATCGATCACATGCATGTAAGTTTGTGCCAACATATATAATAGAGTATAGCTAGTCAAGTACTGCAATTGTCCTCCAAAATCCTAGATTTTTATTATGCTATGTTATGTTATGCTATTGCCGCAGAAGAAGTTAAGCTAGATCTTTGGAGTACTGATCATCGTCTATATATGCTATTTGCTCTCTCTCAGCTGATCCCTAGATCTCTCTTTCTAGCTCTCTCTCTCTCTCTCTCTATATATATATATATATATATGTATGGTACATTCAATTCTTAAACAAAAGGTAGTTAGTTATTTAGCACAAAAAAACAAAAGGTAGCGAGCCTTGCAAAATCATTAATTTCTGTGAGAATATATATGGGGAGAGGTTGATTAAGAGGTAGCTAGCTAGAAATGGTGGGGTTACGTACGTACGCAAGGAATAAGGACAAATATCTTAAGGAAGGATCATCATGGTTTCTTAATTATTAAATTGTACTATTGTCGTCCCCTTTAGATATGATCAGAATCCGTGGCCGCTTCTATTCGGACGTGGTCCTCAATCCTCCTCCATATATACTCATGACTATTGGACCACTACTAACTAGTACCATTATTGCTTTGGTTTAATGTTGATCAACTCCTTCTAACCTAGCTAGCTAGTAGCTACCCTCATGTCTTGGCTTGGTGAAAAAGAAGAGAGTATTGCTACGTATCTAAATTAAATATATATATATTTTAAATTACACGCATAATATGTGTCAGAAAAACTAATATATACTATAATTTGTCTTGATAAAACTATATATACCGGTTAAAACAGTATTTAAGAATGATACTAAATTTTTACATTTATAGTCCGTTGCACCCGACAAATACAAATAATTTATAAACAATATTTTTTTATACAATTAATTTTTATATAATTTGTTTTGGCCCTTCAATCTGAGTTTTAAGAAGAAAAAAAATTGTTACCTGTTATCTATAAGTGGTGTTGATCATGAGAACTGGTGTGAGAAATTGGGAAATTGTAATATCCTAATTTTATACTATAAAATAACGGATTTCCAATGATGTAGTGTGTGATATGTAGCCCAATAAGACGTACAATACGGCCTACTATGGAAAATTGTCAGCCCATCCATATGAAAGAAGTAGGAAAACCGAGCGAGACCGTGTCCGTCTTCCCTCGCTCTCCTTCCAGATGAGAGTTCCGGCGAGCGACATCCAGTCCGTTGGTTTTAGCTTCTCATCCTCTCTCTTTGACTGAATTCCAGTTTCGATTATTTTCATGTAGGTATTAATTATTAGCCTGTTTATTTTCCCCGAGAAGCACAAACTTGGGAATTGTTTTAGTTAAACGTAATCCTATTACTGCTCAAATGAAGTTTATCTATAATTTAAGCTTTTTTATTGAGAAATCGATCAATTTTTACCAGGCTAACTTAAAATTTAGCTTAAGCATTAACATTTGTCTCCTTTGCAATGCTATTTTCTATATCTGTAGCTCATGCTACAACCGGTTTTTTTCTGCTAAGTTTGCTACAAACTAGTTTTGATTCCTCTTAAATATTTTGTGCTCTGGTATCTTCAAGTCTTATAGGTCTAAAGATGCATGGGCATAGATTGTGTCTAGACTTAGAGCGAGATGTCTGCAAGACGCAAAAGCTTTAGGTGAACCTGCTCCAGTTGGCCACACCCAGGATTTGGTCATCAGGGGACCACCTCCGTCTGGTGCCATAGGAGTCGGTAGCTCTGATGGTTATGATCTTTTCAAGGTACTTCATGTTGAAATCATTATCTAGAAACCTTTTGCAGATTGTTAATAGGTTTATGTTGAACTAGTTATGCTAGGTGATTACATGGTTCTTATTTTTTGCAACATTATTTCAGATCTTTTCTGAATACTTCAATTTTTTGTATCTAGATAATACTTCTTCAACTGGTTCGCTGTAGTTTGTTTGGGTTTAGAAACTTGTGAAATTTTCTTCGGGCGACTATTTTGTTATTCAAATTAGGTATTGATCATATATAGACCTTTATATATGAAATTGCTATTGATAATATAATGACTTGGACAATAAATCTGAAATCCAATTTATGATAGTAAAAGTGGACAAAGTTAAATTGGTTCTTTCACTGAGACCTCTTATGCTCTTATAAGCTCTATATAAGACTCCTATTTCTTTGGCGAATAATTTCCCATACATTGGGAAAAAATTAGATAACACAAATCCACGAAGTGAGGCACAAATTCGGTGAAGTAGCACATATTTGAGCTCAATTCTTTATGTTAAGTGTTTGATAAAACCTATCAGTGACAGAGTTTGGTTCTTTCCCTTCTTTAGTGCTATGTTTGTTGTGTTCTGAAATCAGTCTCTGTTTCAGATATTACCCAAGCTCAAATCAAATCCAAACCCTCCATCCCGGTACACATAAATTATACAAAAGATATGGAAAACAACCCATGATCCCTATCACGTGACTGCCACTTTGTTTCTACAGGCCATGTCTTTTTGGTTTAGTGTTATTGCTGTCTTTCACTGAGGCGTCTTCTTGTTTGGGTTTTATACCAAATACTAAGGAGGAAGATTGCAGTTCATGATTATTTTATTTATTTATGTACTACCTCTGTTCCCAAAAGATGATCAAAGTACAATTTGCACACATATTAAGAAAAGTAAAAGTAGAGTAATGAGAGTAAAAAAGTTTCAAATTTATCATTAGTAGCCCTACAAGATTATATAAAGTGATGAGTATTTTTAGTTTTTTTCCCCTAATGGACCCCAATAAATGACATGTTTACTCTTCACTTTATGTGTTTTATCTTTTTCTTTCGGGGGACAATTTTTTTTTGTACATTTAGTCATCCTCTTGGGGATGGAGGGAGTATTTATCTTTAAGATTTTTATTGAATTTATTGCTTTACTCTTTTTTCTCGTGTTTGAGATGATTCCTAACAATTGCTTGGCACTTCTTGTTACTGAATAATTGTTGATGCTATATTCTGAAGGATTGTGGATGTGAGTACAAGCCTCCATGTTATCCAGTTCATTAAAATGCTACTGGGTATTTATTGCTTATATATGCATGTAGATGCATCTTTATGTTATTTTGACGTTCTTTCTGGTTTCAAGTTTTGATTCTAGTGATTGATATCTTATTTGTGTTCCAGATACTCAATGTCAACAGTTTTATGGAGGTGAAGGTGCCAAAAAGTGCCATCATAGGTTCTCTTATGGGCATGGGATGGAGCAACACAAGCGATGTGAGTTTTACTGCATTCTTGCATACAAATTATGTGGGATTGTTCAGATGTTAGTGGGAGACTACTACTCTGGGCAGCACAGAGTTTAAGCTCTAAACTTAGTGACTACATGCTTATTGATGAAAAAGTATCAGAACTTTTGAGATCTAAAACAAAGATGTTGGGTCTGAAACTAAGAAGCTTCTTTGATCAAAAGTGTACTTAGTAGAGCATCTATTACATTTTGGTCAAAGTTTGCCCAGACTCTGGCTTGGAGCAGATTGTGTTAGTTGAGTCCTATTGTAGAGTCACTTATAGGTCTATAGAAATTTAAGTAGCCTCAAATACTTAAGTTTTCTAAATTTAGGGGTCTTGATCCTAATAGATGTCGGAGAAAAACAGTTAAGTTTACAGTTTAGAACCTTAGTTGTTATATCTGCCTTTATGGTGCTGTGTAAAGTTCTGTCGAGGAGAGGTTTGCTCACCTAATTGCACGCCAATAGGGAGAAATCCTTATCAGAAAGCTTCCTCTTTCCTGGGAATGATCTGGTTGTTAAATATTGTGAGTTATAATATTAATGATGAATAAGTTCGTGTTGATTAAAGATGAAATTGATATTTTCATTGTATTGGGATTATTTGTGTTAGTGGAAATCGACATCGATTTCGATAATAATTGATGTCTGGAGGTTATAATGATCAATCGGGTAATTAATCGGATAAATAAGCAATTAATTGCTATTTTGCTTCTATTTAATCTCTCCTCGTTTTCTCAAAGTACATATTTTTTCTTACTGCGAAAAAGACAATTTACAATTTAAGTTTCAATGATCATCTACCCCGGAATTTTTCAGCAGAACAGAGGGGTTGGAATAACTCAACAGAAAAAAATTAAAAAAAAACTAATGAATTATATGTAACAGCCAAAATCTCAGTGGATCCTTGAATACATTCACATAAAGAGAGCCACTGTAGAGACCCGCAGTGCAATCAAAGTAAGTGATGGATCAAAGCCAGATAATGATTGGCGTGAGAGTGGCTTATAAAATCTCTGTGTATACCGTGTAAAGGATCGATAGGCAATTTACCCATTTATTATCCATGGTTTTTTCCATCTAACCTATATAACTTTTGTTATCCATTTAACCAAACCCAACTAAGATCAGGTAAGATAAGTGGATAATTCAACCCATTTAATTATGGGTTGATGGGTTAGTCAAAAGTATTTCCTTGGATTGGTCGAGTTCATGGCTTGGTCTTGGGGGTCTAGATGGTCATCCTTTTAATATCATTGGTGTAGTAATTACTTGTTTCCATATAATACAGAACTATATTTTTGGACCTCATAGGCTGGGAGAATGGTAGAGGCCATGATGAATAACCTCAAAGTTACTGGTTCCAATCTGCATACTTTGTAGTCAAAATTAAATAACAAAAAGGTATTGTATTTCAAAATATTTGTTGTGATGTAGGTTAAAATAGAAATCATTATGAAGAGAAACATTAATGTTATGTTTGACAACATGATTCCAAGCCTTGCAATTGGAATTAAGCACCAAATTTAACTAAATTTCAATTCTGATTTGAATGCTTGGAATTTTGTTGCCAAACATAGCATCACCACGTTTTCATAGTTTCTGTGGATTCCTCAACATGGTTCCTATCAGGATTTCAGTGCTCGTGGTCAACACCACAATCCTCAAGGACCTCAACACGACTACTACCCTGACTTCAATGCTCCTGCTCAGCATAATATTCCTCATCCCCAACACTTGGGGATCCTATCAGGACTTGAGTTCTTGCGGTCAAAATAACAATCCTCAACGTGCCTCTTATCACTTGTTAAATTAAAGTCTGAACGACTCTTTTATCTCTTCAAGCTACTACTCACTTTCAAATTTGTCCCTAAAATTTTTTTTTGGTCAATTGGATCCTTAAAATGGCATTTTGTGTCGATTCTGTGTTCATTTTATCCGATTTAACCCCAACTCGGCCCATTTTAACCAAATATTGACCTAACCTGAACCCCAAATTTTAATATTTTAAAATAAAATAAATATTATTTTAAAAATAATAATTATATTTAATATTCAGTATTTTAAAATAATATACATTTTTTAAAATTTTAAAATAATTTTTTAAATATTATTATTTTTGATATTTTAAAGAACATAATTATTTTAAAATAATAATTGTATTTATTTATATTTATATTTCAAATAATAATTGTATTTAATATTTTAAAAAAAATATTTTAAAATAATTTTTCTATATATTTTAAAAGAAAATACTATTTTAAATACTAATTATATTTAATATTTTAAAGTAAAATAAATATTTTATTATTTAAAATAATAATTATTTTATTATTTAAAATAATAATTATTTTTATTATTTAAAATGATAAATTTTTGTATATTTAGAATAAAATTAAATTTGTAAAAGTTATAAAATAATTATTATTTTAAGGAAATAATATTAGAAACTTTTATTTTTCAAAAATGAGTAAAAGTTCATATAATATTGATTAAAATTTTCTAATAAAAAATAAAACTTTATTTAAAAAAAGTAAGCTTTTTTCATTTTTAGGCAAAATTTTATTTTCAGAAAAAAAAAGTTAATATCTTTACCATTATTATGTGTTCTTAATATTAGATTTTTAAAAAACACTAAATACAAAAATTAAAATACAAAAAGCAAGAAAAGATGAATGAAAAAAATTGATTCAATTTGTGAGACCCCAGATTTTATCAATAAAAATTTAAATTTTGTTTGAAATAATTTTTAATATTATGGTGTGAATTGAAGATAATATTATAGTTGGGGTAGTATTTATAAATTTTGCAAAAGTATGCAAGTGGTTATATTATATTCGATTGGTGGAGAATATTAGGTTTAGCGAGGAATATTCGCATAACTACTCAATCATTGGTGGACCCTACATAATGAAATTATCTATCGGATTGAGAAAACGACAAAAAATATTTTATTGAAATAACGGCGGAAGTTTTCACCGAAGTAGTTCTTGTTGAACTACTCTAGTAGTAAAGAAATGCGATGTACGTGTGGTTGCATAGATAAGAAGACGGCGGTGATTGATTATCGATGCTTATGTGAGAAGTCACCGGTTTGATTCCATTATCATCGATTAATAATATGAATTATTATAAGCGATAATGACGTTTTATTTTATTCATTATTATTAACGTAATAAAGCGTAAACATCGTTTTTATATAAAATAGAATCTTTATTAAAGTTATTCTATAAATAGAATATATTATATTTTATTATGCATAGTGTCAGATAGTATTTTGCGTAAGTATTGCGATAGTGTTTGCATAGTAAAAATGTTTTTATATAAATAGAATATATTATATTTTATTTAAAAGATTTTTCTTTAAATATAATAACCGTCGATTAAAGTAAATCAATCTGGATAGTTTCATGGATTAATTCTTATGCATTCCATTTTCCTATAAATAAATTTCATTCCTTCATTATTTTTTACGAATTCATTGAAACTACAGAGAGAAATTATAGAGAGAAGGTATAGAGAAAATTATAGAAAGAAGAAGAGTATTACGCTACTTCACTACTTCTATATTCGGTTCTTTTACTGCAGTGAGAGTATTATTTGTTGTCTTAGGTAGTGGGTGTTATTCTTCTTTTCTTCGAAGAGAACTTCATTATTCCATTCATTATCATTCATTGGAATAACACCGTAAAAAGTGGCATACCCTATACATAACCTCGTATACGCCAGATACCCTATACTTGGTGAAATCCTTATGTTATTCAATCGCTTATTATTACATTGGAATAACTTCGTATATGATTTACCTATACTTGGTGACATTCTTCTATTATTCTCATTGGAACATCCATCATGTGTTTTACAGGACTGGTTAAAATTTTATTATTACATTGGAACATCGTCACGTGTGTTTTACAGGACTGGTTAAAATCTTTATCATTACATTGGAATATCCTATCTGTGTGTTTTACACAGGATCCTGGTTCCATCTTTAATATTCTGTTGGAACATCCCGGCTTGTGAATTTCACACGACTTGGTTCCGATTATTATTATTCTATTGGAATAACCCGTCTATCCATGCAATCGCATTGCATGCGTGGTGATTTCTTTTGTTATTCCATTCTTTATTATACCCGGTTGGTTAAAACTTTGACTTTATACTCCATGAAATTAGTAGAATATCTTTGATATTTGCGTTTCATCCAAAGATCTTTTCATGGAATATTCTTTTGATCATTCTTGAATTTTACTCTACTGAAACAAAGATCGTGTTGACAATTTGGACGTTAATAATTCATGGATTAAATAATTCTTGAACTTGTTTTATTGAATTATTATGTCATTGTCATCATCCTCGTGTTATATTATGTTATCTTTGGCTTACGTGCGTAGATGAACTTAGTATGATTATGATCGGGGATCATTTAAGTATAATCGTGACTTGATATAAATGATGTGACAAAAAGTCCTCGGTGGGTCTGTAATGCGATGATGGATAGTTTTGGTATGATTATGACCGGGGGTGATTCGGTATAAATCGTGACCATTGATAATTTGATGAAAATCCTTGACCGTAGTACGAGGGGATGATTAGATGTGGTGGTTTATTTATTTGTCGAGTTTCAAATGATAAAAATTGATGAAAACCTTTTTAAAACCTAAAAGATAGTAGACTTTATTCTCTACTTGACTCTTTTAATGGATTGCTAATTCACTGCAGATTAAACCTGGTTTGTCTATCAGTATTTTATCGGTTTAACATTGTTGAAGGCTAATGATAATTTATTCCGCATTATCTTAGTCATAATATTTCTTCTTTGGCTAGTTGAGCTCACCCTTTCTTTTTCATTGTTTCTTCGTGAAATGAGAACATAAATTTGAGACGAGTGGGGGAGAAGTAATGGTCGAGGAGGATAGCATTAGTAGTCCTCACTATTCCGCGTGAAATAGTGTGATAATAGTTGTAATGAGGACTCTTTTTTGAGTTTGTATAATATCTAGTAGACAATATTTGTATTCAAACTCACGGTTTATGTCGTATTATACCACCTACGATTAGGTTAGTAAGTTGTATTTGAATTTATGTACCATATAAGTGGCGACCCAAGATGGGTGGCGTATATACCTAATTTTTTGGGGCATCACGGTTGGTATCGAGCTTAGGGATATGATCCCCGGCAAGATTGAGATAAGAACTAGGAGGGATAGGACGGGGAATTCCTCGCTAGTATGACCTACCTAAGTTTATTTGTTATTTAATTGGTCGAATCACGAGTATAGGGATAATATTTGATATATTAATTAACCCTTTTGCTTCATAATTTCTTTCGGTGTAATAAGAGTGTAGCTAGGTCGAATGGGGGTAATATGATTGGAATAGAGCGGTGGTCATCATTTAGTAGTTATATTTGGTGAATCAACTAGGGTGAAAGGCGAACCCAATGTTGGAAGAGTGTTTTGCCACTATCATACAAGATGTCTAATGACATACAACCTCGTGTCATCATAAGATGCGGGGTTGTCTTTCATCCACTTCTTGAGTATATTTCTGAACACTACCTATATGATCTTGGTGTTTGTTTGAAGTATAATTCTCAATTTGAGACAGTGGAGATAATGATAAATCAAGAGAAGACTCACCGTTGGGAAGAATATGATAGTAATCTTCTCATTTTCTTTCAGGGGTCTATTGGGTAAACCAAGAATAATTACGTGGCTATATGATATCTATCATAACCTTAGAAACATGGCCTCCCATGTACGAAGGTTTTCTTGAGCACTTCCCAAAGATTCTAATTTCTAAAGCAGGTTTTGACTATACATTTATGTAAGGTGTCATTGTGACGTCTTATCCAAAGTTGGGATGAAAGTCACGATTGGTATTAATAATGTGACGTCTTATCCAAATCTTGGGCGAGAGTATGATTTTGAATGATATTTATATCATTAATAAATTTCTTCGACGTATTCTTGAAGACTTTCCTAGCCTACCCTAGGCGTGAAATCGAATTTTGTATTGACCCCAAAGACAAAACCCATTTCTTAAACCCTTAAATATTTCTTCAACTAAAAGGATCATTTACGTGGATTATGATGAAAGTCATAATAAAAGTATAGAACTAATAAAAATCATGGGTATATGAAGTATTAGTAAGTTTTATGATGAGTTATGTTGGTTAGTATGTGAAAACATGAAAGTTTCTTAGAAATCACAAAGAGTTGAAAATCGATTTTGGTGAAAAACGTAACATGAAATTCAATTGACCATATCTCTTATTATATTTTGAATTTTTGAATGTGGTCAAGTCCTAGAGTTAGATCTACGAGTTACCTAACTAATCCAAGTGGAATTCTTTGGAAAAGGTGTTGTGGATTTTTTGTGTGTGGTGATTTTTAGCAAAGGAGGCCAAAGCTGTAAATTTCGAAAATGCTATCGCCCGAAACTTTAAGGGACCTGTTTTTACCACTTAAATTATGAGAAAAATTCTGTGTTTTTGGGACATGAAAGTATATGGTATAAAGTACCTCTGTCCAAAAATGAGCTCATTCGACTTAAAATGAGCAAGTTATGACTATTTCAATATTTAGGTTTTCCGATTTAAAACGCTTATAATAGGAGTTCTATAACTCAGATGACCATGAAATTTAAATCTGGAAGCTCACATTAACATGTGTAAGGTCCTGCCAAGATTTGGGAATTTTGGAGTTAAACTTGAGGTAGCTAATTTCTTAAGGAATTAAGTGGAAATTGATTTTTAAAAAATAGTAAATGAATTTTAAAAATTCGAGAAAAATATATTTTCATTATGGGACTATATTATGCTAAATCCCAGAAAAGAAATATTTTTGGGCTGATTTGGTATTTTCATGAAAATAGTTTAATTCTGAACATATGAGTTAAATATGTTATGTGAAGTAATGAAAGTTGAAAATAGGATTTTATGGCTAGAGAATCCTATATAGAGTATATCGCATATTTTTTTGATGAGGATTTGATAATTGGTGATGATATTTTATGAGTATGATATTTTGAATGATTAAATGCATTATATGGTAAAAGCGTAAACAATTGAGATAAATTGTTTATAAATTTAAGTGATTAAAATATTGTTATAATATTAATGATATTAGATTATGAGATTATTAAGTGATTGAAAATATGGGGATATTCTTGAATCTGGATAAATTATATTATAAATGTTTAATATTTATCCTTTATCTCATTTGATTGATTCTTTATATCATTATCCTCATGTTTATATTATGTTGAAAGTCATCGTGGCTGTAGTGCATAGATGGACTTGGTATGATTATGACCACGGATTATTAAGATAATCATAATAGTAATTGAAAAACACAATTATCTTTGGTAGTAGTGCATGGATAATTTGTGGTCGTGATACTTAATGAATATCCTTGGCACGTAGTGCGGGGATGATTCGATGATGTGGATTAATTATTGGAAAGTCTCAAAGAATGAAATATTAATTCATGGATGTGTTCAAAGTCATCGTGGCTTACGATGCATAGATGGACTTGGTATGATTATGATGAGGGATTGTTCGGTATAATCATAACCAGTAATTGAAAACACAATTATCTTTGGTAGTAAAGTATGGATAATTTGTGGTCGTGATACTTAATGAATATCCTTGGCACGTAGTGCGGGGATGATTCGATGATGTGGATTAATTATTGGTGAGTCTCGTGAATGAAATATAAATTCATGGATGCGTTCAAAGTCATACGTGGCTTACGTGCATAGATGGACTTGGTATGATTATGACTGAGGATTGTTCGGTATAATCATAATCAGATTGAAAACACGAATATCCTTGGCGATTGGTGCATGGATAATTCGTGGTCGTGATACTATTAAGATGCGTCTCAAAGATTATTGGTTTTACTGAGTTGTATATCTTTGGCACAGTAGCAAAGATGAATTGTTAATGAATATCTTTGGCGGATTGCGAAGATGAATTTAATATTTTTAACGATAAAGGTATTCAAGGTACCTCTCACCTCTTTATCATACTGTGTACGCACTCTAATTTCGGGCGAAATTCCATAAGGAGGAGATTGTGAGACCCCAGATTTTATCAATAAAGATTTAAATTTTGTTGAAATAATTTTTAATATTATGGTGTGAATTGAAGATAATATTATAGTTGTGGGTAGTATTTATAAATTTTGCAAAGTATGCAAATGGTTATATTATATTCGATTGGTTGGGAATATCTCGGTTTATAGAGGAATATTAAATGCAATAACTACCAATCATTGGTGGACCCTAATAATGTAATTATTGTCGGATTGAGAAAAGCGACAAAAATATTTTATTGAAATAATCTGCGGAAGTTTTACCGTGGTTCTTGTTGAACTACTTTAGTAAAAAAGTAGAATAATGTCGTGTGGGTTGCGACAAGAAGCACACGGTATTGATTATTGACGCTTATGTGAAAAGTCACCGGTTTGATTCCATTATTCACGATTAATAATATGAATTATTATAAGCGATAATGGCGTTTTGTTTTATTCGTATTATTAACGTAATAAAAGCGAAACATCTTTTATATAAAATGTAATACTTTATTAAAGTTATTCATAAATAGAATATATTATATTTTATTATACATGGTGTTGCGTAGTGTTTTTAGATAGTGTTTTGCGTAGATTGCATAGTGTTTGCATAGTAAAATGTTTTTATATAAATAGAATATATTATATTTTATTTAAAGATTTTTCTTTAAATATGGACCGTCGATTAAAAGTAAATCAATTTGGAGATTCATTGGATTAATTCTTACGCATTCCATTTTCCTATAAATGAAGTTTCATTCCTTCATTATTTTCTTACTTAATTTATTCAAACTACTAGAGAGAAATTATAGAGAAGGTTTATAGAGAGAAAATTATAGAAAGAAGAAAGTATTTCGCTACTTCACTACTTCTATATTGATTTCTTTTACGGTAAGGAGTATTATTTGTTCACTTCAGAAGTGGGGGTGTTATTCTTTCTTCTTGAAGAGAACTTACATTATTCCATTCATTATCATTTCATTGGAATAACCTCAAAAAGTGGCATACCCTATACATAACTTTCAGTATACGCCAGATACCCTATACTTGGTGAAATCCTTATGTTATTCCATTGTTTATTATTCATTGGAATAACCTTGATACGTGATTTACCCTATACTTGGTGACATTCTTCTATTATTCATTGGAACATCACATGCATGTGTTTTACATGGGACACCGGGTTTTTTTATTACATTGGAACATCCACATGCATGTGTTTTACCAGGACGGTTAAAATCTTTATCATTCTCATTGGAATATCCTATCGTGTGTTTTACACCGGATCCGGTTCCATCTTTAATATTCTGTTGAACATCTCGTCGGTGTGAATTTCACGACGACCCGGTTAGATTATTATTATTCTATTGGAATAACCCATCATGCAAGATCGCATGCGTGGTGATTTCTTTTGTTATTCCATTCTTTATTATACCCGGTTGGTTAAAACTTTGACTTTATACTCCATGAAATTAGTAGAATATCCTCGATATTTGCGTTTCATCCAAAGATCTTTTCATGGAATATTCTTACGATCATTCTTGAATTTTTACTCACGAAACAAAGATTATTGACGATTTGGGACGTTAATAATTCATGGATTAAATAATTCTTGAACTTGTTTTATTGAATTATTATGTCATTGTCATCATCCTCGTGTTATATTATGTTATCTTTTGGCTTACGCCAAGATAGATGAACTTAGTATGATTATGACCGAGGATCATTCTAAGATAATCGTGACTTGATATAAATGATGTGACAAAAGTCATGGCATTCTGTAATGCAATGATGGATAGTTTTTGGTATGATTATGACCGGGGTGATTTCGGTATAGTCATAACCATTGATAATTTGATGAAAATCCTTCGACCGCAGTATGTGAGGATGATTAGATGTGGTGGTTTATTTATTGTGAGTTTCAATGATAAAAATTGATGAAAACCTTTTAAAACCTAAAAGATAGTAGACTTTATTCTCTACTTGACTCTTTTAATGGATTACTTAATTCACGCAGATTAAACTGGTTGTCTATTGTATTTTATCGGTTTAAACCTTTGTTGAAGGCTAATGATAATTTATTCGCATTATCTTAGTCATAATATTTCTTCTTGGGCTAGTTGAATTTCACCTTTTCTTTCATTGTTTTCTTTGAAATGAGAACATACATTTGAGACGAGTCGGGGAACGTAAGTAATGGTCCGAGAGGATAGCATTAGTAGTCCTCACTATTCTCGTGAAATAGTGTGATAATAGTTGTAATGAGGACTTTTGAGTTTGTATAATATCTAAGTAGACAATATTCAGATTCAAACTCACGGTTTACGTCGTATTGCATACCTACGACAGTTTAGGTTAAGTAAGTTGTATTTGAATTTATGTACGTAGTACGAAGTGGCGACCCAAGATGGGTGGCGACGATACCTAATTTTGGGGCGCCACACAATTTTTTAAAAAATTAAATTAAAAAGTTTTAAAATAATAATTTTTTTTCATGAAAAAATTAGAAAATTTTCCATTTTAAAAAAATCGATTAAAGTTTTATAAAAGACAGATTAAAAAATAAAACTTTATTTTCATAAAACAAAAATAAATTTTTTATATTTTAAAAATGTGTAATTTTTATAAAAATAATTAAGATTTAAAAATTCTAACTTTTGTTTTTTTGAATCTATATGTGTGAGATTATACACATTTTTGAAATAAATAAAAGTTTCTAAATATTTTTAACTTAAAATAATATTTTATTTTAAATATAAAGAATATTATTATTTAAATATTTTAAAAATATAATTATAATTAAGACACAACGTAATCTAAAAAATTATATTCAAATTCAAAAAATACTACAATACCTAAAGAGTATTTGCAACCTAAAATAACTTACAATCAGATATAACAATTATCATAATTTACCACACCGCCGCAATAATTAATTTTTCTTTAAAAATAGATATCCAAAAAATTCTAAACTTGTTTACAAAATTTACAATCATCAATAACAATTATCATTATTCACCACGTACGCCAGCACAATAATAATAATAATAATTATTGTTATTATTATTGTTATGAATCTGAATTGTCCTGGTACTTTCACGCCCAAATTCATAATGAGTTCTGTTTTATTATATAGATATTAAAATTTGGGGTTGGTCAAAATGGGTCGGGTTGGAGTCAGTTGGGAAAAAAATAGAATCGACACAAATGAGGCTCGGCTCGGCTGCTCATTAATTTTTGTTGAAGGGAGGGAGTATTTAATTAGGATATATAGTGAAAGAGCTAGATTGATCAGAAAAGCAGGTCCTACATCTCTATCATTTTCATGGTTGACCTTGTTTTGAGGAACGTTAAAATAAGTCAGACCTACTGCGCGCATTATAAAGTTTGATGGTACCCTACCCATATCATCATAATTCATATGGATTACAGGATTAGTTCCAATGCAAGTTGTTGATGTTGAGAGAAGTGGATATGAAAATGGTTATTATTGTCATTTTCACGATGACTAAGATTTAGGAGTATATATCTAGTACAGTGCTTTTTCCACTACCAAGCTACGCAACACTCATGACTCGCCCACCTTCCCTAAACACATCATTCACCTATTGAATCCAAGGATTTCCAAATAATCAAACCATAAAAATATATGAGAAATAATGAAGATTTACATTTTATCCGGTGGTACCCTATAAATTATGTAAAATAAAATAAAATTTGAAAGATTAAATAAAAATAAATTAAAGATAATATAAAAAAAATAGAATAGTAATATAGTTAAAAAACCAAAAAACCCCACAAATTCACCAAGATGCTCAGGACTGCTTTATAATAAGAGAGATCAGAATAGAAAATTTTAATATATATATATATATATATATATATATATATATATGATAAATTTCGCCTATATATGTGTTGGCATATTTTACATAAATCTCACATCAGATAAATTCAAAAACATAGATTGGGCTATTCTACACGTGTGTGATAAATTGATTTAGGATGGATCGTGCAATTCCGCTATAAGTAGTATCAAAGCTCATGGTTCGATGGACCCAAGTATCAGGTTGACACTCCAAGGTGGCGCATTATTCGCAGGCCGCATGTTATTAAATTCGCACGGTGGAGCAAATAGAGTTGAATCAGGTGGAGCACAAGATGATCACCTATGCGTTTGGCACCACGCAGTGAATCGTGATTTAAATCGGGTGAAGCAGGTTCAAGATAATTTTAGAAAAGTTGTTTAGGGTGAAGGGTTCACATGGAATAAGTTTGTCTTGGGCGTGGTAAAGTTGTATTAGAGTCGAGCAGAGCTCCTGAAGGACTCAAAGGAGGTGTGCTTAATGGTGTGACTACTCTAGTATAATATTTGTGATGTGTATTCAAGAGAAAGGTGGAGATTGTTGAGATATTTTATATAAATCCCACATCAAACGATAAATTTAAGAGCATATACGAGTTTATAAATATTGTGGAGTCTCAATCTGATAAGTTAACTTTTTAGATAAGAATGTAATTCAACATGTTTACTAGACTAATCTACACGTGTGTGATAAATTAATATGAGATGAATCGTGTAAATTCGCTATAATATAAAAAAATAATACATCTATTGTTTCACTTCAAAGAATTTGAGCGCAAATAGTGAAGGACAGTCACCTACGCATTACTTTCAGGTCAATGTAAAATTTAGGAATGTTTTTTTTTAAAGACATCATTTTTACCTTAATTTTTTCCTAATTTACTAAAGAAAAAAAATTAAAAACTAATCTCAAACAACTGTTTAATGCATCATTATGCAGAAAAGGTAAAAGTAGTGCTGAAAATATACATGCATGGGACATATTAGGGTAATTAAAAAAATTCCAGTTAATTATTGTTGTTGGTATTATTATTATAATTATTTTCACTTAATTACAAATTTGGAGAGCCAAATGTCGGCCTAATACATTTGTAGGAAATCCAAGCTGACCTAAAAGGGTAGAGGTTATATAAGTATATGTTAAAATAATTAAGATATTTAACCTTTCCCAACTCATAATTCATGATTAGTACTAGTACTAGTAGGGAGTAATTAGAATAAAGTGAACATGATGATAAATTCACTTCATACTTAATATTGTGTTGACATACAGGCGAAAGAAATCATCTTAATGCCTGTGTATCAATACTATATTAGACATAAAAATAAATTTAATATGAATTTCACTTCATACTAATCAGATCATACTAGTATATATGAATAATCTAATCTCTTATCCCCATCTTTCGACAAAAAGTTTTGAAACAATCAACTTCTATATATGTTGAGTGGATGCTGGTGGGATCTTCTGCACCATAAATAAGTCAAATAATTAAGACCATGCTAGTGTCCATAAAGCCATACACTTGTATATATATATATATAGTTTAATTTAGCAAAAGATTGATCTCCATTACGTACTGAGCTTAACTTTATAAATTTGTCAACGGAATCTGGGTAACGTTGCAGCTGTCCCAATTAAATAGAAAGTCAACTTTGATACATAATTAAAAAGCGCAAGAAATCTCATATTTTCAATTAAGTGTTGATTTTGGTGTTTGAAAGGGATGAACATCAAACTAGAAGAAAAGTTAACTCTTAGTTAGATAAACTTAGGAAATTAATATATTTTTAGTACAACTTTTATACAAAACAATTGAATATACAACTTCTAAAACCATAGTACAACTATTTAATGCATCATCTCACAGAAAAGATGAATATTGCGTTAGAAATATCAACTATATAAAATCCACCTCCTATATATTAGCTTGGCTTATAATATTGACCTAAACACTTCAATCTTATAATATTGTTTATGACAAGAGAGCAATTGGGAAGAGAGAAATTTACGTTATAGTTGTTGCTAGCAAGGGTGGAGCTAGGTGAAAGACGAAGACGGGTGGAGGGAGGGAGGGAGGGAGGGAGGGAGGGAGAAAAAATAAAATCTTATTAGCATTTCTTTTTAAGCTTAAATACAATTAAATAAATAATTATGTGATTAATGAGTGCTTAATATGTCCACAGAAGATGGTGCTTAATATTATAATTCAATTATAGAAATATATTTTAATTTAGGTTTAGGTTTAGGTTTAGGTTTAGGTTTAGGTTTAGGGAGAGTCGGAAAAGAGGCTTACCTTCAAAAATAGGGCCTCTTCATAATTACTTCTCTTGACTCTTTCAATTGTACACCTATATTTAAAATTATTAAGGAATTTATAAATGAAATTAACACGCGGCACTTGATTTATTTGTGAGCAATTAATCAGATATTTTTTAACCATTGATGAATGTGTGCACTTTTGTTAATATTTAAAAATAAAATATATCTGAGAATTTTAATCTCTTTTAATAATTGATCACAAGATTTTGTAGTATTTTATATTGACATATTTAATTTAGATCATAACTAACAAAAATATTATGATAAATTTAATATACAATAAAAAGAAATTATAAAGAAAGATGATGGAGAGAAGCCAAATCTCCACCGGGACAAGAGTGAAGTTGAGAGCTTTGAAAGATTAAGTACTTTTAAGAAGCTACAGCTTTAATTAAGCCACTAAATCCCACTCGTGCAAATTAAAGAGAAGACAAATAAGCCATAAAAAAAGCTCAAAAACTAATCATTATCATATAGCATAGGATAATAATCTGGATTATTTTAATCCCACGTGTGGGTGAAAGAAAAAGTGATAGCTTTATATCATCACGCCTTGACCATATTTTTAATTAATTATATTGCAAATATTATTTCAAGATCTGCCCTGCCCAGCCCAGCCCAAAAATGTCTTATTGGTCTTTTTTTTTTTAATTTTGTGGTCTTCATTATTTAGATTAGATTAGACGTCAATTTTTTCCCGTCAATACTTAAAATTTCACAGCTAGTCAATACCAGACTTCAATATTTTTCCCAACTACCAATGCCTAGTGTAGATTTAGTGGTGGCAAATTAAATAATAAAAAAAAAAATGTAAAGGTAATCTCTGTATTATATGGGTATTTAGATATTTTATCTAAATACCCATATAATACAGAGATTATATGGGTATTTAGAATGAACTTTTTATTTTTTAAAAATTTAAATTGTGAATCCTATTGTGACATGTGACGTTGACTTGTAGACATAACACGTATGTTGACACGTCAATTTAACACTTTTGGACTAAAAATATCCATTCTCCTAATATTTGAACTTTAACATCTCATTACTTCCAACACTAACAAAACATTGATTACCAACTAAGCTAAGAATTAATAATATTTTTTAAAAATTATTCCTAACACCAATAGTATTAGTACAACTTTATTAGTTATTAGTAATATTATTAATAAGTTGTTAGTAATTACTTATTACTTATTAATGATTCTCTTTTAACATGATGTTTGTAAGACCTCAACTTATTATTAATGAAATTTAATTTTCTATTTATTATTTTGAAATAGTAAGGGTTGATTTGATTAATGTGGATAGTTATGGGTAAAATACATAAATATTTCAAAATAAGCAAGTGGTTATAAAATATTCATTGTTGTCGGAGAATATTCGTTTGGTCGTGGAATATTCTTCATTGTCGGGGAATATTAAATACAATGGTAGCCTTTTTGGGTCCTATAACGGACCATGAGCGATTGGATGAAAAAACGACAAATATAAGTTGTTTAAAAATAACTGGCGTAGTTATTCTAATTAATCTTTATTAAAAATACTCTCGGTTAAAACACAAGAAGATTACCGGTATTGCACCAATTATTGATTCTTACGTAAGAAGCGCACTACTCAATAATGGTTACTGAGAATTCGCTCAAATTATTTTATTGATTTAATAATTGTTGCGTTGATATTTTATGTGAGACCCCAGATTTTATCAATAAAGATTTAAATTTTGTCAAAATAATTTTTATATTATGGTGTGAATTTGAGATAATATTATAGTTGTGGGTAATATTTATAAATTTTGCAAAGTATGCAAGTGGTTTTATTATATTCGATTGGTGGGAAATATTCGATTTAGCGAGGGAATATTAAATACAACTACTCAATCATTGGTGGACCCCTAGCGTAATTATTGTCGGATCGAGAAAACGACAAAAATATTTTATTGAAATAACGGCGGAAGTTTTACAGTGGTTCTTGTTGAACTACTCGGTAGTAAAAGTACGAATACGTGTGGTTGCATAGTAGCAAGACGCGGTATTGATTATTGATCTTTATGAGAAGTCACTCGGTTTGATTCCATTATTGTCGATTAATAATATGAATTATTATAACGATAATGACGCTTTGTTTTATTCAGTATTATTAACGTAATAAAAGCGAAACATCTTTTATATAAAATAGAATACTTTATTAAAGTTATTCTATAAATAGAATATATTATATTTTATTATGATAGTGTTGCGTAGTGTTTTGCATATTGTTTTGCGTAGTATTGCATAGTGTTTGCATAGTAAAATGTTTTTATATAAATAGAATATATTATATTTTATTTAAAAGATTTTTTTAAATATGGACCGTCGATTAAAGTAAATTAATACGGATAGTTCATAGATTAGTTCTTATGCATTCCATTTTCCTATAAATAGAAGCTCATTCCTTCATTATTTTCTTACGAATTCATTGAAACTCAGAGAGAGAAATTATAGAGAAGTTTATAAAGAGAAAATTATAGAAAGAAGAAGAGTATTCGCTACTTCACTATTTCTATATTAGGTTCTTTTACTGTAAGGGGTGTTATTCTTTCTTCTTGAAGAGAACTTACATTATTCCATTCATTATTATTCATTGGAATAACTTTTGTAAAAGTGGCATACCCTATACATAACTTCAGATACATGGATACCCTATACTTGGTGAAATATTTATGTTATTAAGTTGCTTATTATTACATTGGAATAACTTTTGTATATGCTGGTTTACCCTATACTTGGTGACATTCTTCTATTATTACATTTGGAACATCACATGCATGTGTTTTACAATCGGTTCCGGTTTTTATTATTATTCGTTGGAACATCACATGCATGTGTGTTTTACAGGACCGGTTCCGCTCTTTATCATTACATTGGAATATCCTATCTCGTGTGTTTTACACCGGATCTGGTTCCATCTTTATTATTCATTGGAACATCCGCTTGTGTGAATTTCACGACTGGTTCCGTTATTATTATTACATTGGAATAACACATACATCTGAAGTATCGCATGCATGGTGATTTCTTTTGTTATTCCATTCTTTATTATACCCGGTTAGTTAAAACTTTGACTTCTATACTCCATGAAATTAGTAGAATATCCTTGATATTTGCGTTTCATCCAATATCTTTTCATGGAAATATTCTTACGATCATTCTTGAATTTTACTCACGTAAACAAAGATATCGTGTTGACAATTTTGACGTTAATAATTCATGGATTAAATAATTCTTGAACTTGTTTTATTGAATTACTATGTCATTGTCATCATCCTCATGTTATATTATGTTATCTTTGGCTTACGTGCATAGATGAACTTAGTATGATTATGATCGAGGATCATTTCGGTATAATCATGACTTGATATAAATGATGTGACAAAAGTCCTCGATTGGCTGTAATGCGTTGATGGATAGTTTTGGTATGATTATGACCGGGGGTGATTCGGTATAGTCATGACCATTGATAATTTGATGAAAATCCTTGACCAGTAGTACAAGGATGATTAGATGTGGTGGTTTATTTATTAAAATTTGAGTCTCGGTGATAAAAATTGATGAAAACCTTTTAAAACCTAAAAGATAGTAGACTTTATTCTCTACTTGACTCTTTTAATGGATTGCTTATTCATTGCAGATTAAACTGGTTGTCTATTGTATTTTATCGGTTTAACAATTTGTTGAAGGCTAATGATAATTTATTCGCATTATCTTAGTCATAATATTTCTTCTTGGGTTAGTGGAGCTCACCCTTTCTTTCATCGTTCTCTTGTGAAATGTGAACATATGGGACGAGTCTGGGAACGAAGTAATGGTCCGGAGGATAGCATTAGTAGTCCTCACTATTACGTGAAATAGTGTGATAATAGTTGTAATGAGGACTCCTTTTGAGTTTGTATAATATCTAGTAGACAATATTTGTATTCAAACTCACAGGTTTATGTCGTATTGCATACGCACGTTATATTAGTAAGTCGTATTTGAATCTATGTACCATGTAAGTGGCGACCCAAGATGGGTGGCGTATACCTAATTTTGGGGGCGTCACGATTGGTATCGAGCTTAGGGATATGATCCACAGCTAAGATGTGAGATAAGAACTAGGAGGGAGAGACGGAAATTCCTTCGCTAGTATGACCTACCTAAGTTTATTTGGTATTTAATCGGTCACGAGTATAGGGATAATATTTGATATATTAATTAACCCTTGTGTTGTGGCGGTGTTTGAAATGGCATTTGAAAATATTCACAATGGAGTGAATGTGACCGTTGTGACACCTTTAATCACTAATCAGTTAATGCGATTGTCGACGAGGAACAAATTAGAGATATCCACGTAGTAAATGAAGAACTAATTGTTGCACCCGAGCTAGTCAGTTAGGAGGTAGCGGTGAAAGTGAGGAAGAAGAGGAAGAAGAGGAACACGAGGAGAATTGGTTAGAAGAAATTTATGATCAAAACTTAGAATTACAAAATCGTGTTCGTGAGCTAGAAGAACGAGTTGAAGAGCGGCAAACGGTCGTGGAACAAAGGATACAACAATTCAAAATTGGGTTACCCGATATGTGATGCTCGAACAAAATCACGCTTTGGTAGGGTGTAAGATATTAAAGTTGGAATCTGAGAATTTAAAAATCAAAGATCATTTGAAAGAAGAAACAAATGAATGAAGGAGAATAGGCGATGCATGGTAAAAATTCGCACAACGCGTTGATAGTGTAGAAAAGGCGTCCAGATCCAATAAAGCCAAAATAGATGAAATGGACTTTGCTTTTGACAAAGAATTGGGAGAACCCAACATCGAATTGAATTACCACATGCATAGCGGTCAACCCGAATTCGATATGGATCGGAGAATAATGATTCAAATCATGGATCGAGAATGTGAAGAAGCACTTAAGGGTGGAATGTACCCTATAGTAAAGTCAAACTTCGGTAATTTAAGCGAGGCGTTTGTCGAGAAACCGAAACGAAGTTATTACGGGTAAATTAATTATTGCGAAGTCTATACTTTATTCAATACAAGTTCTACCCACTCTCTTTATTCTACCTAGTTGTGTTCAATGTTTAAATTTGACTCAGAAAAAAAATTAGACTTTGATTTATCTATTGAAACTTCGTTGGGAGAAACCTTCGTTACCTCCAACATTTATTAATCTTGTTGTTTCAAATAAACACTTTCACGATCTTATATCTTTAAAAATTCTTGCCTTTGAGGTAATTTTTGAAAACGATTGATTAACTACTTATTATTCTTTTTGTAAGGTTGTTAGCTTTCATATTCTAACCAACCTGTTATACGAATTCAAAGTAACCAAACCCTAAAGTTAATCACTGTTATATCAAGCCATAAGTAAAGAGCCCCGATCCTTTCGTTGTTGACTTCCTTGTGTGGAATGCACCGAAGCGGACTTTTCAGTAGGCGACATCGTGAATGAAGATGGCAAGTTTATAGGTATCATTGTGAGGGCTATCTAGGTTAAGGGATAGAAGTCACAGTTGGTATCAATGTAACGTCTTATCCAAGTCTTGGATAAGAGTAGCGATTTTGAATGATATTTCTATCATTAATAAATTTCTTGACGTATTCTTGAAGATTTCTAGCCTATCCTAGAGCGTGAAATCGAATTTTGTATTGATTGATCAAAGATAAAAACCCATTTCTTAAACCCTCAAATATTTCTTCAACTAAAATGAGCATTTACGTGGTTTATGATGAAAGTCATAATAAAAGCATTGGAATAATGAAAATCATGGGTATTCGTGGTATTAGTAAGTTTTATGATGAGTTATGTTGGTTAGTATGTAAAAAACATGAAAGTTTCTTAGAAATCACAAAGAGTTGAAAATCAGATTTTGGTGAAAAAGCGTAACATGAAATTCAATTGACCATATCTCTTATTATATTTTGAATTTTTGAATGTGGTCAAGTCCTAGAGTTAGATCTATGAGTTACCTAACTAATCCAAGTGGAATTACTGGAAAAGGTGTTGTAGATTTTGTGTGGACTGATTTTAGCAAAGGAGGCCAAAGCTGTAAATTTCGAAAATGCTACTGCCCAGAAACTTTAAGGGGCTGTTTTGGCCACTTAAATTATGAGAAAAATTCTGGCATTTTGGGACATGAAGGTATATGGTATAAAGTATCTCCTGTCCAAAAATGAGCTCATTCGACTTAAAATGAGTAAGTTATGACTATTTCAATATTTAGGTTTTTCGATTTAAAAAAACGCTATAACCGGAGTTCTATAACTCTCGATGACCATGAAATTTAAACTAGAAGCTCACGTTAACATGTGTAAGGTCCTGCCAAGATTTGGGAATTTTGGAGTTAAACTTGAGGTAGCTAATTTCTTAAGGAATTAATTAGAAATTGATTTTGAAAAATAGTAAATGAATTTTAAAAATTCGAGAAAAATATATTTTCATTATGGGACTATATTATGCTAAATCCCAGAAAAGAAATATTTTTGGGACTGATTTGGTATTTTCATGAAAATAGTTTAATTACTGAACATATGAGTTAAATATGTTATGTGAAGTAACAAAAGTTGAAAATATGATATTATGGCTAGAGAATCTTATATAGAGTATATGTTTATTTTTTTTGAGAGATTTGATAATTGGTGATGATATCTTATGAGTATGGCATTTTTGAATGATTAAATGCATTATATGGTAAAGCGTAAACAATTGAGATAAATTGTTTATAAATTTAAGAAGTGATTAAAATATTGTTATAATATTAATGTTATTAGATTATGAGATTATTAAGTGATTGATAACATGGGGATATTCTTGAATCTCGGATAAATTATATTATAAATGTTTAATATTTATCCTTTATCTCATTTGATTGATTCTTTATATCATTATCCTCGTGTTTATATTGTGTTGAAAGTCATCCGTGGCTGTAGTGCATAGATGGACTTGGTATGATTATGACCACGAATTATTTAAGTATAATCATAACAGTAATTGAAAACACAATTATCTTTGGCCGTAGTGCATGGATAATTTGTGGTCGCGTGATCTTAATGAATACACAATTATCTTTGGTAGTAGTGCATGGATAATTTGTGGTCGTGATCTTAATGAATACACAATTATCTTTGGTAGTAGTGCATGGATAATTTGTGGTCGTGATATTAATGAATACACAATTATCTTTGGTAGTAGTGCATGGATAATTTGTGGTTGTGATACTAATGAATACACGATTATCTTTGGCCAGTAGTGCATGGATAATTTGTGGTCGTGATACTAATGAATACACAATTATCTTTGGTAGTAGTGCATGGATAATTTGTGGTCGTGATACTAATGAATACGATTATCTTTGGTAGTAGTGCATGGATAATTCGTGGTCGTGATACTTAATGAATATCCTTGGCCCGTAGTGCGGGGATGATTCGATGATATGGATTAATTATTGAAGTTGAGTCTCAAAGAATGAAATATTAATTCATGGATGTGGTAAAAGTCATCTTTGGTAGTAGTACATTGATAGACTTGGTATGATTATGACCACAGATTATTCGGTATAATCATGGTAGTAATTGAAAACACGAATATCCTTTGCCAAGATTAGTGCATGGATAATTCATGGTTGTGGATACTTATTCGAGTCTCGGATTATTGGTTTCTGATTGTATATCTTTAGCTTTGTAGTGCAAAGATGAATAGTTAATGAATAGCTTTGGCGATTTGAAGATGAATTTAATATTTTCAAGGTATCCTCATCGCTTTATCATATCAGTCGTATCCCTAATTTCGAGGGTGTAAATTCCATAAGGAGGGGAGATTGTGAGACCCAGATTTTATCAATAAAGATTTAAATTTTGTCAAAATAATTTTTATATTATGGTGTGAATTTGAGATAATATTATAGTTGTGGGTAATATTTATAAATTTTGCAAAGTATGCAAGTGGTTATATTATATTCGATTGGTCGGGGAATATTCGATTTAGCAGGGAATATTCGTACAACGGCTCAATCATTGGTGGACCCCATAACAGAATTATTGTCGGATTGAGAAAACGACAAAAATATTTTATTGAAATAACGGCGGAAGTTTTACGTGTAGTTCTTGTTGAACTACTTTCGGTAGTAAAAGTACGATGTCGTGTGGTCGCACAAGTAGTAGTACGTGGTATTGATTATTGATGCTTATGTGAGAAGTCACTCAGTTTGATTCCATTATTGTCGATTAATAATATGAATTATTATAACGATAATGACGCTTTGTTTTATTCGTATTATTAACGTAATAAAACAGAAACATCTTTTATATAAAATAGAATACTTTATTAAAGTTATTCTATAAATAGAATATATTATATTTTATTATGCATAGTGTTGCATAGTGTTTTTTTGCATATTGTTTTTGCATAGTATTGCATAGTGTTTGCATAGTAAAATGTTTTTATATAAATAGAATATATTATATTTTATTTAAAAGATTTTTCTTTAAATATGGACCGTCAGATTAAAGTAAATTAATGCGGACCGTTCATGGATT
The DNA here is from genome assembly GCA_020205615.1 of Panax quinquefolius. NCBI lineage: Eukaryota > Viridiplantae > Streptophyta > Magnoliopsida > Apiales > Araliaceae > Panax > Panax quinquefolius. The sequence goes on from CM035169.1 coordinate 12,007,606, forward strand.
AATTCTTATGCATTCCATTTTCCTATAAATAGAAGCTCATTCCTTCATTATTTTCTTACGAATTCATTGAAACTCTGAGAGAGAAATTATAGAGAGAAGTTTATAAAGAGAAAATTATAGAAAAGAAGAAGAAGATATTCGCTACTTCACTATTTCTATATTAGGTTCTTTTACTAGTGAGGGGTGTTATTCTTTCTTCTTGAAGAGAACTTACATTATTCCATTCATTATTATTACATTTGAATAACTCGTAAAAGTGGCATACCTATACATAACTTTGTGTATCTGTGGCAGATACCTATACTTGGTGAAATATTTATGTTATTAATTGCTTATTATTACATTGGAATAACTTTGTATATGCGGTTTACCCTATACTTGGTGACATTCTTCTATTATTACATTGGAACATCACATCGTGTGTTTTACAGGACTGGTTCCGCTTTTTATTATTACATTGGAACATCACATCGTGTGTTTTACAGGACTGGTTAAAATCTTTATCATTCTGTTGGAATATCCTATCGTGTGTTTTACACCGGATCCGGTTCCATCTTTATTATTACATTGGAACATCCCGCCGATTGTGAATTTCACGACTTTGGTTCCGTTATTATTATTCTCGTTGGAATAACTTTTATACATCATGAAATCGCATGCATGGTGATTTCTTTTGTTATTCCATTCTTTATTATACCCGGTTGGTTAAAACTTTGACTTTATACTCCATGAAATTAGTAGAATATCCTTGATATTTGCGTTTCATCCAATATCTTTTCATGGAAATATTCTTACGATCATTCTTGAATTTTACTCACTGAAAACGAAGATCATGTTGACAATTTGGACGTTAATAATTCATGGATTAAATAATTCTTGAACTTGTTTTATTGAATTACTATGTCATTGTCATCATCCTCATGTTATATTATGTTATCTTTGGCTTACGTGCATAGATGAACTTAGTATGATTATGATCGAGGATCATTTCGGTATAATCATGACTTGATATAAATGATGTGACAAAAGTCCTCGGTGGCACGTAATGCACGGTGATGGATAGTTTTGGTATGATTATGACGAGGGGTGATTCGGTATAGTCGTGACCATTGATAATTTGATGAAAATCCTTGACCGTGGTATAGGGATGATTAGATGTGGTGGTTTATTTATTGTCGAGTCTCGTGATAAAAATTGATGAAAACCTTTTAAAACCTAAAAGATAGTAGACTTTATTCTCTACTTGACTCTTTTAATGGATTGCTTATTCACCGCAGTATTAAACCTGGTTTGTCTATTGTATTTTATCGGTTTAACTTTGTTGAAGGCTAATGATAATTTATTCTCGCATTATCTTAGTCATAATATTTCTTCTTGGGCTAGTTGAGCTCGCCCTTTCTTTCATCGTTCTCTCTTGAAATGTGAACACGCCATTTGAGACGAGTCGGGGAGCGAAGTAATGGTCCAGAGGATAGCATTAGTAGTCCTCACTATTCGTGAAATAGTGTGATAATAGTTGTAATGAGGACTCCTTTTGAGTTTTGTATAATATCTAGTAGACAATATTTGTATTCAAACTCACACGGTTTATGTCGTATTATGCAGCAGTTATATTAGTAAGTCGTATTTGAATCTATGTACCATGTAAGTGGCGACCCAAGATGGGTGACGTATACCTAATTTTGGGGCGTCACATTTTATATTGTTGTTGTTTGATAATTGTCATTACACAAGATTTTTCATTATCGAAGCAATAATTCATATTATCCGAATAATATTATTAGATAACATTATTGGCAATGTCTAGAAAGTTCGTCTAAGGAGAGGTTTGGTCACCTAATCATGGCGCCAGAGAAGGAGAAATTCTTATTGGAAAGCCCCCTCTTTCCTCGGAACTACCGGCACAAGATCTTGTGATTCTGTAATATTATTTGTGAATAATTAATTATTAATTTATATAATGAGGAAAATATTAATTTTATGTGGATATAGATGGAGAAAATTTTTAATGTGACAATTGTTGAAAATTAATATTTTATCTTTTTCTCGATAAAATAATTCATTTAAATATATTATTTTAATAATATATTAACGGTGATATTTTTATAATGAATGTGGGATATATGAGTATACGAGGAAAAAGAGTATTTTTGTTGCAATAAATATTAAAAACAGATTTTGTGTGTCGATAGACCCATTTCTTGACTGAAATTTGATTATAGCTTGTAAAATCGTCCGTTTATGGATTTCGGTCAATTTCTGTTTGGAATTTGGGAAAACTTCCTTCTTTAAAGTTGTAGATAATGGAATTTCCTATGGAAAGCCGCAAGTTTCGAATTTTTCTGATAAAAGAGCTAATTATTATGAATTATTGAAGTTTCGAAGCTCCGAAATAATTGATTTTTGGAAGTTTAAAATAATTTAAATAAAAAAAATGTTTTTGTGTTTGGTGGGCATCTTTAACACATGTCAAGTTGCTGAATTCAGATGCTTGATGCGTAGGAAAATGTAGAAAAAAAAATAAATAATATTAATTTATTAAATTTTCTACTTTGGTGTTCTAAGCATTTTCATATAAATAGGGTGCTTAGGTTAAAATTGAAAATCACACCAGAAATTGAAGTTTTCTCTCTCTATATTATCGAGCGTATTCTTGTGAGTATTTTGAGTATATTTTGAGTATTGCTATACGGTGCAAGTTCAAGTTATAGCTTTATATCCTGTTTCAAATTTAAATCTTGATCTTTCGAGGTAAGGGATATTATTTTTTTTAATGATATTATTTATTCTAATATCATTATGTCAAGTATTGATCTGAACTTTTAATCAAATTTGGAACTTTTAGTGTCGGAGTTCTTATTCACGATACTCAGACTATTCACGAATCTGAGACTTTTCATCGAAAAATAAAAATTTTCTTTTTTAAGTCAAAATATCTATCTCGGATACTAGCTTTGATTGTATCCATGTTTTGATCATTCTTGAATTTTACACCACTATGATTATTTTTGAGGTATTGTTGGACATGGATAAAACAAAGTACTAATCCTTAATCCTTAATCCTTGTCATTTTGTTTCATTGGATTCGTTTTTTAAAAATATTTTCATCATCCTCGGTCTTAAATGATGATATTATTGAATATCTTTAGCCAGTAGTGCAAAGATGAATGATTTCGATGAATATCTTTGGCCCGTAGTGCAAAAGATGAACACGTGTTTAGATGAACATGATTAAGTGATGAATATCTTTGATCAGTAGTGCAAAGATGAATATTTGATTCCAAATATATATTGATTGATGTTCTACAGGATGAAAGATAGAGCGATGAACTTTTAAATTCATACATAGAAGATAGTAGTTTGCATTCTCTACTTAACTCTTCTAATGAATTATTATTTCACGCGAATATTGATTTAAAACTTGTTGTCTATCAGATTCTATTAGATTTTTTTGTTGAAGACTAATGATAATTTGTTGTATATTATCTTAGTCATAATATTCTTTTCTTGGGCTAGTTGAGCTCACCCTTTTCCTTTTTGTTCCATTTTTCTTCTCAGGAGGCGAGAATATAACGAGTACGAGTCGGGGTATGGAATGAAGGTTCTAGAGAGAGTCGTTTAGTAGTCCTCACCATTTTTGTAAAATAATGTATAAATAAATGTGATGAAGATTTATTTGAATATAGATATTACTGAAGATAATATTTGTATTCAAACTCACGCTTTCTTGTTGTAATAATAAAGTTGTAGTTGTTTCATACCATGTATTGACAACTCAGAATGGGTGATGTATACCTATTTTGGGGGCGTCACAGTTGGAATCAGAGCTTAGGGATATGATCTCTGGCGGAGATCGAAGAATAGAACTAGGAGGGGAGAGACGAGTAAATCCTTCGCTAGTGTGTCCTACCTAAGCTTAATTGTTAGTTGGTCAGTATATAGGGATATTATGTGATATATTGATTTCCTTAATTAACCCTTGTTTTATGGCGATGATTTGAGAATGTCGTGAGAATATTAACAATTGAAGTAAATGAGACCGTGGAGATGCTGTATTTACCAACGAGGAGAAAGTGCAAAACAACAGTGGCAATGTACCTCCCGTGAACAACACCCTTTGGCGAAAGCAGATGATGAACGAGTGGATGTTTAGAAGTTTTTTGCAGTTCATGCAAAATCAGACGAAGGAGACTCGTGTTCAAAATACAAGAGGAAATGATAACAATTCACGGGTGGTCACAAATGCAAGCGATTCAAAGAGTTGGGACCACTGCAATTGGGGAAAGCCGGATCCGATTAAAGGCGAGGCGTGGGTCAAACAAATTACCAAGATATTGATGTAAGACCCCAACTTATTATTAATGAAATTTAATTTTCTCTATTTATTATTTTGAAATAGTAAGGGTTGATTTGATTAATGTGGATAGTTAGGGGTAAAATACGCAAATATTTCAAAATAAGAAAGTGGTTATAAAATATTCATTGTTGTCGGGGAATATTCGTTTGGTAAATGGAATATTCAGAATGCTTTGTCGAGAATATTCGCGATATGGCGCTAAATGACATGTGTGGGCCCCATAACGGAAAGCGATTGGATGAAGAAAACGACAAATATAAGTTATTTAAAAATAACGGGCGTAGTTATTCATAGTATCATCGTTAAAATATACTGTGTTTAAAAACAAGTAGACACTACCAGATTGCACCAATTATTGATTAACTACGTAAGAAGGCACTACTTAATAATGGTTCTTGTGAGACCCCGTATATTTTATCAATAAAGATTTAAATTTTGTCGAAATAATTTTTAATATTATGGTGTGAATTTGAGATAATATTATAGTTGTGGGTAGTATTTATAAATTTTGCAAAGTATGCAAGTTGTTATAAAATATTCGTTTGGTTGGGGAATATTCTTTTTGTTAGGAATATTCGCATAACTACTCAATCATTGGTGGACCCCATAATGTAATTATTATCGGATTGAGAAAACGACAAAAAATATTTTATAAAAATAACGGCGGAGGTGTTACCGTTAAAACCGTTGAACTACCCGTTGGTAAAAGTAGAATGTCTGGCGTGGTTGCGTAGTAGCACACGATATTGATTATTGATGCTTACGTGAGAAGTCACTCACCATACTTTCAATTATTACTACTGAGAATTGCCGCGATCATATCTCTTATATTATTGATTCAATTATTGTCACAAGATTATCATCAGATAATATGTTATAGTATTAAATCAATAATTGAGACGACAAGTTATAAATGATTAATAATTGTTGAAAGATTAAATATGTGTTGATTAAAAATAAAATGATTTGTGGTAATATTTATTCAATCCTTGATGTATATAAAGAGTGTTATGAGACATTTGTGGTAAGTTTGATTATTTTATGGGGGGCCCATATGTCATCATCTAAAAGTCTCTTCGTCAATAGTAATTACCTTCGTCAATAGTAATTATCTTTGTGAATAGTAATTATCTTCGTCAATAATAATTACCTTCGTCAATAGTAATTACCTTTGTGAATAGTAATTACCTTCGTCAATATAGTAATTACCTTTGTGAATAGTAATTACCTTCGTCAATAGTAATTACCATTACAAAGCGCCGAACCACTTGTCGTTTCACATTACAAAAGGCCGAACCACTTGTCGTTTCACATTATAAGCGCCGAACCACTTGTTGTTTTCACATTACAAACGCCAAACCACTTTTCTTTTCATCACATCATCACCGTCAAGCCACTTGCCTTTTCACATGGCGGTCTTAAGCTAGAAATCTTCTATAAATAGAGGCCTAGTGCTTCATTATTTTCAATTTTAATTCATCAAACTCTAGAGAGAGAAACTATAGAGAGAAAGAAGAAAAGTATTCTCGCTAGTTCACCTTGCCAATATTCGGTTCTTCTAAGGTAGGGAATATTATTTGTTGTACCGTAAGGGTGTTATTCTTCTTATTCATGAAGAGAACTGTTGTTATTCCATTGCTTATTATTACATTGGAATAACTTTGTAAAAGTGGTATACCCTATACATAACTCATGCACGCTGGATAATTCTATACTTGGTGAAATCTTTATATTATTCCATTCTTATTTATTACATTGGAATAACTTGTGATACGTGGAATCCCCTATACTTGGTGATCTCCTTCATTATTCCATTCTTTATTATTCTCATTGGAATATCCATGCTCGTGTGTTTTACAATGGGACCGGGTTCCATTGTTTATTATTCCGCATTTATTATTTTGTTGGAATATCCTCGTCGTGTTTTTTACTGGACTGGTTCCATTGTTTATTATTCAAAGCATTTATTATTACATTGGATCATCCCGCGGTGTGAATTTCACCGACTGGTTCCGTTATTATTATTCATTGAATAACTCGCCTACATCTGCAATACCGCATGCGTGGTGATTTCTTTTGTTATTCCATTCTTTATTATACCCGGTTGGTTAAATCTTTGACTTTATACTCCATGAAATTAGTGGAATATCCTTGATATTTGGCGCTTCATCCAAAGATCTTTTCATGGAAATATTCTTCCGATCATTCTTGAATTTTACTCTACAAAACAATATCATTTTGACGATTTGGACGTTAATAATTCCCCGGATAAAATAATTCTTGAACTTGTTTTATTGAATTATTATGTCATTGTCATCATCCTCATGTTATATTATGTTATCTTTGGCTTACGTGCATAGATGAACTTAGTATGATTATGATCGTGGATCATTCGGTATAATCACGACTTGTTATAAATGATGTGATAAAAGTCCTCGGGGCTCGTAATGCAATGATGGATAGTTTTTGGTATGATTATGACCAGGGGTGATTCGGTAGAAAGTCATGACCATTGATAATTTGATGAATATCCTTGGTGCGAAGAGTGTGGGTGATTCGATGATGTGGATTATTTATTAAAGTCGAGTCTCATTTATATAATGATTGATGAAAAACCTTTTAAAACCTAAAAGATAGTAGACTTTATTCTCTACTTGACTCTTTTAATGGATCGCTTATTCCGCCGCAGATTAAACTTGTTGTCTATTGTATTTTATCGGTTTAACATCGTTCAAGGCTAATGATAAATTATTCTCGCATTATCTTAGTCATAATATTTCTTCATTGGGCTAGTTGAGCTCACCTTTTCTTTCAACCGTTTCTTCGTGAAATAAGAACATAAATTTGGGACTTAGTCTGAGGAACGGAGTAATGGTCCGAGGATAGCATTAGTAGTCCTCACTATTCGTGAAATAGTGTGATAATAGTTGTAATGAGGACTCCTTTTGAGTTTGTATAATATCTAGTAGATAATATTTGTATTCAAACTCACGCTTTATGTCGATTGCATACACAGCAGTTATATTAGTAAGTTGTATTTGAATTTATGTACCATGTAAGTGGCGACCCAAGATGGGTGACGATACCTAATTTTGGGGCGCCGCGGTTGGTATCGAGCTTAGGATATGATCCCGGCTAAGATGTGAGAATAATATTAGGAGAGGGAGAGACGGGGAATACCTTTCGCTAGTATGACCTACCTAAGTTTATTTGGTATTTGATTGATCGGCCGAGTATAGTGATTATATGTTGCATGTCAATTAACCCTTATTTTGTGGCGGTGTTTGAAAATGGCATCCGAGAATGTTGAGAATAAAGAATGGAGCATGTGAGAGACTGTTGATTCTCCACGATCAATAATCAGGACAATGTGCAATGGGATGGCGATAATCCTCCCGTAAAAACAACAACACCGATCAATTGGACGAACGACCAGACGCTTAAGAAGTTTTAGAATTCATGCAACATCAAAGTAAAGCGACTCTCGCCCAAAACGTAGGTGGAAACACGGAAAACTCTCAAGGCCACCGCATTAAACAATTCAAGGAGCTGGGACCACCGGAGTTTAAGGGAGAGCTAAAACCACTTCGGCGAAAGCATGGATAAAGCAGATTACCAAGATATTTGATGTCTTGGGATGCTTCGAGGAGCAAAGGTTCCTTTTGCCGCTTTTATGTTGCTTGAGAGGCAGAGACATCGGGGAATTCCAGAAACGTACTCAACTCTTGTCAGATCAAGATATCTTGGGAGAAGTTCCAGAGTCATTCAACGACAAATACTTTCCCGAAAGTATTCGCCACATGAAGGAGGTGGAGTTTATCAAGTTGGAACAAAACAATATAACCGTGTCGCAATACGAGGCAAAATTTGCGGAGTTATCACGGTTTCGCCCCACTGGTGGATAATGAAGAGAGAATGGCGCGAATGTTTTTAAGAGGTTTGAAGCCGGAGATACGCCAACATCTTATTTCTCATAAACCTGCGTTTTTATTCAGATGTTGTAAATAGGGCTCGATTAGTGGAGCGCAATAACGAAGTCAACGTAACTAAAAGAGAGAAATTTAAGCAAAATTATAATACTAGCGAGTAGAATCATCAAGCGGTGACAACAAGCGTGGAGGGAATCAACAGGCCAAATATGGTAACCACTTCGGTGGTAATCATGGCCAAAACAATAAGAATGGACATTTCAAGAAAAGGAGATTCAACAATGATGGAAAGACGTCAACACCAGCACCCGTTGTTAAGGAAGGAGAAAGACCACCTATCATATGCTTCAAATGCGGAGGAGAGGGACACATCAGTCCGAACTGCGCCATGCCGTCCAAAACATGTTATAATTGTGGAAGAGAATGTCACTTAGCTCGATTTTGTCGTTTACCGAAGACAAATTCAACTAGGATGGAGGCACCAAAGGCTGTCCTAGACAAAACAAAGCCGATTGTTTAAGAGAGAGCGTTTTTTTTTTCTCGTGACGAGGAACCTGAATAAAATTATCACGAATAAGTTAATCATAAGCTCTTGCGAAGTCTATACCGTGTTAGATACCAGTTCTACCTACTCTTTTATTTCACCTAGTTGTGTTCAACGTTTAAATTTGACTCCGAAGAAGTTAAACTTTGACTTATTGGTTGAAACTTTGTTAGTAGGAGCCTTCGCTATCGCTGCATATTATTTTTAAATCTTGTTTGATTCAAATAAACATTTTCACGTTACTGTCGATCTTATCTTTTTGAAAATATTTGCCTTTGATGTGATTTTAGGAATCAATTGGTTAACTACTCATCATGCTTTTCGTAAGGTTGTTAGCTTTTATATTCATAACTAACTTGTTGTGCGTAATTCAAAGTAACCAAACCACTAAAGTCAATCATTGTCATATCAAGCCATAAGTAAAGATCCCCGATCCTTTCGTTGTTGACTTCCTTGTGTGAAATGCACCAAGCCGGACTTTTTCAGTAGTCGACGCCGTGGATGAAGATGGCAAGTTGATAGGTATCATTGTGAGGTGTTATCTGAGTTAAGGGATAGAAGTCACAGTTGGTATTAATGTGACGTCTTATCCAAGTCTTCGACGAGAGAATAGCTTTTGAATGATATTTCTATCATTAATAAATTTCTTGGCGTATTCTTGAAGACTTCTATCCTACCCTAGAACGTGAAATCGAATTTTGTATCAACCCAAAGACAAAAACCCATTTCTTAAACCTCAAATATTTCTTCAACTAAAAGGATCATTTACGTGGATTATGATGAAAGTCATAATAAAAGTATAGAACTGATGAAAATCATGGGTATATGAAGTGTTAGTAAATTTTAAGATGAGTTATGTTGGTTAGTATGTGAAAACATGAAAGTTTCTTAGAAATCACAAAGAGTTGAAAATCAGATTTTGGTGAAAAACGTAACATAAAATTCAATTGACCATATCTGCTATTATATTTTGAATTTTTGAGTGTGGTCAAATCCTAGAGTTAGATCTATGAGTTACCTAACTAATCCAAGTGGAATTACTGGAAAAGGTGTTGTAGATTTTTGTGTGGACTGATTTTAGCAAAGAAGTGCAAAGCTGCAAAAAAATCAAAAAGTTCTTGTCGCCATGATTTTAGAGGAAATTTGTTTTTACCACTTAAATTATGAGAAAATTTTTGGCCTTTTGGGACATGAAGGTATATGGTATAAAGTACCTCCTTTCCAAAAATGAGCTCATTCTGTCTTAAAATGAGCAAGTTATGACTATTTCAATATTTAGATTTTTTCGACGAAAAATGCTATAACCGGAGTTCTATAACTCCGATGACCATGAAATTTAAATTGGAAGCTCACGTTAACATGTGTAAGGTTCTGCCAAGATTTGGGAATTTTTGGAGTTAAACTTGAGGTAGCTAATTTCTTAAGGAATTAATTAGAAATTGATTTTTGAAAAATAGTAAATGAATTTTAAAAATTCCAAGAAAAATATATTTTCATTATGGGACTATATTATGCTAAATCCCAGAAAAGAAATATTTTTGGGACTGATTTGGTATTTTTCATGAAAATAGTTTAGTTACGAACATATGAGTTAAATATGTTATGTGAAGTAACAAAGTTGATAATAGGATTTTATGGCTAGAGAATCCTATATAGAATATATGCATATTTTTGATGAGGGATTTGATAATTGGTGATGATATCTTATGAGTATGGCATTTTTGAATGATTAAATGCATTATATGGTAAAGCGTAAACAATTGAGATAAATTGTTTATAAATTTAAGAAGTGATTAAAATATTATTATAATATTAATGATATTAGATTATAAGATTATTAAGTGATTGATAACATGGGGATATTCTTGAATCCTGGATAAATTATATTATAAATGTTTAATATTTATCCTTTATCTCATTTGATTGATTCTTTATATCGTTATCCTCATGCTTATATTATGTTGAAAGTCATCTGTGGCCTGTAGTGCATAGATGGACTTGGTATGATTATGACTGTGGATTGTTTCGGTATAATCATAACCGTAATTGAAAACACGATTATCTTTGTCAGTAGTGCATGGATAATTTGTGGTCGTGATACTTAATGAATACACGATTATCTTTGGTAGTAGTGCATGGATAATTTTGTGGTCACGATACTAATGAATACACGATTATCTTCGCACGTAGTGCATGGATAATTGTGGTCGTGATATTAATGAATACACGATTATCTTTGCACGTAGTGCATGGATAATTCGTGGTTGTGATACTTAATGAATATCCTTGGCCCGTAGTGGAGGGATGATTCGATGATATGGATTAATTATTGAAGTGAGTCTCAAAGAATGAAATATTAATTCATGGATGTGGTAAAAGTCATCTTTGGTCAGTAGTGCATTGATAGACTTGGTATGATTATGACCAAGGATTATTCTAAGTATAATCACGATCAGAATGAAAACACGAATATCCTGGCGTTGGTGCATGGATAATTCGTGGTCGTGATACTATTAAGTGCGTCTCAAAGATTATTGGTTTTATAATTTGTATATCTTTGGCCAGTAGTGCAAAGATGAATTGTGAATAAATATCTTTGGTAGGATTGCAAAGATGAATTTAATGTTTTCAACGATAAAGGTATTCAAGGTATCCTCACCTCTTTATCATACCGTGTATCGCACCCTAATTTCGAGGGCTTAAATTCCATAAGGAGGGAGATGTGAGACCCCATATTTTATCAATAAAGATTTAAATTTTGTCGAAATAATTTTTAATATTATGGTGTGAATTTGAGATAATATTATAGTTGTGGGTAGTATTTATAAATTTTGCAAAGTATGCAAGTTGTTATAAAATATTCGTTTGGTCTGGGAATATTCTTTTTGTTAGGGAATATTAGTACAACTACTCAATCATTGGTGGACCCCTACAATGTAATTATTGTCGGATCGAGAAAACGACAAAAATATTTTATAAAAATAAACATGAGGTGTTACCGTTAAAACTGTTGAACTACCCGGTGGTAAAAATAAGAATATGTCTGGCGTGGTTGTATAAGAAAGACACGATATTGATTATTGATGCTTACGTGAGAAGTCACCAAACCTATGCTTTCAATTATTGCTATGTAAGAATTCACGATCATATCTCTTATATTATTGATTCAATTATTGTCACAGTATCATCTGTATAATATGTTATAGTATTAAATCAATAATTGAGACGACAAGTTATAAATAATATTAATTTATTAAATTTTCTACTTTGGTGTTCTAAGCATTTTCATATAAATAGGGTGCTTAGGTTAAAATTGAAAATCACACCAGAAATTGTAGTTTTCTCTCTCTATATTATCGAGCGTATTCTTGTGAGTATTTTGAGTATATTTTGAGTATTGCTATACGGTGCAAGTTCAAGTTATAGCCTATATCCGGTGTTTCAGCTAGAAGTACTGATCTTTCGAGGTAAGGGATATTTTTTTTTTTTAATGATATTATTTATTCTAATATCATTACGCCAATATCGATCTGAACTTTTAATCAAATTTGGAACTTTTAGTGTCGGGGTTCTTATTCACGTATACGGTCTTATTCACGAATCTGCACTTTTCATCGAAAATAAAAATTTTCTTTTCGTCCAAAATATCTATTCGGATACTAGCTTTGATTGTATCCATGTTTTGATCATTCTTGAATTTTACACCACTATGATTATTTTTGAGGTATTGTTGGACATGGATAAAACAAAAGTACGAATCCTTAATCCTTGATCCTTGTCATTTTGTTTCAATTGGATTCGTTTTTTAAAAATATTTTCATCATCCTCATCTTAAATGATGATATTATTGAATATCTTTAGCTTTGTAGTGCAAAAGATGAATGATTTCGATGAATATCTTTGGCCCGTGAGTGCAAAAGATGAACACGTGTTTAGATGAACATGACCGGTCGATGAATATCTTTGGTTGTCAGAGTGCAAAGATGAATATTTGATTCCAAATATATATTGATTGATGTTATTAGGGGATGAAAGATGAGCGATGAACTTTTAAATTCATACATAGAAGATAGTAGTTTGCATTCTCTACTTAACTCTTCTAATGAATTATTATTTCGCCATGAATATTGATTTAAAACTTGTTGTCTATTGTATTCTATTAGATTTTTTTTTCTGTTGAAGACTAATGATAATTTGTTGTATATTATCTTAGTCATAATATTCTTCTTGGGCTAGTTGAGCTCACCCTTTTCCTTTTGTTCCATTTTTCTTCTCGTGAGGCGAGAATATAACTTAGATGCAGTCTGGGTATGGAATGAAGTTTGTAGAGAGTCGTTTAGTAGTCCTCACCATTTTGTAAAATAATGTATAAATAAATGTGATGAAGATTTATTTGAGTATAGATATTTACTAGAAGATAATATTTGTATTCAAACTCACGCTTTTCTTTGTTGTAATAATAAAGTTGTAGTTATTTCTATACCATGTATTGACAACTCGGAATGGGTGATGTATACCTATTTTGGGGCGTCACGGTTGGAATCGAGCTTAGGGATATGATCTCAAGCGGAGATCGAAGAATAGAACTAGGAGGGGAGACGAGTAAATCCTTCGCTAAAGTGTGTCCTACCTAAGCTTAATTGTTAGTTAGTCAAGATATAGGGATATTATGTGATATATTGATTTCCTTAATTAACCCTTGTTTTATGGCAAGATATTTGAGAATGTCGAATTGAGAATATTAATGATGAAGTAAATGAGGACCGTGGAGATGCTGTCTTTACCAACGAGGAGAAAGTGCAACAGTCGGCAATGTACCTCCTCGTGAACAACACCACCTTTGACGAGATGATGAGCAGTGGATGTTTAGAAGTTTTTTGCGATTCATGCAAAATCGACGGGCGAAGAGACTCGTGTTCAAAATATGGGAGGAAATGATAACAATTCACCGTGGTCACAAATTCAAGCAGTTCAAAGAGTTGGGACCACGAATTAGGGGAAAGCGGGATCCGATTAAAGGCGAGAGCGTGGGTCAAACAAATTACCAAGATATTCGATGTAAGACCCCAACTTATTATTAATGAAATTTAATTTTCTCTATTTATTATTTTGAAATAGTAAGGGTTGATTTGATTAATGTGGATAGTTAGGGTAAAATACGCAAATATTTCAAAATAAGAAAGTGGTTATAAATTATTCATTGTTGTTGGGAATATTCGTTTTGGTCGTGGAATATTAAATGACTGTCAGGGAATATTAAATGCGATGGCGCTAAAACCATGTGTGGGCCCCATAACTGAAAGCGATTGGATGAAGAAAACGACAAATATAAGTTATTTAAAAATAACAACAGTAGTTGTTCTCAATTATCATTGTTAAAATACTACTGTGCTTAAAAACACGAGTTATTAGCTTTGAGTATTGCACCAATTATTGATTCTTACGTAAGAAGGCACTACTTAATAATGGTTCTTGTGAGACCCCATATTTTATCAATAAAGATTTAAATTTTGTCGAAATAATTTTAATATTATTATGGTGTGAATTTGAGATAATATTATAGTTGTGGGTAGTATTTATAAATTTTACAAAGTATGCAAGTTGTTATAAAATATTCGTTTGGTGGGGAATATTCTTTTTGTTAGGGAATATTCGTACAACTACTCAATCATTGGTGGACCCCACAATGTAATTATTGTCGGATTGAGAAAACGATAAAATATTTTATAAAAATAACTACGGAGGTGTTACTGTTAAAACTGTTGAACTACCCAAATTGGTAAAAAGTATAGTAATCTGGCATTGGTTGCGTAGTAGACACGATATTGATTATTGATGCTTACGTGAGAAGTCACTTTCATTTATGCTCAATTATCACTCTGATAATTCTTTGCGATCATATCTCTTATATTATTGATTCAATTATTGTCACAAAGATCATCTCGTATAATATGTTATAGTATTAAATCAATAATTGAGACGACAAGTTATAAATGATTAATAATTGTTGAAAGATTAAATATGTGTTGATTAAAAATAAAATGATTTGTGGTAATATTTATTCAATCCTTGATGTATATAAAGAGTGTTATGAGACATTTGTGGTAAGTTTGATTATTTTATGGGGGGCCCATATGTCATCATCTAAAAGTCTCTTCGTCAATAGTAATTACCTTCGTCAATAGTAATTATCTTTGTGAATAGTAATTATCTTCGTCAATAATAATTACCTTCGTCAATAGTAATTACCTTTGTGAATAGTAATTACCTTCGTCAATAGTAATTACCTTTGTGAATAGTAATTACCTTCGTCAATAGTAATTACCATTACAGGCGTCGAACCACTTGTCGTTTCACATTACAGGCGTCGAACCACTTGTCGTTTCACATTATAGGCGTCGAACCACTTGTTGTTTCACATTACAGGCGTCAAACCACTTTTCTTTTCACATCACCAGTCGTCAAGCCACTTGCCTTTTCACATGGCGGTCTTTAAGCTAGAAATCTTCTATAAATAGAGGCCTAGTGCTTCATTATTTTCACTTAATTCATTGAAACTCTAGAGAGAGAAACTATAGAGAGAAAGAAGAAAAGTATTCCGCTAGTTCACCTTGCCAATATTCAGTTCTTCTAAGGTAGGGAATATTATTTGTTGTACTGTGTAAAGGGTGTTATTCTTTCTTATTCATGAAGAGAACTGTTGTTATTCCATTGCTTATTATTCTATTGGAATAACTTTTGTAAAAGTGGTATACCCTATACATAACTTTGTATCACGCAGATACCCTATACTTGGTGAAATCTTTATATTATTCCATTCTTATTTATTACATTTGAATAACTTTGTATACGCTGGAATCCCCTATACTTGGTGATCTCCTTACATTATTCCATTCTTTATTATTACATTGGAATATCCTCGTCATACGTGTGTTTTTACCGGACGACGGTTCCATTGTTTATTATTCCGCATTTATTATTTTGTTGGAATATCACATGCGTGTGTTTTTTACGGACTGGTTCCATTGTTTATTATTCAAGCATTTATTATTCTGTTGGATCATCCCATCAAGGTGTGAATTTCACCGACTGGTTCCGTTATTATTATTTCTGTTGAATAACACTGCCATCATGCAAGACTGCATGCATGGTGATTTCTTTTGTTATTCCATTCTTTATTATACCCAGTTGGTTAAATCTTTGACTTCTATACTCCATGAAATTAGTGGAATATCCTTGATATTTGCAAGGCTTCATCCGAGATCTTTTCATGGAAATATTCTTACGATCATTCTTGAATTTTACTCTACAAAACAATATCATTTTGACAATTTGGACGTTAATAATTCCTGGATAAAATAATTCTTGAACTTGTTTTATTGAATTATTATGTCATTATCATAAATCCTCATGTTATATTATGTTATCTTCTACACGTGTATAGATGAACTTAGTATGATTATGACCATGGATTATTCGGTATAATCATGACTTGTTATAAATGATGTGATAAAAGTCCTCGGTGGCTGTAATGCAATGATGGATAGTTTTGGTATGATTATGACCGAGGGGTGATTCGGGTATAGTCATGACCATTGATAATTTGATGAATATCCTTGTCAGAGTAGTCGAGGGGTGATTCGATGATGTGGATTATTTATTAAAGTCGAGTCTCATTTATAATGATGATGAAAAACCTTTTAAAACCTAAAAGATAGTAGACTTTATTCTCTACTTGACTCTTTTAATGGATTGCTTATTCACCGCAGATTAAACTTGTTGTCTATTGTATTTTATCGGTTTAACACCTTTGTTGAAGGCTAATGATAAATTATTCGCATTATCTTAGTCATAATATTTCATCGGGCTAGTTGAGCTCACCCTTTCTTTCATTGTTCTCTTGAGGAAATAAGAACATAGGCCAGGCCAGTCGGGGAGCGGAGTAATGGTCCAGAGGATAGCATTAGTAGTCCTCACTATTACGTGAAATAGTGTGATAATAGTTGTAATGAGGACTCCTTTTGAGTTTGTATAATATCTAGTAGACAATATTTGTATTCAAACTCACGATTTATGTCGTATTGCATACCTAGCAGTTATATTAGTAAGTTGTATTTGAATTTATGTACCATGTAAGTGGCGACCCAAGATAGGTGGCGTATACCTAATTTTGGGGGCGCCGCGATTCTGAATTATCTTATTCGATATTTTATTGATTCAATAATTGTTGTATTGATATTTTATATTATTGTTGTTTGATAAATTGTCATTACGAAGATTTTCCATTATCAGACAATAATTCATATTATCCGAATAATATTATTGGATAACATTATTGGCAATGTCTAGAAAGTTACGTCTAAGGAGAGGTTTGGTCACCTAATTGCTGGCATACCAAGTGAGAAATCTTTATTGGAAAGCCCCCTCTTTCACGAAGCGCACGATTATCAATATGTGATTACGTAATATTATTTGTGAATAATTAATTATTGATTCATATGATAAGAAAAATATTGATTTTATGTGGATATAGATGAGAAAATTTTTAATGTTACAATTGTTGAAAATTGAAATTTTATCTTTTTCGATAAAATAATTCATTTAAATATATTATTATATTTTAATAATATAATAATGGTGATATTTTCAACGAATGTGGGATATATGAGTATACGAGGAGGAAGAGTATTTTTGTTGCAATAAATGTTTAAAACATGTTAAACATGCTCGATTGGACCCCATTTATTAATCGAAATTTGATTATAGCTTTTGTAAAATCGCCTGGTTTGTGGATTTCTTGGTCAAATTTTGTTTGGAATTTGGAAAAACTTTCTTACGCAGAAAGTTGTAGAGAATTGAATTTCCTATAAAAAGTCACGAGATTCAATTTGTTTTGATAAAAGGGCTATTTATTATGAATTATTAAAGTTCAAGCTCAAAATAATTGATTTTTGGAAGTTTTAATTATTTTATTAAGAAAAAACGTTTTATTGTTTTTGGCACATGTGTGGCGAGAAGTTTGGACCAGATTTGTGTGCGTAGGAAATTTGATTATATATATTATTATTATATTAAATTTTCGCTTTGGTGTTCTAAAGCATTTTCCTATAAATAGGGTCTTAGGTTAGAATTAAAAATCACACGTAAACTGAAGTTTTCTCTCTACATTATCGAGCGTATTCTTGTGAGTATTTTGAGTATAATTTGAGTATTGCTATACTAAGGCAAGTTCAAGTCATAGCTTTATATCCAAAGGTGTTTAATTTAAATCCGATCTTCGAGGTAAGGGATATTTTTTTTTCGTAATGATATTATTTTTTAATATCATCATGTTGAAATATTGATCTGAAGTTTTTTTATCAAATTTGGAACTTTTGGTGTCGGAGTTACTATTCATGATACTAAGACTATTCACGATATCTGATCTTATTCACGAATCTGACTATTCATCGAAAAATAAAAAATTTTCTTTCGTTCAAAATATCTATTCGGATACTAGCTTTGATTGTATCCATGTTTTGATCATTCTTGAATTTTACACCACTATGATTATTTTTGAGGTATTTTTGGACATGGATAAAACAAAGTACGAATCCTTAATCCTTAATCCTTGTCATTTTGTTTCTTTGGATTCGTTTCTTTAAAAATATTTTTCATCATCCTCGGTCTTAAATGATGATATTATTGAATATCTTTGGCAGTAGTGCAAAGATGAATGATTTTCGATGAATATCTTTGGCCGTGGTAGTGCAAAGATGAGCAGTGTTTAGATGAACATGATTAATGATGAATATCTTTGGCACTGTAGTGCAAAGATGAATATTTGATTCCGGATGTATGTTGATTGATGTTGAGGATAAAAGATAGAGCGATTTAACTTTTAAATTCATATGTAGAAGATAGTAGTTTGCATTCTCTACTTAACTCTTCTAATGAATTATTATTTCCGCTGCGAATATTGGTTTAAAAACTTGTTGTTTATTGTATTCTATTAGTTTTTTCCTGTTGAAGACTAATGATAATTTGTTGTATATTATCTTAGTCATAATATTCTTTTATTGGGCTAGTGGAGCTCACTCTTTTCCTTTTTTGTTCCATTTTTCTTCTCGGGAGGCGAGAATATAAGCGAGTAATTAGTGGGGTATGGAATAAAGGTTCTACAGAGAGTTGTTTAGTAGTCCTCACCATTTTGTAAAATAATGTATCAATAAATGTGATGAGGATTTATTTGAGTATAGATATTGTCAGAAGATAATATTTGTATTCAAACTCACAGCTTTTCTTGTTGTAATAATAAAGTTGTAGTTGTTTTATACCATGTATTGACAACTTCGAGAATGGGTGATGTATACCTATTTTGGGGGCGTCACATTCGATGTCTTAGGATGCACGGAGAATGAAGGTTCCATTCGCCGCCTTTATGTTAAAAGTGGCGGCGAAGGCGATCATTGGTGGGAGTCATGAAGCGTACCCATCCGGTAGCAGACTCAAAGATGTCTTGGGAGACATTTCAGAACTATTTAATGACAAATACTTTCACGAAAGTGTTAAATCTATATGAAGGAAGTGGAGTTTATTAGATGGAGCGAGAATAACATGGCGGTGTCCCAAAGACGAGGTAAAGTTTATTGAGTTATCTAGGTTTGCACCTCATTTGGTGGAGAATGAGGAACGATGACGCGGATGTTTCTTAGAGGTTTGAAACCCACATACGTCGATATCTCATTTCTCATAAATTTTCTCTCTATTCGAGATGTTGTAAGCAGGCTCAATTATTAGAGCGAGATAACGAAAGTACGGCCAATCGAGGACCACAAACCGGGATAATCTGGGAGATAGCGATCAACAAAACAACGATAACCAATGAAAAAGAAAAAGACGGACAAAAATGGTAACCACTACGGTGGTAATCATGGCCATGAGAATAGAAGAAGTGAATCGGAAGGAGATTTTAAAAAGAGGAGATTTAACAACGATAATGTGAAAACAGCAAAGACCAAAGAAGAATCGGCTCTAAGGGAGGAGAAGCGACCACCCATCGTATCTTGCTAAATGCGGGAAAGAGGGATATATCGGTCAAAGCGCCACAACATTCAAGGTATGCTATAATTGTGGAAAGGAAGGACATATCGCTCGAGATTGTATGCAGAAGCGAAACCTAGTTCAGTGGGGACGGTGACTCAAAAGATATCCCGAGAAAAGTCAAAGTCAACGGTTCTCGGAAGAGCGTTTTGTTGTGGATCGTCAAAATGCGAGGAACCCAAACGAGGTGATCACGGGTAAGCTAATCATAAATTCTTGTGAAGTTTATACTTTACTAGATATCGATGCTACCCATTCATTTATCTCTCCTGCTTGTGCTCAACGTTTAAACTTAACTCCGGAGAAATTAGACTTTGACCTATCTGTGGAAACTCCGTTAGGAGAAACTTTCATCACATCCACTGTTTATAAATCTTGTTTGATTCAAGTTAGCACCATCACCTTACCTGTTGACCTTATCTCTTTAAAGATACTTGCTTTTGATGTGATTTTAGGGATTGATTGGTTAACTACTCATCATGCCAAAATTGATTGTTTTCGTAAGGTTGTTAGTTTTCATATTCTAACCAACTCCGTTGTATTTAATTCAAGCAACTAAACCATTAAAATCAATCACCATCATATCTAATCATAAAGCTATTCGTTTATTGAAAAGCGGATGTCAAGCTTTCTTAGCCCATGTTATGGATTTGAATAAAGACATGTCAAATTTGAATAATATTCTGTTGTTATTGACTTTCCGACGTATTTCTGAAGAACTTCCGATTCACCCCTTTAACGTGAAGTTGAATTCTTTATTGATCTTGAACACCGTACAAAGCCCATTTCTAAAACCCCATATCGAATGGCTCCTATTGAACTTCGGGAGTTAAAGGTCCAACTACTGTGAATTGTTGGACATCGGTTTCATTCGCCCTAGTACATCTCCTCGGGGGGTGTTCTGTTTTATTCAGAAAAGAAGAAAGAGCGGGAGTATGCGACTTTATATCGACTATCGGGAATTGAACCATGTCACCATCAAGAATAGGTATCCTCTACCTCGTATTGATGACTTGTTTGACCCGATTAAGAGGGCACAATTCTTTTCAAAGATCGATCTTCGCTCGGATATCATCACCAAGATTAGAGGCGAGGATATTCCAAAAGACCGCTTTAGAACTTGGTACGGGCATTATGAATTCTTAGTCATGTCTTTCGGATTGACTAATGCTCCGCGGCTTTCATGGATATGATGAATCGAGTATTCAAGGAATATTTGGATCAATTCGTTGTTGTCTTTATTGATGACATCCTCATATATTCCAAAAGTGAAGATCATGAGCACCATTTGAAATTTGGTACTCAAAGGCTTCGTGAAAACAAGATTTATGCCAAGTTGAAGAAATGCGAGTTCGGCTTGAGGAAGTAGCATTCCTTGGGCACGAGTGTCGAAACATAAAGTATCTGCTGATTCGACGAAGATTGAAGCAATACAAAGTTGGGAGCAATCAAAGTCGGTGGTCAAGTCACGTAGTTTTTGGGCTTATTTGGTTATTATCGGAGATTCGTGGAAGGGTTTTCTCGAATCGCTACTCCATTAACCTAGCTAACGGAAGGATACAAAATTCGTTTGGAGCGAAGAATGCGAGAAGAGTTTCCAAGAGCTTAAGAGGAGACTTATTTTAAGACTGTTTACAACAATACCATCCGGTTTGGATGGATTTGTTATCTACTGACGATGCTTCGTGCAAAGGGTTAGGATGTGTTCTCATGCAACGTGGGAAAGTCATAGCCTATGCCTCATGACAACTTAAAGAGTATGAGAGGAATTATCCTACTCATGATCTAGAGTTAGCGTAGCCGTTTCATTATTAAAGATCTGGAGGCACTATCTATATGGGAAGAAAGTGGAGATATATTCGGACCATAAAAGCCTCAAATATTTCTTCACGCAAAGGAACTCAACATTCTAAGAACGCCATTGGCTTGAGTTGTTGAAAGATTACGACCACACTATTCAATACCATCTCGAAAAGCGAACGTGGTAGCTGACGCGTTGAGTAGAAGATCATATGCAAGAATGAGTGCGATGATGTCAAGTATACGACGTAGGGCCAACTTTAATAGAAAAAGTTAAGGGTGCCAAGCCACCAATTCAAGTTCGGCGCGTATGAAGAAGAAAGTACAAGAAAGGTGCTATTCCGAGCGAGAATTAATGAAGAAGGAATACTTGAGTCCACTCCGGACTTTGTGTCCCTAACGACTACGATTTGAAGTACAAGATTATGATGGAGGCACACAATACACCATTTGTAATCCATCTCGGAAGTACCAAAATGTATCGTGATCTTGACATACATTTTGGTGGAACAATATGAAGAGAGATTGCAAAGTTTATCTCAATGTGTTTAACTTGTCAACGTGTAAAGGCGGAGCATCTAGTACTAAGGGTCCGTCACAACCACTTGAGATTCCGAAATGGAAGTGGGAACACATTACCATGGATTTCGTTCACGGGTCTTCCTTCCTACGGTTTCTCAAGGCATCAATCTTATTTGGGTTATTGTTGATAGATTAACCAAGTCCGCTCATTTTCTTGCCGACACGGAAACTTATTCCTTGAACGCGTCTTCTTTAGTACATATGTAAATGAGATTGTGAGGTTGCATGGCATGCCGGTATCCATAGTTTCGGATCGTGACCCAAGATTCACTTCAAGATTTTGGGTTAGCTTGCAAAAAGCTATGGGCACGGATTTACGATTCAGTTCGGCATACCATCCTCAAACGGACGGACAATCAGAGAGGACTATTCAAACTCTTGAAGATCTATTAAGACTATGTGTCCTAGACTTCAAGGGCAGTTGGGATAAGTATTTACCATTGGTGGAATTCTCCTACAACAACAATTATCAGGCAAGTATAGGTGTGGCTCCATTTGAAGCATTATATGGACGAAAGTGTCGCTCTCCAATATATTGGGATGAGGTGGGTGAAGTAACATTGTTGGGACCCGAAGTTAATACATATGATCACCGAAAAGATCCAAATGATTCGACAACGTATACAAAGCAGCACAAGATCGACAAAAGAGTTATGCGGATCTTCATCGAAAGGACGTGGAATTTAGTATAGGAGATCATGTATTGTTGCGAGTTGCTCCATGGAAGGGAGTTACAAGATTTGGGAAGAGGAAAGCTCAATCCACGATTTATTGGTCCATTTCAAATTCTTGACCGAGAGTAGGAAATGTAGCCTATAGACTCGCGTTACCTCAAAGTATGTCTCGTGTTCATAATGTGTTTTACATATCGTACTTCGTAAATATGTGAAAGACCCAAACCACGTTATAGAGTTAGAACCGGATTTGAGACAGTAGAAGACTTAACGTATGAGGAGGTAATTGTCAAGATCTTGGATAGGAAGGAGCATGTACTACTGCAAGAAAGGTCATACCACAAGTTAAAGTTTTGTGGAGGAATCATGCTATAGAGGAAATGACATGGGAATCGAAATCGAAATGAAAGCGAGGTTTCACCTTTCGAAACTGTGTAGTCGACGACGTCAATTTCGAGGGACGAAATTTCATAAGGAGGGAGATTGTAAGACCCCAACTTATTATTAATGAAATTTAATTTTTCTATTTATTATTTTGAAATAGTAAGGGTTGATTTGATTAATGTGGATAGTTATGGGTAAAATACGCAAATATTTTAAAATAAAGAGTGGTTATAAAATATTCATTGTTGTCGGGGAATATTCGTTTTGGTCGTGGAATATTCTTCTTTGTCGGGGAATATTAAATGCTGACGAAGTATGATCTTTTGTGGGCCCCATAATGGAAAGCGATTGGATGAAGAAAACGCATAAATATAAGTTATTTAAAAATAACGACGTAGTTATTCTGAATTAATCTTATTAAAAAATACTCGTGGTTAAAACACAAGAAGACACGGTATTGCACCAATTATTGATTCTTACGTGAAGAAGGCACTACTCAATAATGGTTACTGAATTCTTTATTCAAAGATTTTATTGATTTAATAATTGTTGCGTTGATATTTTATATTGCTTTATTGTTTCAATAATTGTCATTTACGTATATTTTCATTATCGGAAGCAATAATTCATATTATCTGAATAATATTATTAGATAACATTATTAGCAATGTCTAGAAAGTTCTGCATCTAAGCGAGAGGTTTCGTCACCTAATCAATTGCGCTATAATAAGGAGAAATTCTTATTGGAAAGCCCCTCTTTTCTGAGGAACTACCACAGCCAAGATCTTGTGATTCTGTAATATTATTTGTGAATAATTAATTATTGATTTATATAATGAGGAAAATATTTATTTTATGTGGATATAGATGGAGAAATTTTTAATGTGACAATTGTTGAAAATTAATATTTTATCTTTTTTACGATAAAATAATTCATTTAAATATATTATTTTAATAATATATTAACGGTGATATTTTATAATGAATGTGGGATATATGAGTATACGAGAAAAAAGAGTATTTTGTTGTAATAAATATTAAAAAGCAGATTTTGTGTGTCGGTAGACCCATTTCTCGATTGAAATTTGATTATAGCTTGTAAAATCGCCTGGTTTGTGGATTTTTGGCCAATTTCATTTGGAATTTGGTAAAACTTCCTTCGTAAAGTTGTAGATAATGGAATTTCCTAAAGAAAGTCAGCAGTTTTAATTTTTTCTGATAAAAGAGCTAATTATTATGAATTATGAAGTTCAAGCTCTCAAATAATTGATTTTGGAAGTTTAAAATAATTTAAATAACAAAAATATTTTTTGTGTTTGGTGGGCATCTTTAACACATGTCAAGTCTTTGAATTCAGATGCTTGATGCGTAGGAAGATGTAGAAAAAAAATAAATAATATTAATTTATTAAATTTTCTCTTTTTGGTGTTCTAAAGCATTTTCCTATAAATAGGGTGCTTAGATTAAAATTGAAAATCACACCGTAAGCTGAAGTTTTCTCTCTCTATATTATCGAAAGCGTATTCTTGTGAGTATTTTGAGTATATTTTGAGTATTGCTATACGGTGCAAGTTCAAGTTATATAGCCTATATCAAATTGTTTCAATTTAGTAAGATCGATCTTTCGAGGTAAGGGATATTTTTTTTTAATGATATTATTTATTCTAATATCATTATGCCGAAGTATTGATCTGAACTTTTTAATCAAATTTGAAACTTTTAGTGTCGGGGTTAATATTCACGTATACGATACTATTCACGTATACGGTACTATTCACGAATACGGCACTTTTCATCGAAAAATAAAAATTTTCTTTTCAGTCAAAATATCTATTCGGATACTAGCTTTGATTGTATCCATGTTTTGATCATTCTTGAATTTTACACCACTATGATTATTTTTGAGGTATTGTTGGACATGGATAAAACAAAGTACGAATCCTTAATCCTTAATCCTTGTCATTTTGTTTCCTTTGGATTCGCTTTTTTAAAAATATTTTCATCATCCTCGCCTTAAATGATGATATTATTGAATATCTTTAGCCTGTAGTGCAAAAGATGAATGATTTTCGATGAATATCTTTGGCCCAGAAGTCAAAAGATGAACATAATGTGTTTAGATGAACATGACTAATGATGAATATCTTCGATCAGAAGTGTAAAGATGAATATTTGATTCAAATATATATTGATTGATGTTACTGAGGATGAAAGATAGAGCGATGAACTTTTAAATTCATACATAGAAGATAGTAGTTTGCATTCTCTACTTAACTCTTCTAATGAATTATTATTTCACTGCGAATATTGATTTAAAACTTGTTATCTATTGTATTCTATTAGATTTTTTTTTCTGTTGAAGACTAATGATAATTTGTTGTATATTATCTTAGTCATAATATTCTTTCTTTGGCTAGTTAAGCTCACCCTTTTCCTTTTTGTTCCATTTTTCTTTCTCGTGAGGGCGAGATATAACGCAGATGCAGTCTGGGTATGGAATGAAGGTTCTAGAGAGAGTCGTTTAGTAGTCCTCACCATTTTGTAAAATAATGTATAAATAAATGTGATGAGGATTTATTTGAGTATAGATATTATCAGAAGATAATATTTGTATTCAAACTCTCAGCTTTTACTGTTGTAATAATAAAGTTGTAGTTGTTTCTGTACCATGTATTGACAACTCAGAATGGGTGATGTATACCTATTTTGGGGGCGTCACAATGTTGCTTACTTGGATAAATACTTATAATATATTTTCTTAATAACATTACTTATTAAATATTATTATATATTAATTGTATTAGTAACATTAATATTCTAACAACATTACTGTTATAGTCTACATTAATGTTAAAAATGAACCTTAATTTATTTTATTTTATTTTATTTTACAAAAAATAATAATTGAATTAGTAATGTATGCTAATAAGAATAATTTATGATAATAACAATATTATAATAATAAAAATAAATAAATATTTTAATCTTGTGACTAGCGTATATATTTTGTGAAAATAATAAGTACTTATTTATTCAATATATTTAAATGATTTTTAGATTTTATCTTTTACAATAAGTAACGAAGTTGGAGAGGTAGAACTAATAGAATAACAAATAAATAAACAAATAATAAAAATTCTAAGACTCTTCTCACCCGTTCTTACAAGATAAATTAGAGAGAAAATTGAATTTATCTCTTCCTTTTGTCAAAATTATCTTATTTTTCATTATCATTAATGTATATTAATAACAATAATATTGTAAGTATATTGATAATATTAATATATCCTAATATCTAATAAGTAATATTATTAAGATAATATTTTTTATTTAGCTAAGAAGCAAAAGAGAATTACTAATAACTAATAAGTAATTCCTAACAAATTATGAATAATATTACTAATAACCAATAAGTTGTATTAATATTATTACTGTTACTTATAATTTTCTAAGAGATAACATTAATATGCTCAACTTAGTTGGTAAATAAATGTTTTGTTAGTTTTGGGAGTATGATGTTTTAGGTTCAAATTTTGAGAGAATATATATTTTTAGCTCAAATGTATTAAATTGACAAGTCAACGTTTTATGCTTACAAAATCAATACACAATCCAAAATTTTAAATATTAAATAATTCATTTTGCATTAAATAAAAAAAGGACTCAATATTCAAATATACCTATAATACAAGAATCACTATTACATTTTTACTCTACTAGAATATATATTTTCAGTGCTCATTCGAGTTGACTTGACTTAACATTATAGTGTGACAACCGTTCCAGTAACAAATTGAAGCACAGTGGGTGACCTCGTGTGTTCTATGGACATGACAAAGGGTCAAACGTGCATAAGGTTTTTGCCTTCGTCCCATTTATTTAGCTTTTGAATTTTTTTGTCCCTAATTTTTTTTGACCTTGTAAAATTAATAAAATTTCAACTAGACAAATGAGAGTGTTAAAATAAATTTTAATAAAAAAAATTTATTTTTTTCCTCTTTTCTCTCTCTCTCTCTACCATCTCCTTCCTCTATTTTTTCTCTCCTACGTCTTCCTTATTAAATTGGGGAGATCGTCATCAACAAAAACAAATATTTACAAAATTAAACCCAGATCTCAAACGAATTCGAAGAAGAATAATATGATGAATACTAGTTAGCTTTTGAGTTTCAGATGTACATTGTTATGAATATGATGAGTCACTTTTGTGAGATGACGAATAAGGCGAAGTTGGCTTCAAAGATATGTTTGATTATAGGGAAAAAGGTAGAAGAAAGAGAAAAGAATATTTGCCATTTATTAAATTTTATTTTTGCCACGTATTACTCAATTCTAACACATGTTTGTGTAGCTGGATTTTTTTATCCTCCTCCTCCGAAACCACCACCATCGCTTCTCGAGACTCCACCGACAACTCCTCCACTTCCTCCTCAAACCACCCAGTCACCGAACAATAATAAGCCTCATATGTCTCTATACATTAGCAAATATGTGTAGAATAAAATTCAAATCGACCCCCCACCATCTGTCATTCATTTGGTGCCTGAGCCGGTTAGTCAGAATCACTCTACTTCACTGCGTCTTCCCTTTCATCGCGACGGCTAGTTGTAGTAGTCCTCAATACATTGTAAAATAATGTGATAATAATTATACTGAGAACTTAAAATATGTGTGTTGTTTGTATTTTTACGGCGTTGTAAAAATTAATTTTGGCGACTCAAATAGGGTGGTACAGACTCGAATTTGAGATCGTCACAACAATGATACACACGAATTCAAAGAAGAAGAATAGGATGAATATTAGTTAGCTTTTTAGTTTCAGATGGAATATATGTCATTTATTAAATTTTATTTTTGCTACGTGTTAATCGGTTTTAACATCTGTTTGTTTAGGTGTATTTTTTTATCAAGGAGGTATTGTTGACTATTGAGCTACTTTTTACAACGTCATGGACATATAGGGAGCAAAAAAAAAAAGGGTCCTTAACACTAATATATAACAATTAGAAAGTATTTACAAAAATAATACATACACAAAATAATTACAAAAATGATGCAATTCACATTAATAAGGAAACCTAAAATTAAGGAGAATAACTGCCATAATTAATAATTCAAATTCAAAATATCTGGGATCTAACCACAAAAACAAAATCAAATTCAAAATAATAATTCAAATTTAAATCTTCATAGAAAAGATTGCACAAATTTGTACTCCAGAGGAGGTGGAGGAGGCAACTTCGGAGGAGGTGGAAGCTTCGGAGGAGGTGGCAGCTTCGGAGGGAAGTGGTAGTGGTGGCTTCGGAGGCGACGATGAAGGCTATGGAGGAGGTAGCAATGGCGGTGGCGATGGCGAAGTTGGCGGTGGTAGCTCAGGTGGTGGTTACAGAGACGGTGGAGGTGTAGGATGGGGCGGTGGTGGCGGGAGCAACCATTCTCGAGATACTGCAGAGGAGAAGAACATTAGTAATGCCATGACACCAGAGAACAATTAGAGTTCATGACATGGACAGAGAGATAAATGCATAATTGGTGTCATCATGTAATTAGTAAGCTAGCTAGCTACTTAATAATAGCACTGGAACACCTTCGGTTCTAGTTTTATAAACAAATTTTGTTTTCTGAATAGGAAAGAGAGAGATAAGAGAGTGATGTGTAATGTAATGTTGATAACCAAACATTCGTACCAAGGTAACCAAACTTTTATACCAAGGTAACCAAACCTTTATACTAAGGTAACCTTGAGATAAAAGTTTGGTTACCAACTGCACTATAAAAAACTGCAGGTGTGAATTGGTTACCTTGGTATGAAAGTTTGGTTACCTTGGTATGGAGGTTTGGTTACCTTGGTATGAAGGTTTGGTTACCTTGGTATGGAGGTGTGGATTGGTTACCTTGGTAACCAAACTTTTATACCAAGGTAACCAACCCTTTATACTAAGGTAACCTCGATATAAAAGTTTGGTTACCAACTCCACTATGAAAAAACTGCATGTGTGGATTGGTTACCTTGGTATGAAGGTTTGGTTACCTTGGTATGAGGTGTGGATTGATTATCTTGGTATGACAATTTGGTTACCTTGGTATGAAGGTTTGGTTACCTTGGTATAAAAGTTTGGTTACTAATTGCACTACTGAAAATGAGGATGGTTTTCTCAAATACGAGAGTAATGTGAACTTGTAATTTGTTAAAGAAACCCCAAACTTTTAACAAATCGTAATGGCCAAAGACAAAGAATACATGAAAAGCTAACAAAGACAAAAAGAATGATGCTTGTAAAATTCCAAAACACTCTTTTGTAAGTAAGAGAGGATAATTTTCTTAACTCTCTCAAACAGAGACATTCGAATTAGTTTTTTGGAAGTTGGTTTCAAGAACATGAGAATAAACCTACCTCTTATGGCAAGAAAAAGTTAAAAGCAACATTGAACAAATCAAGATATGGAGATTGGGAAATTATCTATCCCCCTATGTGATGTGTGGTGTGTCTGAGATATAACCTTCAACTACATATATTTTTATATGCATAAAGGGGCTTATTAACCCTTTGAGAGACAATGGAATTAATCCTAAAAAATCAAGACAAATTTCTTCAAGATGTGCAGATGTGATTGAAGTATAAAAGGAAGAGGATATAGAGAGAAGGGAAGAGGATGACGTGAATTATATGGTAAAAAAGAGAGTAATAATTAACGGGAAGAGATAAGGGAGATAATCATGGGCCACAATTAAAGGATACTCAATTATATTAATTTTGTAAATAAATATGATGAAGTGTCATATTTTTGTAATTATTTTATAGATGTATGATTATTGTAATTATTTTTAAAAATGTACTATAATATGTAATTACTCCAAAAAAAAATTCATGAGCTAAATGGGACAAACGTGAAATTCTCATGGGTAATTATACACCTTTGTCCCGTGACAGTTGTACATAGACAATCATTCTGTATGACTATGACTATGTACATTTAGAAAAAGAGTCAATTTTTTAAAATAGCCTAATTTTACAGCAATATCAATAAATAATTCAACCTAATATTTTTTATTACAAAAAAAATTATACATTATATTAGTATGGGTTAGACTATTTACAAATCTAACTTGATATAACTATCAATTTAAATTTTGAACCCATTTAACGTAGGCAGGTCGATATAGGATTAGGTTGTGTTTGTTTATATCTGAATATCTCTTAATGATATATCTTTGATTCGGTTAAAGATAAAAAAAATTTTGCCTTTTAAAGT
Organism: Panax quinquefolius; assembly: GCA_020205615.1. Classification (NCBI taxonomy): domain Eukaryota; kingdom Viridiplantae; phylum Streptophyta; class Magnoliopsida; order Apiales; family Araliaceae; genus Panax; species Panax quinquefolius. The sequence continues at coordinate 12,038,212 of CM035169.1, forward strand.
CTCTTAATCGTTAATATATGAAATTAAATCTATATTATTTAGAGGTAAGTCTGAATGAGTTTATATTTTTTTGGGACAAGATTAACCTTTTCAATACTACAAAATTTCTCTTATATCCCTTTAATAAAATACACAATACACAATCCAGCCATCGCCATCGCCGACTTCTTTGATTTGCAAGTAGAAATTTACCATCTCCGACGAAGTTCAACCCACTCCTCACATCATCTCCATCGAAAAATATTGAACCCAGATCTGATTGAAAACATAAGTTAATCCTTTTTTTATACATCCCAAAAATTACAAGAGGAGAGAGAAATACCACTGAAGCAAGAAGAGGTAGCTGAAGAAAACCTGAAGGAGGAGAGAGAAGAACGAATCGACGATGTCATCGGTATAATTCGCTCCGTCTCACTTTCCAAGATAAACTCTGACTACTACTTCTTCTATCTGTAAATGTAAATATATGTGTAGCTTTCCTGAAGAGAGAGACAGTGGTGATTTTTTTTGATTCAATGGAATTGAGATTGAAGATAATTTAATTGGCGTAAAATTAAAATTAAAAGAAAATTAAGGAATGAATTTTAACAAGTTTTGCTTAAATAGGTTATTGGGTTAAAATTGTAAAATCCCAACTTTTTGAATAAAGATGAATTTTCTATAAATATTATTTTTGAATATTATGGAGTGAAATTGATATAATAGTTGTGGGTAATATTTATAAATTTTGCAAAGTACGCAAGTTGTTATATAATATTCGATTGGTCGGGGAATATTCGTTTTAACAGAAAATATTAGTACAACGGCACAATCATTGGTGGACCCCAGAACGGAATTATTGTTGGATTGAGAAAACGACAAAAATACTTTATGAAAATAACGGCAGAAGTTTTATCGTTAACTGTTGAAACACCCAAATTTAAAAGCATGCGATGTCGTGTGGTTGCATAGTAGCACGGTATTAATTATTGATGCTTAAGTGATAAGTCACTCGATTTTGTTGGTATTATTAATGTAATAATACGTAAAATCTTTTATATAAAATGTAATACTTTTATAAAGTTATTCTATAAATAGAATATATTATATTCTATTACGATAGTGTTGCATAGTGTCTGCATAGTGTTTTGCATAGTAAAATCTTTTTATATAAAATGTAATATTTTTATAAAAGCTATACATTTTATTAGACAATAATTAGAATATATTATATTTTATTATGCATAGTGTTTTGCGATAGTAAAATCTTTTATAAAGTTATTCGTTTTATTAGATTATAAATAGAATATATTATATTTTATTTTGCTTTAAATATGGACCGTCATCGATTAAAGTAAATCAATCTCGATCGTTCATGAGTTAGTTACTATGCATTCCATTTTTCTATAAATAAGCTCATTCATTCATTATTTTCTTACTTAATTCATGAAACTCTAGAGAGATAAACTATGTAGAGAAAGAAGAAAGTATTCTCGCTACTTCACTACTTATATATCCAAAGACTCTTCTTCTTAAGGTAGGGAATATTATTTGTTGTACCTGTAAGGAGTGTTATTCTTTCTTATTCATGAGAGAGAACTGTTGTTATTTCAATTCTTATTATTCATTGGAATAACTTCAGATCTGCCGATCACCCTATACTTGGTGACATTCTTCTATTATTACATTGGAACATCCCGTCATGTATTTTACATCTGGACTGGTTCCGTCTTTATTATTATTCCGTTGGAACATCCACATGCGTGTGTTTTACAGGACCTGGTTCTATCTTATTATTATTCTGTTGGAACATCATGTCTGTGTGTTTTACACTGAGGACTGGTTAAAATCTTTATTATTCTCATTGGAATATCCCGTCGGTGTAAATTTTGCACGACTTTGTTCCGTTATTATTATTCTATTGGAATAACTTTGTCTGTCATGCAATCACCGCATGCATGGTGATTTCTTTTGTTATTCCATTCTTTATTATACTCGGTTGGTTAAAGTTTCGACTTCTATACTCCATGAAATTAGTAGAATATCCTCGATATTTGTGACTTCATCCAAAGATCTTTTCATGGAAATATTCTTCCGATCATTCTTGAATTTTACTCTACAAAACGAAGATCATGTTGACAATTTGGGACGTTAATAATTCTCGGATAAAATAATTCTTGAACTTGTTTTATTGAATTCTTATATCATTGTCATCATCCTCATGTTTATATTTTCTTTGAAAGTCATCTCATGGCTTTTGTAGTGCATAGATGGACTTGGTATGATTATGAATAGAGAGATTATTCGGTGTAATCATGACCGTAATGTTATAAATGATGTGGTAAAAGTTCTCATTGGTCCGTAGTGCATTGATGGATGATTGTTGGCATGATCATGACCATTAATGAATACACAAATATTCTTGGCCCAGTAGTATAGATAATTGTGGTCGTGATACTAAAGAATATCCTTGGCAGTAGTAGTGCGGTAAGTGATTCGATGATGTGGAATATTTATTAAGCTGAATCTCAGCGATAACTGTAAGACCCCGATTTTTTTTTATTAAAATAGAATTTCCTCTATTTATTATTTTGAAATAGTAAGGGTTGATTTGATTAATGTGGTTAGTTATGGGTAAAATGCGCAAATATTTCGAATAAACAAGTGGTTATAAAATATTCATTATTGTCGAGGAATATTCGTTTGGTCGTGGAATATTAAATCTTTGTCGGGGAATATTAAATGACGACGGTATGATCTTTTATGGGCCCCATAACGGAAAGCGATTGGATGAAGAAAACGACAAATATAAGTTTTTTATAAATAACAGCGTGCGTTAGTTGTTACCAATTATCTTGTTGGAATACCCGGTGGTTAAAACACACTAATACGCGTTGTTCAACAAGATAGCATACGGTATTGAACCAATTATTGATTCTTACGTAAAGAAGGCACTACTCAATAATGGTTATGGTAATTATATTCAATATTTTATTGATTTAATAATTCTTTGCGTTGATATTTTATATTATTTATCGTTTCAATAATTGTCATTACACAATTTTTTCATTATCGAAGCAATAATTCATATTATCCGAATAATATTATTAGATAACATTATTGGCAATGTCTCTAAAAGTTACATCTAAGGAGAGGTTTGGTCACCTAATTGCGTGCAAGAAGGAGAAATTCTTATTGGAAAGCCCCCCTCTTTCTGGGAACTACCTGGTGCACAAGATCGTGATTCTGTAATATTATTTGTGAATAATTAATTATTGATTTATATGATGGGGAAAATATTGAATTTATGTGGATATAGATGGAGAAATTTTTAAAATGACAATTGTTGAAAATTAATATTTTATCTTTTTTCGATAAAATAATTCATTTAAATATATTATTTTAATAATATAATAATGGTGATATTTTTACAACGAATGTGGGATATATGAGTATACAAGGAGGAAGAGTATTTTTGTTGCAATAAATGTTTAAAACATGTTAAACATGTCATTGGACCCCATTTATTGATGAAATTTGATTATAGCTTATTGTAAAATCGCCTTGGTTTGTGAATTTTAAATTGATTTACATTTGGAATTTGGAAAAACTTTCTTCTGCAAAGTTGTAGAGAATTGAATTTCCTATAAAAATTTGCGAGATTCAAATTTTCTGACAAAAGGGCTATTTATTGTGAATTATTGAAGTTCTGAAGTTCCGAAATAATTAATTTTTGGAAGTTTAAAATCTTTTTAATTACAAAAACGTTTTTTTCATTTTTGAAACTCATTTAACATGTGATTAGGAGGCTGAATTCAGATTGTTAGTGTGCGTAGAGAATTTGTAATATATATAATATTATTATATTAAATTTTCTACTTTGGTGTTCTAAGCATTTTCCTATAAATAGGGTCTTTAGTTAGAATTGAAAATCACACTTTAAACTGAAGTTTTCTCTCTATATTATCGGCGTATTCTTGTGAGTATTTTAAGTATACTTTGAGTATTGCTATACGGTGCAAGTTTAAGTCATAGCCTTTATATCCAGGTGTTTCAACTTAAGATCTTGCCTTTCGAGGTAAGGGATGTTATTTTATTCGAAAATGATATTATTTCTTCAATATCATTATGCCAAAATATTGGTTGGAAATTTTATCAAATTTGGAACTTTTTCATGTGAGGTTACTATTCATGAGTTCTTATTCATGAGTTACTTATTCACGAGTTACTATTTATGAATTACTATTCACGAGTTACTATTCACGAAGCGTGAAGATGTTTTTTGTGAAATTTCTATCTTTTGATGTCGGAGTTACTATTCACGTATACGACACTATTCACGTAGACGGCACTATTCACGAATACGGACTATTCACCTAAAAAATAAAATTTCTTCTTTTTGTCAAAATATCTATTATTATGGATACTAGCTTTGATTGTATCCATGTTTTGATCATTCTTGAATTTTACTCCACTCGATTACTTATGAAGTATTTTTGAACTTGGATTGTTTAAAATACTTAATCCTTAATAATTGTTCTTTTGTTTCACTAGATTCGTTTCCTTTAAAATATTTTTTCATCATCCTCGACCCCTAAATGATGATATTATGAATATCTTTGGCTGTAGTGCAAAGATGAATGATTTCTTGATGAATATCTTTGGCCCGTAGTGCAAAGATGAGCAGTGTTGAGATGAACATGACCGATCGATTAATATCTTTGGCCCGTAGTAAAAAAGATGAGCAGTGTTTAGATGAACATGATTAATGATGAATATCTTTGGCTCAGTAGTGCAAAGATGAATATTTGATTCCAGATATATATTGATTGATGTTACAGGATAAAATATCGACGATGAACTTTTAAATTCATATATAGAAGATAGTAGTTTGTATTTCTACTTAACTCTTCTAATGAATTATTATTTCATTGCGAAAATTGATTTAAAAGCTGGTTGTCTATTGTATTCTATTAGATTTTCCTATTGAAGACTAACGATAATTTGTTGTATATTATCTTAGTCATAATATTCTTTCTTCGGCTAGTTGAGCTCACCCTTTTCCTTGTTATTCCATTTTTCTTTCTGGAGAGGCGATAATGTGGCGAAAAGTACTAGTCGGGGGTATGGAATGAAGGTTCTAGAGAGAGTTGTTTAGTAGTCCTCACCATTTTTATAAAATAATGTATCAATAATTATGATGGGGATTTATTTGCGTGTGGATATTGTCTAGATGGCAATATCTCGTATTTAAACTCACAGTTTATATGTTGTAATAATAAAGTTGTAGTTATTTACGTACCATGTATTTGGCGACTCGAGAATGGGTTGGATGGAATGGACCTATTTTGGGGGCGCCACAATAATAAATGATGAAAAACCTTTAAATCATAAAAGATAGTAGATTTTATTTTCTACTTGACTCTTTTAAAGGATTGCTTGTCCATTGTGATTAAACTTGATGTCTATTATATTTTATCGGTTTAACATTGTTGGAGACTAATGATAATTTATTACGTATTATCTTAGTCATAATATTTCTTCTTTGGGCTAGATTGAGCTCACCCTTTCTTTCTTCATTCTCTTCAAGAAATGAGAACATAGCGAGGACTAGTCGGGGAATGGAGTGAGCGGTCCTGAGGAATAGCATTAGTAGTCCTCACTATTCTGTGAAATAGTGTGATAATAATTGTAATGAGGACTCCTTTTGAGTTTGTATAATCTCTTGTAGATAATATTTGTATTCAAACTCATCGTTTATGTTTTCGTCGTATTAGCATGGCAGTTGTATTAGTAAGTTGTATTTGAATTATGTACCAAATATCCGACGACCCAAGATGGGTGATGTATACCTAATTTTGGGGCGTCACCACAGGTTATATCAAAGCTTAGGGATACGATCCACAGCTAAGATGTGAGACTAGAACTAGGAGGGAGAGGCAGGGAATTCCTTCGCTAAGTATAACCTACTTAAATTTATTTTGTATTTAAATTGGTTGGTCGAGTTTAGAGATATTATGTTACATGTCAATTAACCTTTGTTTTGTGGGCAAGATCTGAAAATGACATCAGAAAATGTTGAGAATAGCAATGGAGTACAAGAGACCGTTGAGTCTCCACATATCAATAATCGGGAGAATGTGCATCGAAGGCGCGACAATCCTCATGCAAACAACAACACCGACCAAATCTTTGAATGATGGATTGTTCGGAGGCTTTATGCAATTCATGCAACAAAGAAAGCAGAAATGAGCTCATCCAAAATGTAGGTGGAAACACCTGAAACTCTCAGTGATCACAAATTAAAGCAGATTCAAGGAGTGGGACCACTTTGGAGTTTAAGGAGAGCCAAAACCACTTATGGCGAAGCATGGATAAAGTAGATCACCAAGATATTTGATGTCTTGGGATGCTCGAGAGCAAAAGGTTCCTTCACGCTTTTATGTCATGCCAAGAGGGACTTGGTGGAAATCAGAAAGCGTACTCAACTCACCGTCTTAAAGATGTCTTGGGAGAAGTTCCAAGAGTCGTTTCAACGACAAATACTTTCCGAAAGTATTCATCATATGAAGGAGGTGGAGTTTATCAAATTGGAGCAAAACAATATGACCAGTGTCGCAATACGAGGCAAAATTTATGAGTTATCCCGGTTTTCGCCCCACTTAGTGGATAATGAAGAGAGAATGGCGCGAATGTTTTTAAGAGGTTTGACGCCTTTAAAATACGTCAACATCTTATTTCTCATAAAGCGTGTTTGTATTGGATGTTGTAAATAAGGCTCGGTTGGTGGAGCGATAACGAGTCAATGCAACCAAAAGAAGAAAGCGCCGTGCAAAATGATAATACCGGTGAGAGCGATCATCAAGTAGTGACAACAAGCGTGGGCCGGAATCAATGAGCCGGCGAAATGGTAACCACCGGTGGTAATCGTACAAAACAATAAGAATGGACATTTCAAGAAGAGGAGATTCAACAATGATGGAAAGACGTCAAGACCAAAGAACTGTTGTTAGGAAGGAGAAAGACCACCTATCATATGCTTCAAATGCGAGAGGAGGACACATCGGTCAAATTGCGCGATGCCAGTCAAAGCATGTTATAATTATGGAAGAGAAGGTCACTTAGCTCGATTTTGTCGTTCATAGAAGATAAATTCAACTAGGATAGAGGCACCAAAGGTCGTCCCAAGAAAAGTCAAAGCCAGAAGTGCAAGAGGAGAGCATTTATTGTGTCCTCCCGGAGATCAAGGAACCCGAATGAGGTCATCACGGGTAAGCTTATCATAAACTCTAAAGAAAGTCTACACTTTATTTGACCTGGGTTCTACCCATTCTTTTATTTCTCCTACTTACGCTTTAACGATTAAATTTGACTCCGGAGAAATTAGACTTTGACTTATCTATGGAAACTCCGTTGGGAGAAACCTTCATTACATCCACGGTTTATAAGTCTTGTTTGGTTCAAGTTGGTACCCAAACATTACCTGTCGATCTTATTGCATTAAAAATACTTGCATTTGATGTAATTCTAGGGATTGATTGGTTAGCTACTCATCATGCAAAAATTGATTATTTTCATAAGGTTGTTAGCTTTCATATTCCTAATCGACCTATTATGCGAATTCAAACAACCAAACCATTAAAATCAATCACTGTCATTTCAAGCCATAAAACTATTCGTTTATTGAAAAACGGATGTCAAGCTTTCTTAGCTCATGTCACAGATCTAAACAAAATACGCCGATTTTGAATAATATTTCTATTGTTAATGAATTTCGACGTATTCTCGAAGAACTTCGCCTACCCCTAGAGCGTGAAATTGAATTTTGTATCGACCTTAAACCCGGTACAAAACCCATTTCCAAAGCCCCATATCAAATGGCTCCTATTGAACTTCAGGAGTTAAAGACTCAACTGCAGGAATTGTTAGATATTGGCTTTATTAGTCCTAGTACTTCTCCTTGGGATGCTCCTGTTCTATTCGTGAAGAAGAAAGATGGGATTATGGGACTTTGTATTGATTATCGGGAGTTGAATCATGTCACCATCAAAAATAGGTACCCATTGCCACGTATTGATGACTGTTTGACCCGATTGCAAGGAGCCAAATTCTTTTCAAAGATTGATCTTCGTTTGGATATCACCAATTGAAGATTAGAGCCGGATGATATTCTAAAGACGACTTTCGAGAACTCCAAGACGGAATTATGAATTCTAGTCATGTCCTTTGGATTGACTAATGCTCCTCGCCGCTTTCATGGATATGATGAACCAAGTATTCAAGGAATATTTGGATCATTTTGTGGTCGTCTTTATTGATGACATCCTCATATATTCCAAAAGCCGTGAAGATCATGAGGAACACTTGAGGTTGATACTCCAAAAGCTTCGTGAATACAAGCTTTATGCCAAGTTTAAGAAATGCGAGTTCTGGCTTGAGGAAGTAGCATTCCTTGGGCACGTGGTATCAAGTCATGGAATATCTGTTGACCCAAAGAAAGATTGAAAGCTATTCAAAGTTTGGAGCAACCTAAATCAAATGATCAAAAGACGTAGCTTTCTCGGCTTAGTTGGTTATTATCGGAGATTCGTAGATGGGTTTTCTCGAATCGCTACTCCACTAACTCAATTTGCCTCGGAAAGATACAAAGTTCGATTGGGCGAGGAATGTGAGAAGAGTTTTCAAGAACTCAAGAGGAGACTCATTTCAAAGACTGCTCGACAATACCATCGGGTTGAGGAGGATTTGTCATCTCATGGTGATGCTTGAAGCAAAGGGTTAGGATGTGTTCTTATGCAACATGGGAAAGTCATAGCCTATGCCTCACGATTAACTCAAAGAATATGAGAGGAATTATCCTACTCATGACTGACCTGAGTTAGAATTTGTTGTCTTCGTGACTTAAAATTTGGAGGCATTACTTGTATGGGGAGAAAGTGGAGATCTTTACGGATCATAAAAGCCTCAAATATTTCTTCACTCAAAAGGAACTCAACACGCGATAAACGACGTTGGCTTGAAGCTGCATTGAAAGATTATGATCATACCATCCAATACCATCCTGGAAAAGCAAACATGGTAGCTAACGCATTGAGTAGAAGATCATATGCGGGTACGAGTGCAATATTGTCAACGCAAAGGCCCATTTTGTATGACTTGCAAAGGATGGAGATAGAGATAAAGACTCCAGGGACCCACGTGATGATGACAAATATAATTTAGTAGAGAACCGACTTTAATTGATAAAATTAAAGTTGCTTTCAAATTCTGAGATCCGGAGTGATGCGTATGAGGAAGAAAGTGCAAGAAGGTGCGATCTTTGGAAGCAAGAATCGATGAAGAATGAATACTTGAGTCAACTCCGGACTTTGTGTTCCTAACAACCACGATTTAAAGTATAAAATCATTATGGAGGCGCACAACACACCGCTTTTGCAATCCATCTCGGGAGTACCAAAATGTATCATGATCTTTGGACATACATTTTGGTGGGGCAATATGAAGAGAGAGATAACATTGTTTATCTCAAGGTGTCTAACGTGTCAACGAAGTCAAAGCGAGCATCAAGTACCAAAAGGTCCATCAGAACCACTTGAAATTCCAGAATGGAAGTGGGAGCACATTACCATGGATTTCGTTCTTTGGTCTTCCCATGGTTTCTCAAGGCGTAGAGGCGATTTGGGTCATTGTTGATAGATTGACCAAGTCTCGCTCATTTTCACCGATACGAGAGACTTATACACTTAAACGTCTTCGCTTCAGATGTACATAAACGAGATTGTAAGATCGCATGGTATGCCGGTATCCATAGTTTTCGATCGAGACCCAAGATTCACTTCACGATTTTGGGTTAGTTTGCAGTAAAGTTGTAAGCACTGATTACGATTTAGCTCAAGATATGATCCTCGACATGCATGTGAGACCCCAGATTTTATCAATAAAGATTTAAATTTTGTCGAAATAATTTTAATATTATGGTGTGAATTTGAGATAATATTATAGTTGTGGGTAGTATTTATAAATTTTGCAAAGTATGCAAGTGGTTATATTATATTCGATTGCCTGGGGAATATTCTTGGGTTTAGCAGGAATATTCGTGATAACTACTCAATCATTGGTGGACCTCATAATGTAATTATTGCCGGATCGAGAAAACGAATAAAAATATTTTATTGAAATAACGGCGAAAGTTTTACCGTTGATCTTGTTGAACTACTCTAAGTAGTAAAAAAATACGATGAATACGTGTGGTTGCATAAGTAGCATTACCTGGTATTGATTATTGATGCTTATGTGAGAAGTCACCGGTTTGATTCCATTATTTTCGATTAATAATATGAATTATTATAAGCGATAATGACGCTTTTGTTTTATTCAGTATTATTAACGTAATAAAAGCGAAACATCTTTTCATATAAAACATAATACTTTATTAAAGTTATTCTATAAATGTAATATATTATATTTTATTACGCATAGTGTTGCATAGTGTTTTGCATAGTATTGTGTATAGTGTTTGCATAGTAAAATATTTTTATATAAATAGAATATATTATATTTTATTTAAAAGATTTTGCTTTAAATATGGACCGTCGATTAAAGTAAATCAATCGGACCGTTAATGTATTAATTACTATGCATTCTATTTTCTATAAATAAATAAGCTCATTCCTTCATTATTTTCTTACTTAATTCTTTGAAACTCTAGAGAGAGAAATTATAGAGAGAAGCTATAGAGAGAAAATCATATAGAGAGAAAGAAGAAGAGTATTCTCGCACTTCACTACTTTGATATCCAAAGTGTCTTTTACGGTAAGGGATATTATTTGTTGTAATTCGTAGTGGGTATTATTCTTTCTTATTCATGAAGAGAACTTGTTATTCCATTCATTCATTATTATTCGTTGGAATAACTTGTAAAAGTGGCATACCCTATACATAACCTCAGATACGCAGATACCCTATACTTGGTGAAATCCTTATATTATTCCATTCTTATTTATTCATTGGAATAACTCAGTATACGCTTAATCCCCTATACTTGGTGATCTTCTTACATTATTCCATTCTTTATTATTTCATTTGAATATCCTCGCTCTGTGTTTTTTAACAGGACTGGTTCCATTATTTATTATTCCGCATTTATTATTCTCGTTGGAATATCACATGCGTGTGTTTACAGGACTGGGTTCCATTGTTTATTATTCAAGATTTATTACATTGGATCATCCGCTTGGCAGTGTGAATTTCACCCGACTCGGTTTTCGTTATTATTATTCTATTGGAATAACCTGTCTACATGCAAGCACCGCATGCATGGTGATTTCTTTTGTTATTCCATTCTTTATTATACCCGGTTAAGTTAAAACTTTGACTTCTAGACTCCATGAAATTAGTAGAATATCCTCGATATTTGCGTTTCATCCAAAGATCTTTCATGGAAATATTCTTCGATTATTCTTGAATTTTACTCTACAAAACAAAGATCATGTTGACAATTTGGACGTTAATAATTCCCGGATTAAATAATTCTTGAACTTGTTTTATTGAATTATTATGTCATTGTCATCATCCTCATGTTTATATTATGTTGAAAGTCATCGTGGCACATGAAGTGCATAGATGGACTTGGTATGATTATGACCTGAGACTATTCGGTGTAATGTAATCATAACCGTAATGTTACAAATGATGTGATGAAAGTCATCTTTGGCTTACGTGCATAGATGGACTTAATATGATTATGACGAGGATCATTCGGTATAATCATGACTTGTTATAAATGATGTGATAAAAGTCCTCAGTGGCCTGTAAAGCATTGATGAATAGTTTTTGGTATGATTATGACCATGGTTTATTCGGTATAGTCATGACCATTGATGATTTAATGAAAATTCTTGACCGTGGTACGTGGATGATTAGATGTGGTGGAATATTTATTAAAATTCGAAGTCAAATTTATAATGATGATGAAAAACCTTTTAAATCATAAAAGATAGTAGACTTTATTTTCTACTTGACTCTTTTAATGGATTGATATTCCGCCGCTAGCTTAAACCTGGTTGTCTATTGTATTTTATCGCTTAAACTGTTGAAGGCTAATGATAATTTATTCTCGCATTATCTTAGTCATAATATATTTTATCGGGCTAGTTGAGCTCACCCTTTCTTTCACCGTTCTCTTCGTGAAATGAGAATATAGCCGGGACGCAGTCTGGGAACGGAGTAATGGTCCAGAGGATAGCATTAGTAGTCCTCACTATTCTGTGAAATAGTGTGATAATAATTGTAATGAGAACTCCTTGAGTATGGATATTGTCTAAATGACAATATTCCTATTAGAACTCTCGATTTATGTATTATCGTATGTTTACCGACGGATGTATAATTAAGTTTGTATTTGAATTTATGTACCATGTAAGTGGCGACCCAAGATGGGTGGACGATACCTAATTTTGGGGGCGCCTCGGTTGGTATCGAGCTTTAGGATATGATCCCGGCTAAGATGTGAGACAAGAACTAGGAGGGAGAGACGGTGAATTCCTTCGCTAGTAGATGACCTACCTAAGTTTATTTGGTATTTAATTGGTCGGTTAGAGTATAGGGATAATATGTGATATGTTAATTAACCCTTGTTTTGTGATGTTGTTTGTATTCGGGATGTTGTGAATAGGGCTCAATTATTGGAACGCGATAACGAGTCAAAGATAAACAAAAGGTAACGCACCAACAACACGATAATAATCATACCTGGGTGGCAACGGCTATCAGAACAATGATAACCATCGTGGGGGAAATTACCATGCCAAGAATGGTAATCACTTCGGTGGTAATCGTGGCCAAGATAATTGATGTGGAAATTTCAAGAAGAGAAGGTCATTTAGCTCGATTTTGTCGTATAGTGAAGTCAAGTCCAGCTGGGATAGTGGCACCAAAGGCGGATACGGACAAAACAAAGTCGGTGGTTTTAGGAAGGCGTTTTTCGTGACTTCTCAAAAGTGGGTAACCCGAACGAAGTTAGCACGCAAGTTAGTTAATTATAAATTCTGCAAGTCTATACCTTATTAGATCTGGGGTTTACCCATTCTTTTTATCTCTTGCTTAATGCTCAACGCTTAAATTTGACTCAGGAGAAATTAGACTTTGATTTATCTATGAAACTTCGTTGGGAGAAACCTTCGTTACCTCCACTGTTTATTAATCTTGTTGTTTCAAATAAACACTTTCACGTTACCTGTCGATCTTATCTCTTTGAAAATACTTGTCTTTGAGGTAATTTTTGAAAACGATTGATTAACTACTCATTATTCTTTTTGTAAGGTTGTTAGCTTTCATATTCCTAACCAACCTGTTATACGAATTCAAAGTAACCAAATCCTAAAGTTAATCACTGTTATATCAAGCCATAAGTAAAGAGCCCGATCCTTTCGTTGTTGACTTCCTTGTGTGGAATGCACCAAGCCGAGACTTTCTCAGAGGCGGACGCGGATCAAGATGGCAAGTTGATAGGTATCATTGTGAGGTTTATCCGGTTTAAGGGATAAGTCAGTTGGTATTAATGTGACGATTATCCAAGTCTTGGACGGAGAGTCACGATTTTGAATGATATTTCTATTATTAATAAATTTCTGGCGTATTCTTGAAGACTTCTTAGCCTACTTAGAGTGTGAAATCGAATTTTGTATTGACCCCAAAGACAAAAACCCAATTCTTAAACCTCAAATATTTCTTCAACTAAAAGGATCTGTTTACGAGGATTATAATGAAAGTCATAATAAAAGTATTGGACTAATGAAAATCATGGGTATATGAAGTATTAGTAAGTGTTATGATGAGTTATGTTGGTTATTATGTGAAAACATGAAAGTTTCTTAGAAATCACAAAGAGTTGAAAATCAGATTTTGGTGAAAAACGTAACATGAAATTCAATTGACCATATCTCCTATTATATTTTGAATTTTTGAGTGTGGTTAAGTCCTAGAGTTAGATCTATGAGTTACCTAACTAATCCAAGTGGAATCAATGAAAAAGGTGTTGTAGATTTCCGTGTGGACTGATTTTAGCAAAGGAGTGCAAAGCTGCAAAAACCAAAAAAGTTGCTGCCATGATTTTAGAGGGGCTGTTTCAGCCACTTAAATTATGAGAAAATTTCTAGCCTTTTGGGACATGAAGGTATATGGTATAAAGTACCTCCTTTCTAAAAATGAGCTCATTCTGACTTAAAATGAGCAAGTTATGACTATTTCAATATTTAGGTTTTTCCAACGAAAAACGCTATAACTGGAGTTCTATAACTCCGATGACCATGAAATTTAAACTGGAGGCTCACATTAACATGTGTAAGGTCCTGCTTAGATTTGGGAATTTTTGGAGTTAAACTTGAGGTAGCTAATTTCTTAAGGAATTAATTAGAAATTGATTTTTGAAAAATAGTAAATGAATTTTAAAAATTTCGAGAAAAATATATTTTATTATGGGACTATATTATGCTAAATCTCAGTAAAAGAAATATTTTGGGACTGATTTGGTATTTTCATGAAAATAGTTTAGTTACTTAACATATGAGTTAAATATGTTATGTGAAGTAACAAAGTTGAAAATAGGATTTTATGGCTAGAGAATCCTATATAGAGTATATGCATATTTTTTGATGAGGATTTGATCATTGGTGATGATATCTTATGAGTATGGCATTTTGAATGATTAAATGCATTATATGGTAAAGTATAAACAATTGAAATAAATTGTTTATATATTTAAGTGATTAAAATATTGTTATAATATTAATGATATTAGATTATAAGATTATTAAGTGATTGATAACATGGGGATATTCTTGAATCTGGATAAATTATATTATAAATGTTTAATATTTATCCTTTATCTCGCTTTGATTGATTTTTTATATCATTATCCTCACATGCTTATATTATGTTGAAAGTCATCTCGTATTCAGAGAAAGCATAGATGGACTTGGTATGATTATGACCGGATTGTTCTAAGTATAATCATAACCGTAATTGAAAAACACGATTATCTTTGGCCGTAGTGCATGGATAATTTATGGTCGTGATACTAATGAATACACGATTATCTTCGTCAGAAGTAGTATAGATAATTTGTGGTCGTGATACTAATGAATACACGATTATCTTTGGCCGTAGTGTATGGATAATTTATGGTCGTGATACTAATGAATACACGATTATCTTTCGCCGTAGTGCATGGATAATTCGTGGTCGTGATACTAATGAATATCCTCGGCACGTAGTGCGAGGATGATTCGATGATATGGATTAATTATTGAAGTTTGAGTCTCAAAGAATGAAATATTAATTCATGGATGTGGTAAAAGTCATCTTTCGTCAGTAGTGCATTGATAGACTTGGTATGATTATGACCACGGATTATTCGGCAGATAATCACGATCAGATTGAAAACACGAATATCCTCGCAAGAAGGTAATGGATAATTCGTGGTCGTGATATATTATTGTCGCTGGCCTCAAAGATTATTGGTTTTACGGTTGTATATCTTTGCCAGTAGTGTAAAGATGAATTGTTAATAAATATCTTTGGCCTGTAGTAGACAAAGATGAATTGTTAATGAATATCTTCGCCTAGGATTGCAAAGATGAATTTAATGTTTTCAACGATAAAGGTATTCAAGGTATCCTCACCTCTTTATCATACCAGTACGTACCCTAATTTCGAGGGTGAAATTCCATAAGGAGGGAGATCAGGAGACCCTAGGATTTTATCAATAAAGATTTAAATTTTGTCGAAATAATTTTTAATATTATGGTGTGAATTTGAGATAATATTATAGTTGTCAGGTAGTATTTATAAATTTTGCAAAAGTATGCAAGTGGTTATATTATATTCGATTGAATTCGGGAATATTTGGTTTAGTTAGGAATATTCGCACAACTACTCAATCATTGGTGGACCCTACAATGTAATTATTGTCGGATCGAGAAAACGATAAAAATATTTTATTGAAATAACGGCGGAAGTTTTACCGTTGATAATCTTGTTGAACTACTCAGTAGTAAAAGTACGATGAATGTGGTTGCATAAGTAGACACCGGTATTGATTATCGATGCTTATGTGAGAAGTCACCGGTTTGATTCCATTATCACGATTAATAATATGAATTATTATAGCGATAATGACGTTTTGTTTTATTCGTATTATTAACGTAATAAAAGCGTAAACATCTTTTCATATAAAACATAATACTTTATTAAAGTTATTCTATAAATAGAATATATTATATTTTATTATGCATAGTGTTGCATAGTGTTTTGCGTAGTGTTGCATAAGTGTTTGCGTAGTAAAATGTTTTATATAAATAGAATATATTATATTTTATTTAAAAGATTTTGCTTTAAATATGGACCGTCAGATTAAAGTAAAACAATCTGGACTGCTCATGGATTAATTACTTATGCATTCTATTTTCCTATAAATAAGCTCATTCCTTCATTATTTTTCATTTAATTCAATGAAACTCTGAGAGAGAAATTATAGAGAGGTTTATAGAGAGAAAATCTATAGAGAGAAAGAAGAAGAGTATTCGGTACTTCACTACTTTGATATCCAAATGTCTTTTACGGTAGTGGATATTATTTGTTGTACCCGTAAGGGTATTATTCTTTCTTATTCATGAAGAGAACTTCGTTATTCCATTCATTATTATTCATTGAATAACTGTAAAAGTGGCATACCCTATACATAACTCGTACACGCAGATACCCTATACTTGGTGAAATCCTTATATTATTCCATTCTTATTTATTCATTGGAATAACTTTGTGATAATGTGGAATCCCCTTATACTTGGTGATCTTCTTCGCTATTGCTTTCTTTATTATTCGTTGGAATATCCTCGTTCGTGTGTTTTACACCGGACCGGTTCTATTGTTTATTATTCCGCATTTATTATTCTCGTTGGAATATCCCGTCATGTGTTTTTCACGGAATTCGGTTCCATTGTTTATTATTCAAAGATTTATTATTCTCGTTGGATCATCCCGCTTGGTGAATTTCACCTGACCTGGTTTCGTTATTATTATTCTATTGGAATAACCTGTCTATGCGAAGTACCGCATGCATGGTGATTTCTTTTGTTATTCCATTCTTTATTATACCCAGTTGGTTAAAACTTTGACTTCTAGACTCCATGAAATTAGTAGAATATCCTCGATATATGCGTTTCATCCAAAGATTTTCATGGAAATATTCTTCCGATTATTCTTGAATTTTACTCTACAAAAAAAGATTGATCATGTCGACAATTTTGACGTTAATAATTCCTGGATTAAATAATTCTTGAACTTGTTTTATTGAATTATTATGTCATTGTCATCATCCTCATGTTTATATTATGTTGAAAGTCATCCGTGGCTCAGAAGTGCATAGATGGACTTGGTATGATTTACGACCGAGACTATTCGATTGTAATCATGACCGTAATGTTATAAATGATGTGATGAAAGTCATCTTCGCTTACGCATAGATGGACTTAATATGATTATGACCGAGGGATCATTCGGTATAATCATTTGTTATAAATGATGTGATAAAAGTCCTCGGTGGCTGTAAAGCATTGATGAATAGTTTTTGGTATGATTATGACTGTGGTTTATTCTTAGATAGTCATGACCATTGATGATTTAATGAAAATTCTTGACCGTGGTACGTGGATGATTAGATGTGGTGGAATATTTATTAAAGTCGAGTCTCAAATTTATAATGATGATGAAAAACCTTTTAAATCATAAAAGATAGTAGACTTTATTTTCTACTTGACTCTTTTAATGGATCAGATATTCATCGCAGATTAAACCTGGTTGTCTATTGTATTTTATCGCTTAACATCGTTTAAGGCTAATGATAATTTATTCGCATTATCTTAGTCATAATATTTCTTCTTGAGCTAGTTGAGCTCACCCTTTCTTTCACCGCTCTCTCTGTGAAATGAGAAATATAATGGGATTTAGTCTGGGAACGTAAGTAATGGTCCAGAGGATAAGATTAGTAGTCCTCACTATTCTGCGTGAAATAGTGTGATAATAATTGTAATGAGAACTCCTTGAGTATGGATATTGTCTAAATGACAATATTCTTATTAGAACTCTCAGTTTATGTATTGTCGTATGTTACACGACAGATGTATAATTAAGTTTGTATTTGAATTTATGTACCATGTAAGTGGTGACCCAAGATGGGTGACGTATACCTAATTTTGGGGGCGTCTCACGGACGGACAATCGAAGAGGACTATTCAAACTCTTAAAGATCTATTAAGACTCTGTGTCCTTGATTTCAAGGGAAGTTGGGACAAGTTCTTACCATTGGTGGAGTTTTCCTACAACAACAGTTATCGAGCAAGTATTGGCATGGCTCCATTCGAAGCGTTGTATGGAAGAAAGTGTCGCTTCTCAAAGATCTTTGGGATGAGGTGGGTGAAGCAACGTTATTGGGACGGAGTTGGTACATATGACAATGAAAAGATTCAAACGATCCCAAGAACGTATAAAAACCTCACAAGATCGACAAAAGAGTTATGCTGATCTTCATCGAAAGGACGTGGAATTCGATATAGGAGATCATGTGTTGTTACGTGTTGCTCCATGGAAAGGGGTTACGAGATTTGGAAAGAGAGGAAAACTCAATCCTCGATTTATCTACCATTTTAATCCTTGATCGAGTAGGAATCGTGGCTTATAGACTCGCTTTACCGCCAAGTATGTCTCGTGTTCATAACGTTTTTCACATATCCATGTTACGTAAATATGTGGAAGACCCGAACCGCATTATTGAGTTGAAACCGGACGAAATAGCGAAAAATTTGACGTATGAAGAGGTTCCTGTTCAAATCTTGGATAAGAAGGAACATATTCTACGCACCAAGGTTATACCACAAGTCAAAGTTTTGTGGAGAAACCCACGATGTTGAGGAAATGACTTGGGAGTTAGAATCAAATGAAATCAAGATGTCCTTACCTCTTCGACATACCAGTGACGTACGCATTCTAATTTCGAGGGCTTAAATTTCATAAGAAGGAGATTGTAAAACCCCAACTTTTGAATAAAGATGAATTTTCTATAAATATTATTTTGAATATTATGGAGTGAAATTGATATAATAGTTGTGGGTAATATTTATAAATTTTGCAAAGTACGCAAGTTGTTATATAATATTCGATTGGCTGGGAATATTCATTTTAACAGGAATATTAGTACAATGGCACAATCATTGGTGGACCCTATAATGTAATTATCATTTGATTGAGAAAACGACAAAAATACTTTTTTATGAAAATAATGGCGGAAGTTTTACCGTTAACTCGTTGAAACACCCTTGTTAAAGAAAAGAATGTCGCGTGGTTGATAAGTAGCACACGGTAGATTAATTATTGATGCTTAAGTGATAAGTCACTCGATTTTGTTGGTATTATTAATGTAATAATCTGTAAAATCTTTTTATATAAAACAAAATACTTTTATAAAGTTATTCTATAAATAAAATATATTATATTCTATTATGCATAGTGTTGCATAAAGTGTCTGATAGTGTTTTGCGATAGTAAAATTTTTTATATAAAGCAGAATACTATTATAAAGCTATCTGCTTTATTAGACAATAATTAGAATATATTATATTTTATTATGCATAGTGTTTGTATAGTTACTGCATAGTGTTTGCATAGTAAAATCTTTTATAAAGTTATTCGTTTTATTAGATTATAAATATAATATATTATATTTTATTTTGCTTTAAATATGGACCGCCGATTAAAGTAAATCAATCTCGACCACCATTCATGAGTTAGTTACTATGCATTCCATTTTTCTATAAATAGAAGCTTATTCATTCATTATTTTCATTTAATTCACCGAAAACTAGAGAGATAAACTATATAGAGAAAGAAGAAAGTATTCTCGCTACTTCACTACTTATATATCCAAAGATTTTCTTCTTAAGGTAGGGAATATTATTTGTTGTACTCGTAAGGAGTGTTATTCTTTCTTATTCACGAAGAAGAGAACTGTTGTTATTCCAATTTTATTATTCATTGGAATAACTCGTATACGCTGTGCTCACCCTATACTTGGTGACATTCTTCTATTATTCATTGGAACATCCCATGCGTGTGTTTTACATCGACTGGTTAAAATCTTTGTTATTATTCCGTTGGAACATCTCATCGTGTGTTTTACACCGGACTGATTCTCGCTTATTATTATTCATTTGGAACATCACATGCATGTGTTTTACACGGACTGGTTAAAATCTTTATTATTCTCATTGGAACATCCTGCTTTTTGCAAAATTTTGCCTCACACGGTTAAGATTATTATTATTCTGTTGGATAACTCGCTCTGCTGGCAATACCGCATGCACATGGTGATTTCTTTTGTTATTCCATTCTTTATTATACTCGGTTGGTTAAAGTTTCAATTTTATACTCCATGAAATTAGTAGAATATCCTTGATATTTGACTTCATCCAAAGATCTTTTCATGGAAATATTCTTCCGATCATTCTTGAATTTTACTTTACAAAGCAAAGATTCATGTTGACAATTTGACGTTAATAATTCTGGATAAAATAATTCTTGAACTTGTTTTATTGAATTCTTATATCATTGTCATCATCCTCATGTTTATATTTTATTGAAAGTCGTATGTATCTGTAGTGCATAGATGGACTTGGTATGATTATGACCGAGAGATTATTCGTTGTGTAATCAATCGTAATGTTACAAATGATGTGGTAAAAGTTCTTATTGGCCCGTAGTGCATTGATGGACAGTTGTTGGCATGATCATGACCATTAATGAATACACAAATATTCTTGGCCCGTAGTGCATGATAATTGTGGTCGTGATATTAAAAAATATCCTTGGTCGTAGTGCGAGGGGTGATTCGATGATGTGGAATATTTATTGTCGAGTCTCAAATGATAATAAATGATGAAAAACCTTTAAATCATAAAAGATAGTAGATTTTATTTTCTACTTGACTATTTTAATGGATTGCTTGTTCCGCTGCAGTTAAACTTGATGTCTATTATATTTTATCAGTTTAACATTGTTGGAGACTAATGATAATTTATTCTGCATTATCTTAGTCATAATATTTCATACTGGGCTAGTTGAGCTCACCCTTTCTTTCACCGTTTCTCTCGTGAAATGAGAATATAATTTGGGACGAGCCGGGGAACGGAGTGATGGTCCGGAGGATAGCATTAGTAGTCCTCACTATTCTGTGAAATATTGTGATAATAATTGTAATGAGGACTCCTTTTGAGTTTGTATAATCTCTAGTAGATAATATTTGTATTCAAACTCACAGCTTTATGTTTGTCGATTGCATACACACGGTTGTATTAGTAAGTTGTATTTGAATTTCATACTACGATATCGACGACCCAAGATGGGTGATATATACGTAATTTTGGGGGCGTCACAAAAATTGTAAAATACCGTTATTAAGATATTTTAAAAAAATTAATTATCAAATAATATTTCTTTATTCAGATACAATTTTAAACAGACGCTCTATATTATTCAGACATCTTAATTCTTCATATATTAATATTCAATTTT
The DNA here is from genome assembly GCA_020205615.1 of Panax quinquefolius. Lineage (NCBI taxonomy): Eukaryota > Viridiplantae > Streptophyta > Magnoliopsida > Apiales > Araliaceae > Panax > Panax quinquefolius. The sequence goes on from CM035169.1 coordinate 12,059,812, forward strand.
ATCAAACACAACCTTAGATTGATTGAGTTACAAACATGATTCAGACTCTAGATTGTTTTGCCTCTTCAAGTCATACACTTGGACATTGGTTCATTTAATGATTCTTCAATCCCTCGTCAAATATATTTGTTTCCGGTTTAAAGATTAAGAGTTTGGCATTTATTGTTAACACAGATTAATAATATTGGTAGATTATTATTTATTTCGGCCTTATGTAGTCAGAGTTTGTGTTTAGTATCATCTCAAAGAGTAAGTTCAACCTAATTTCTTTATTTAATAGAGATTTGATATCAAATTAAAGATTGTTCAATTTTATGTACTAATTAAATAATATATAGCACGTTTCTTTATCACACAATAGACAAGGCAGCTCACTACCTCTTATCTTAAGTTTGGATTGAAGTAATAAAGGTAGAAAATTTCTATGGAATAAAAATAAATTATGTTTAGTTGTGATTGGAATAGATTGAATATCTTTGGCCCGTAGTGCAAAGATGAATAGGTGTTTAGATGAACATGACCAACTGATGAATATCTTTGGCCTGTAGTGCAAAGATGAATATTTGATTCCAGTATATATATTGATTGATGTTACAGGATAAAAGATAGAGGCGATGAACTTTTAAATTCATATATAGTAAGATAGTAGTTTGTGTAGCGCCCCAAAATTAGGTATACATTACCCATCTTGGGTCGCCGGATACATGGTACAAAATTCAAATACAACTTACTAATACAACCGTCATGTGTACAATACGACAAAACATAATCGTGAGTTTGAATACAATTATTGTCTACTCGAGATTATACAAACTCAAAAGGAGTCCTCATTACAATTATTAACACACTATTTCACGTAATAGTGAGGACTACTAATGCTATTCCTCCGACCGCCACTGCTCCCCGACTAGTCTCGCTATGTTCTCATTTCCTCAAGAGAATGTTGAAAGAAATGGTGAGCTCAACTAGCCCAAGAAGAAATATTACGACTAAGATAATGCGTAATAAATTATCGTTAGCCTTCAACAAAGTGTTAAACCGATAAAATATAACAACATCAAGTTTAATGCAATTAATCCATTAAAAGAGTCAAGAGAGAATAAAATCTACTATCTTTTATGATTTAAAAGGTTTTTCATCGCTTTTATCGCCGGGACTCAAATTTTAATAAATAATCCACATCATCGAATCACCCCCGCATTCACGCCAATGATATTCTTTAGTATCACGACCACAATTATCCATGCACTACTGCCAAGAATATTTATTTATTCATTAATGGTCATGATCATGCTAACAATCTGTCCATCAATGCCCTACAGCCCATGAGGACTTTTTTCCACATCATTCAGAACATTACGGGTATGATTATAATCTAATAATCTCGGTCATAATCATACCAAGTCCAACTATGCACTACAAGCCACAGATGACTTTAAACATAATATAAACATGAGGATGATGACAATGATATAATAATTCAATAAAACAAGTTCAAGAATTAATTTATCCAGGAACTATTAATGTCCAAATTGTCAACATAATACTGCTTTGTAGAGTAAAATTCAAGAATGCTCAGAAGAATATTTCCATGAAAAGATACTGAATGAAGCGCAAATATCAAGGATATTCCACTAATTTCATGGAGTATAGAAGTCAAAACTTTAACTAACTGAATATAATAACGAATAGAATAACAAAAGAAATCACCATTGTGACGCCCCCAAAATAGGTATACAACACCCATTCTGAGTCGTCAAAATACATGGTACAGAAACAACTACAACTTTATTAATACAACATAAAAAACTGTGAGTTTAAATACAAAAATTGTCATCTAGACAATATCCACACTCAAATAAGTCCTCAGAACAATTATTGATATATTATTTTACAAAAATAGTGAGGACTACTAAAACGACTTCTAGAACCATCATTCCACAATTTCGACTAGTACTGCTACATTCTCGCCTCCCGAGAAGAAAAATGGAACATCAAGAAAAAGGTGAGCTCAACTAGCCCAAAGAAAGAACATTACGACTAAGATAATATAAAACAAATTATCGTTAGTCTTCAACAGGGAAAAATCTAATAGAATACAATAGACAACAAGTTTTAAATCAATATTCGCAGCGGAAATAATAATTCATTAGAAGAGTTAAGTAGAGAATGCAAACTGTGAAACCCCAGATTTTATGAATAAAGAATTAATTTTCTTAAAATAATTTTTTTTATATTATGGTGTGAATTTGAGATAATGTTATAGTTGTGGGTAATATTTATAAATTTTGCAAAATATGCAAGTTGTCATATTATATTCGATTGCTGGGAATATTCGTTTTAAAATGTAAAATATTCAGATGACTCAAGACAATCATTGGTGGACCCCATAATAGAATTATCATTTGATCGAGAAAAACGACAAAAATATTTTATTAAAAATAACTACGGAAGTTTTACCGTTGATACCGTTGAACTACTCGGTAGTAAAAGTACAAAGAATACGCGTTGTTGCATAAGAGTACATACCTGGTATTGATTATTGATATTTATGTGAGAAGTCACCGCTTTTGTTCAATTATTGCTACAATAGTTCACTTTGATAAGATCTCACATTATTTGATTCAATTATTGTTGATTTAGACGTTTTGTTTTATTCAGTATTATTAACGTAATAAAATGAAACATCTTTTATATAAAACATAATACTTTATTAAAGTTATTCTATAAATAGAATATATTATATTCTATTACGCATAGTATTTTGCATAGTAAAATCTTTTTATATAAAACATAATACTTTATTAAAGTTATTCTATAAATAGAATATATTATATTTTATTATGCATAGTATTTGCATAGTGTCCATGATAGTGTTTGTATAGTAAAAATCTTTTTATATAAATAGAATATATTATATTTTATTTAAAAAAATTTCTTTAAATATGGACCGTCAGATTAAAGTAAATCAACTGGACCGCTCATGGATTAGTTCATTATGCATTCCATTTTCCTATAAATGAAGCTCATTCCTTCATTATTTTCTTTTTAATTCAATTGAACTCTGCAGAGAGAAACTATAGAGAGAGACTATAGAGAGAGAAGAAGAAAAGTTTTTCGCTACTTCACTACTCTCTCTTATATCAAGTATTATTTTACTAGTAGTGGATATTATTCTTTTGTATTCAAGAAGAGAACTTCGTTATTCCATCGCTTATTATTCCGCTGAATAACCTCAGATACGCTGGCCTACCCTATACTTGGTGACATTCTTCTATTATTTCGTCTTTATTATTCGCCGTCGTAATATCCCGTCTCGTGATATACGCCGGACCGGTTCCATTTTTTATTATTCCGCTTTTTATTCTCGTCGTAATATATCCGTCTCATGCTATACGCCGGACCGGTTCCATCATTTATTATTCCGCATTTATTATTCTCGGTTGAACATCCCGTCTTGGTGTGAATTTCACCGACTGGTTTCGTTATTATTATTCTCGTTGAAATAACCGCTCATGCTAAGTACCGCATGCATGGTGATATCTTTTGTTATTCCATTCTCAGATTATACTCATTGATTAAAATTTTGACTTCTATACTCCATGAAATTAGTGGAATATCCTCGATATTTGCGCTTCATCCAAAGATCTTTTCGTGGAAATATTCTTCCGAGCATTCTTGAATTTTTCTACTCTACAAAGATCATATCGACAATTTAGACGTTATTGGTTCTCGGACAAATTAATTCTTGAACTTGTTTAATTAAATTCTTATATCATTGTCATCATCCTCATGTTTATGTTATATTGAAAGTCATCTGTGGGCCTGTAGTGCATATGATGGACTTGGTATGATTATGACTAGGGATTATTCTAAGATAATCATGACCGTAATGTTACAAATGATGTGAAAATTAAAAGTCCTCATTGGCTGTGAAGTGCATTGATGGACGCTTTTTGGTATGATTATGGCTATGAATTTTCTTCTGCCAAGGGAGCAAAGATGAATTGTTTTTTGGCATGATCAGATCAGTTGATGAAAACACTATTATCTTTCGGGCCCGTAAAGTATGGATAATTCGTGGTCGGATACTAAAGAATATCATTGGCCCGTAGAGTGCGAGGATGATTTAATGATGTGGATTATTTATCGAAATGAGTCTCAACGATAAAAGTGATGAAAACTTTTAAATCATAAAAGATAGTAGATTCTATTCTCTACTTAACTTTTTTAATGGATTACTTGTTCACGCAGCTTAAACTTAATGTCTATTGTATTTTATCAGTTTAACATTGTTGGAGGCAAATGATAATTTATTCTGCATTATCTTAGTCATAATATTTCTTACTGGGCTAGTTGAGCTCACCCTTTCTTCACTGTTCTCTTCAGGAAATGATAATATAAATTGGGATTTAGTCTGGGAACGGAGTGATGGTCCAGAGGATAGTATTAGTAGTCCTCACTATTTTATTAAATAATGTGATAATAATTGTAATGAGGACTCCTTTTGAGTTTGTATAATCTCTAGTAGACAATAATTGTATTCAAACTCACAGTTTATGTTTTGTCGATTGCATACTTACATGATTGTATTAGTAAGTTGTATTTGAATTATGTACCATGTATCTGGCGTCCCAAGATGGGTAATGTATACCTAATTTTGGGGGCGTCACACAAACTACTATCTTCTATATATGAATTTAAAAGTTCATCGTCTATCTTTTATCCCTGTAACATCAATCAATATATATCTGGAATCAAATATTCATCTTTGCACTACATGCCAAAGATATTCATCAGTTGGTCATGTTCATCTAAACACCTATTCATCTTTGCACTACGGGCCAAAGATATTCATCAGAAATCATTCATCTTTGCACTACAGGAGAAAAATATTCAATTATATCATCATTTAGGACTGAGGATGATGAAAGATATTTTAAAGAAAACGAATCCAGTGAAACAAAAGAATAAATATTAAGGATTCGTACTTTAAACAATCCAAGTTCAAAAATACTTCATAAATAACCAGTAGTGGAGTAAGATTCAAGAATGATCAAAACATGGATACAATCAAAACTAGTATCCATAATAGATATCTTGGACAAAAAACGAAAATTTAATTTTTCTGTGAATAGTGTCGTATTTGTGAATAGTGCCATATATGTGAATAGTAACTCCGACACCAAAAGATAGAAATTTCACAAAAAAAAAACATCATCATGTTTCGTGAATAGTACTCGTGAATAGTAACTCGTGAATAGTAACTCATGAATAGTAACTCGTGAATAAGAATCATGAATAAGAACTCATGAATAAGAACTCGTGAATAGAAACTCATGAATAATAACTCATGAATAAGAAACCATGAATAAGAACTCCGACATGAAAAAGTTCCAAATTTGATAAAAAGTTCTAACCAATATTTCAAAGATAATGATATCAAGAAATAATATCATTTAAGAAGAAAATAACATCCTTACCTAAAAAGGATAAGATTGACCGGGTATATCGGATATAGGTCTTTGAAAGGACTTGCACCGTATAGCAATACTCAAAGTACTAAAATACTCACAAGAATACGCTCAATATATCAAGAGAGAAAGAGAGAGAAATATGTATTTTCTGGTGTGTTTTTCAATTCTAACCTAAGACCTATTTATAGAAAATGCTTAGAACACCAAAGCAAAAAATTTAATAAATTAATAATATTTTCAAAACTTATTCATACGCACACCTTTGAATCTGATTTCAACCACCAAAATAGTCCACCATAATGACAAAAACGTTTTTCTAAACAAAAATATTTAAAACTTCCAAAATTTAATTATTTTAACTTGAACTTCAATAATTCATAATAAATATCCCTTTTATCAAAAAATTCGAGTCTCTCATGGCTTTTTATAGGAAATTCAATTTCTACAACTTTACGTAAGAAAGTTTTTCCAAATTCCAAATGTAAATTGACCGAAATTTATAAACCAAGCGATTTTATTGTGCTATAATCAAATTTCAACCAAGAAATGGGGTCCACCAAACACACAAAATATGTGTTAATCATTTAATTTAACAAAAATACTCTTCTTCCTCATATACTCATATATCCCACATTCATTGTAAAATATCACCATTATTATATTATTAAAATATAATAATAAATTTATTTTATCGTAAAAGATAAAATATCATTTTTCAACAATTGTCACTTTAAAAATTTTCTCCATCTATATCCACATAAAATCAATATTTTTCTCATCATATAAATCAATAATTAATTATTCACAAATAATATTATAGAATCACAAGATCGCAACGTGCCGCTCCAGATAGAGGGGTTTCCAATAAGGATTTCTCCTTACTGGCGCGCAATTAGGTGACCAAACCTCTCATTAGACAAAAATTTCTAGACATTGCCAATAATGTTTTCTAATAATATTATTCAGATAATATGAATTATTGCTTTGATAATGGAAAATATCGCAGTAGTGACAATTATTGAAACAACAGTAATATAAAATATCAACGCAATAATTATTGAATCAATAAAATAAAATATCGAACACTAACTACTATAACAATTATCGAGTAGTGTCTTCACGTAAGAATCAATAATGGTGCAATACTGCAGCTACTATGCAACAACGCCAGACATCGTGTTTTAACCATCGGTATTCCAACAAGATAATAAAGAATAATCGCGCCATTATTTATAAACAACTTATACTTGTCATTTTCTTCATCCAATCGCTTTTCAAGTTATGGGGACCACATAAAGATCAGCTACCATTGCATTTAATATTCCCCGACAAAGAAGAATATTCAACGACCAAACTAATATTCCCCGACAACAATGAATATTTTATAACCACCGCTTATTTAAAATATTTATGATTTTACCCATAACTAACCACATTAATCAAATCAACCCTTACTATTTCATAATAATAAATAGAGGAAAATAAATTTCATTTATTAATAATTTGGGGTCTTACAACCTCCCTCCTTATGAAATTTCGGCCCTCGAAATTCGACGACGACTGGTTTTTCGAAAAGACGAGGATACTTCGCTTTCATTTTCGCTTTCCAACTCCTGTGTCATTTCTTCAATAGCATTGTTCCTCCACAAAACCTTAACTTGTGGTATAACCTTAGTGCGTAGGACATGCTTTTTTCTATCCAAGATCCTTATGGTGTATCTCCTCATACGTTAAATCTTGGCTATCTCGCCCGGTTCTAACTCAATAATGTGGTTCGGGTCCTTCACATATTTACGAAGCTACGAGATATACGTGAAAACGTTATGAACACGAGACATGCTTGGAGGTAACGCGAGTCTATAGGCCACATTTCCTACTCGCTCAAGAATCTGAAATGGACCAATAAATCGTGAATTGAGCTTTTCTCTCTTCCCAAATCTTGTAACTCCCTTCCATGGAGCCACACGCAATAATACATGATCCCCAATACTAAATTCCAAGTCCTTTCGATGAAGATACGCATAACTCTTTTGTCGATCCTGTGCCATTTGTATACGTTGTCGAATCATTTGGATCTTTTTCGTAGTCATACGTACTAACTCGGGTCCCAACAATGTTGCTTCACCCACCTCATCCCAACATATTGGAGAGCGACACTTTCGTCCATACAATGCTTCAAATGGAGCCACACCTATACTTGCCTGATAACTGTTGTTGTAGGAGAATTCCACCAATGGTAAATACTTATCCCAACCGCTTTGAAGTCTAGGACACAAAGTCTTAATAGATCTTCAAGAGTTTGAATAGTCCTCTCGATTGTCTCGTCTGCTTTGAGGATGGTATGCGTCAACTAAATCGTAAATTGCGCTCATAGCTTTTACAAGCTAACCCAAAATCTTGAAGTGAATCTTGGGTCACGATCTGAAACTATGGATACTGGCATGCCATGCAATCTCACAATCTCATCTACGTACATACGAGCAAGACGTTCAAGGGAATAAGTTTCATGTATCGGCAAGAAATGAACAGACTTGGTTAATCTATCAACAATAACCCAAATAACATTTATGCCTTGAGAAACCGTGGGAAGACCCGTAACGAAATCCATGGAAATATGTTCCCACTTCCATTCCGGAATCTCAAGTGGTTGCAACGGACCCTTAGGTACTAGATGCTCCGCCTTTACACGTTGACAAGTTAAACACCTCGAGATAAACTTTGCAATCTCTCTCTTCATATTGTTCATCCAAAATTGTCGAAGATCACGATACATTTTGGTACTTCCAGGATGGATTGAAAACGGTGTATTATGCGCCTCCATCATGATCTTGTACTTCAAATTAGAATCGTTAGGAACACAAAGTCTGGAGTGGACTCGAAGTATTCCTTCATCATCGATTCTTGCTTCTGGAATAGCACCTTCTTGCACTTTCTTCTTCATACGCATCAGCTCCGGGTCTGTGGCTTGAACAACTTTAACTTTTTCGATTAAAGTCGGTTCTATGCGTATATTTGACATCATCGCACTCATTCCTGCATATGATCTTCTACTCAACGCGTCAGCTACCACGTTTGCTTTTCCAAGATGGTATTGAATAGTGTGGTCGTAATCTTTCAATAGCTCGAGCCAACGTCGTTGCCGCATGTTGAGTTCTTTTTGGGTGAAGAAATATTTGAGGCTTTTATGGTCTGAATATATCTCCACTTTTTCCCCATATAGATAGTGGCTCCAGATCTTTAATATGAAACGATCACGCTAACTCTAGATCATGAGTGGGATAATTCCTCTCATATTCTTTAAGTTGTCGCGAGGCGTAGGCTATGAATTTCTCATGTTGTATGAGAACACATCTTAACCCTTTGCCTGAAGCATCACTATAGATAACAAATCCATCCGAACCAGATGGTATTGTCAAAAAAACAGCCAAATGAGTCTCCTCTCGAGATCTTGAAACTCTTCTCGCATTCCTCGCTCCATATACGTAATTTTGTATCTTTACGAGTCACCGAGTTAACGAGTAGCGATTCTAGAAAATCCTTCCACAAATCTCCGATAATAACCAAATTTAAGCCCAAAAAGCTACGTGATTTTGGCCACCGCTTTCGTTGCTCCCTAACTTCAGATTGCTTCAATCTACGCCGGTCAACAGACACTCCATGTTTTGACACCATGTGCCCAAGGAATGCTACTTCTCAAGCCGTAACTCGATTTCTTCAAATTTTGGCATATAGCTTGTTATCACGAAGCCTTTGCATACCAAATTTTCAAATGACGTTCACGATCTTCACGGCTTTTGGAATAGATGAGGATGTCATCAATAAAGACAACAACGAAATGATCCAAATATTCCTCGAATACTCGGTTCATCATATCCATGAAAGTCAGAGGAGCATTAGTCAATCCAAAGGACATGACTAGGAATTCATAATGCCCGCATCGAAGTTTTGAAGGCGTCTTTGAATATCCTCGCTTTTAACCTTCAAATTGATGATATCCGAATCTAAGATCGATTTTGAAAAGAATTGGGCTCCTTGCAATCGGCTAAACAGTCATCAATGCAAGGTAGCGGATACTATTCTTAATAGTGACATGGTTCAATTCCGATAATCAATACAAAGTCGATACTCCCGTCTTTCTTCTTTACAAATAAAACAGAGCACCCCAAGGAGATGTACTAGATTTAATGAAACCGATGTCCAACAACTCCTATAGTTGGACCTTTAACTCCTCAAGTTCAAGAGAGCCATTCGATATGGGTTTTAGAAATGGGCTTTGTACAAAGTTCAAGGTCAATAAAGAATTCAACTTCACGCTCTGGGGTAGAAGGAAGTTCTTCAGAAATAAGTCGGAAAAGTCAATAACAATGGGAATATTATTCAAATCGACGTGTCTTTATTCAAATCCAGTAACATGGGCTAAGAAAGCTTGACATCCGCTTTTTCAATAAACGAATAGCTTTATGACTTGAAATGACAGTGATTGATTTTAATGGTTTAGTTTCTTGAATTCGCACAACAGGTTGATTAGGAATATAAAAACTAAAAACCTTACAAAAATAATCAATTTTGGCATGATGAGTAGTTAACCAATCAATATCTAAAATCACATCAAAAGCAAGTATCTTTAAAGAGATAAGGTCAACAGGTAATGTGATGGTGCCAACTTGGATCAAACAAGATTTATAAACAGTGGATGTGATAAAAGTTTCTCCTAACGGAGTTTCCACAGATAGGTCAAATTCTAATTTCTCCAGAATCAAGTTTAAACGTTGAGCATAAGCAGGAGAGATAAATGAATGGGTAGCACGGGTATCTAATAAGGTATAAACTTCGCATGAATTAATGATTAGCTTACCCGTGATCACCTCGTTTGGGTTCCTCGCACGTTGACCAGTCACTACAAACGCTCTTCCAGGAACCGTTGACTTTGACTTTTCTGGGATAGCCTTTTGAGTCACCATCCCCGTTGGACTTGGTTTCCCTACAGTGCAATCTCTAGCGATATGCCCTTCCTTTCTACAGTTATAACATACCTTAAACTGTTGTCAGGATTTCAATGATATGTCTTTCTTTTTTCGACTTATAAGATACGACCGATGGTCGTTCTCCTCCTTGGAACCGATTCAGCTTTGGTGATGACGTCTTCACATTGTCATCATTGAATCTCCTCTTTTAAAATCTCCCCGACTCGCTTCTTCTATTTTCATGGCCACGATTACCACCCGAAAGTGGTTAGTGGTTATCGCTTTTGTCTCGAATGTTTTCCCCACCGGTTTTCATTGCTCACGATGATGCGCGCTATTCTGCGGTATGATCGACTCGTTACGGTCCCTTGGTTGAACATACTCGCTATCTCACTCTAATAATTGAGCCCTGTGCTGACAACATCCAAGAATATAAAGCAAATTTATGAGAGATAAGATATTCTAATTAAGAAAACTAAATTAACTAATTAAAACTAGGTTACTTTATAAAATCTAAAGGGTTTTAAACCACTCTCAAACATCCTCGTCATTCGCTCCTCATTCTCTACCAAATGAGGTACAACTGGATAACTCGCGAACTTCTCGCCATTGTATTGGGACAACCGTCTGAAAAATTCTAGAATTGAGGGCCCCACTTGTGGTTGGTGTTCTTCAATTCGTCAAAAAAAATGTGATTCTGAATTTTATTTCAAATGTGGTGGGTGGCAATAAGTTAAAGTCAGTAAAGCCATCTTGGGTCGATCCTTACGCTTTAAGGCTAACATTTTCCTATAAATAGAGGGCTAAGTTAGAATTGAAAATCACATTTGAATATTAAGAAACAAAGTTTTCTCTCTCTCTCTATATTATTGAAGCGTATTTTGTGAGTATTTAGATACTTTTGAGAGTTCGAGGTTTTTTTTCAAAGATAAGTTTCATTCAAAGATCATCACTTAGATCTTTCCTTTAAGAAATCGATTCTTTCGAGGTAAGGGATGTTATTTTCTTCTCAAATGATATTATTTCTTCAATATCATTACTTTGAAATATTATGGTTGGAACTTTTTATCAAATTTGGAACTTTTTTCATGTGGATGGGTTTCTTATTCATGAGTTACTATTCACGAAGTTACTATTCATGATTTAGTTATTCATCACGAGTCACTATTCACGAAGTACTATTAGTACTATTCATGTAAGCGTGAAAATGTTTTTTTGTGGAATTTCTATCTTTGGTGTTGAGTTACTATTCACGATACGGCAAGACTATTCACGATATCTGACACTATTCATCGAAAAATAAAATTTCTTCTTTTCGTTCAAAATATCTATTTCGGATACTAGCTTTGATTGTATCCACGTTTTGATCATTCTCGAATTTTACACCACTATGATTATTTTTGAGGTATTTTGGACGTGGATAAAACCAAGTACGAATCCTTAATCCTTAATCCTTGTCATTTTGTTTCAATCGGATTCGTTTCTTTAAAAAAAAATATATATTTTCATCATCCTCGCCTTAAATGATGATATTATGGAATATCTTTGGCCCAGTAGTGCAACGATGAATGATTTCTTAAGAATATCTTTGGCCCAGTAGTAAGCAAAGATGAATGATTTTCAAGAATATCTTTGGCTCAGAGTGCAAAGATGAACAGTGTTTAAATGAACATGATTAATCGATGAATATCTTTCGACCAGAAGTGCAAAAAGATGAATATTTGATTCCAGATGTTTATGGATTGTTGTTACAGGATAAAAGATAGACGATGAACTTTTAAATTCATACATAGAAGATAGTAGTTTGCATTCTCTACTTAACTCTTCTAATGAATTATTATTTCATGTAATATCGATTTAAAATTTGTTGTCTATCAGATTCTATTAAATTTTTCCCCGTTGAAGACTAACGATAATTTGTTGTATATTATCTTAGTCATAATATTCTTTATCGAGCTAGTTGAGCTCACCCTTTTCCTTTTGTTCCATTCTTCTCGTGAGGCGAGAATATAAGCGTAGTACATTTAGCCTGGTATGGAATGAAGGTTTTAGAAAGGATTGTTTAGTAGTACTCACCATTTTGTAAAATAATGTATCAATAAATGTGATGAGGATTTATTTGAGTATAGATATTGTCTGAAGATAATATTTGTATTTAAACTCACGCTTTTATCGTTGTAATAATAAAGTTGTAGTTGTTTTCGTATCACGTATCGACAACTCGTGAATGGGTGATGTATACCTATTTTGGGGGCGCCACGGTTGGTATCGAGCTAGGGGATATGATCTCTGGCGAAGATCGGGAATAGAACTAGGAGGGAGAGACGAGTAAATCCTTCGCTAGTGTGTCCTACCTAAGCTTATTTGTTAGTTGGTCAAGATATAGGGATATTATGTGATATATTGATTTCCTTAATTAACCCTTGTTTTATGACGACAAGATTTGAGAATGTCGATCGAGAATATTAACAATGGAAATGAGACCGTGGAGACGCTCAGACTCAACAACGAGGAGAACGCAACAGTCGGCAATGTTCCTCCCGTGAACAACACACCATCGAAAGCAGATGATGAACGAGGGGATGTTTAGAAGCTTTTCATAGTTCATGCAAAATCGCACGAGGAGACTCGTGTTCAAAATACAGGAGGAAATGATAAGAATTCACCAAGTTGTCACAAACCAAACAGTTCAAAGAGTCGGGACCACTGAATTTAAGGGAAAGCGATCCGATCACGCGGAAACATGGGTCAAGCAAATTACCAAGATATTCGATGTCTTGGGATGCACGGAGGAACAGAAGGTTCCATTCGCCACCTTTATGTTCCGCGTGGCGAGGCAGACTCATCGGTGGGAGTCTCGTGAAGCGTGCACTCCATCCAAACCGCACTCAAAGATGTCTTGGGGGAGACGCTTTCAGAGACTATTTAATGACAAATACTTTCCCGAAAGTGTTCGGCTATATGAAGGAAGTGGAGTTCATCGATTAGAGCAAAACAACATGACGGTGTCTCAAGACGAGGCAAAGTTTGCAGAGTTATCCAGTTTGCACCTCATTTGGTGGAGAATGAGGAACGATGACGCGGATGTTTCTTAGAGGTTTGAAACCCAAGATACGCCAAGATCTCATTTCTCATAAACTTTCTTTATTCAGACAAGTTGTAAAATGTGGCTCAATTATTAGAGCGAGATAACGAGTACGGCCAACCGAGGGACCACAACCAGGATCGTATCGTAGATAGCGAACAATGTAATAATGATAACCAAATGGAGAAAGAAACAGACGGACAAAAATGGTTACCACACTGGTGGTAATCATGGTCATGAAAATGTAAGAAGCGAAGTCGAGGAGGAGATTTTAAAAAGAGGAGATTTAACAACGACTATGTGAAGACAACAAAGGTTTAAAGAATCGGTTCTAAGGGAGGAGAACGACCACCCATTATATGCTACAAATGCGAAAAGAGGGACATATCGGTCAAACCGCCCACAACGATTCAAGGTATGCTATAGTTGTGGAAAGGAAGGACATATCGCCGAGATCAGACGGTAAATAAACCTAGTCAATGGGGACGGTGACTCAAAAGATCGTCCCGTAAAAGTCAAAGTCAACGATTCCGGAAGAAGCGTTTGTTCAGGATCGGTCAAAATGCGAGGAACCCAAACGAGGTGATCACGGTAAGCTATTTATAAATTCTTGCGAAGTTTATACCTTACTTGATACCTTGGCATACCCATTCATTTATCTCTCTGCATGTGCTCAACGCTTAAACTTGACTCAGGAGAAATTAGACTTTGACTCATTGTGGAACTCCGTTAGAGAAACTTTCATCACATCCATCGCTTATAAATCTTGTTTGATTCAAGTTGGCACCATCACCTTACCGCCGACCTTATCTCTTTAAAGATACTTGCTTTTGATGTGATTTTAGGGATTGATTGGTTAACTACTCATCATGCCAAAATTGATTGTTTTCGTAAGGTTGTTAGTTTTCATATTCCTAACCAACCCGCTGTATTTAATTCAAGCAACTAAACCATTAAAATCAATCACCATCATATCTAATCATAAAGTTATTCGCTTATGAAAACGGATGTCAAGCTTTCTTAGCCCATGTTATGGATTTGAATAAAGACACGCCAAATTTGAATAATATTCTTGTTGTTATTGACTTTCCGACGATTTTCTAAAGAACTTCCGGCCTACCCCCGTAACGTGAAGTTGAATTCTTTATTGATCTTGAACCCCGTACAAAGCCCATTTCTAAAACCCCATATCGAATGGCTCCTATTGAACTTCGTGGAGTTAAAGGTCCAACTACGTGAATTGTTAGACATCGGTTTCATTGGCCCCAAGACATCTCCTTGGGGTGCTCTCGTTTTATTCAGTAAAGAAGAAGAAAGACGAGTATGCGACTTTGTATCGACTATCTGAATTGAACCATGTCACCATCAAGAATAGGTATCCTCACCTCGTATTGATGACTTGTTTGACCAAATAAGTAAGGGGCACAATTCTTTTCAAAAATCGATCTTCGCTCGGATATCATCACCAAGATTAAAACCGAGGATATTCCAAAGACCGCCTTCGTAACTCCCAGATGGGCATTATGAATTCTTAGTCATGTCTTTCGGACTAACTAATGCTCCTCGCTGGCTTTCATGGATATGATGAACCGAGTATTCAAGGAATATTTGGATCGCTTTGTTGTTGTCTTTATTGATGACATCCTTATATATTCCAAAAGTCGTGAAGATCATGAGCACCATTTGAAAAGTCGGTACTCCAAAGGCTTCGTGAAAACAAACTATATGCTAAATTGAAGAAATGCGAGTTCGCTCGAGGAAGTAACATTTCTTGGGCATGTGGTGTCAAAACATGGAGTATCCGCTGATCCGCCAAGATTGAAGCAATACAAAGTTGGGAGCAACCAAGTCGGTGGATCAAGACGTAGCTTTTTGGGCTTATTTGGTTATTATCGGAGATTCGTGGAAGGGTTTTCTAATCGCTACTCCATTAACTCGCCTAACTCCTAAGGATACAAAATTCGTTTGGAATGAAGAATGCGAGAAGAGTTTCCAAGAACTTAAGAGAGACTTATTTTTAAGACTGTTTCTAACAATACCATCCGGTTCGGATGGATTTGTTATCTCATGCCGATGCTTCGTGCAAAGGGTTAGGGATGTGTTCTCATGCAACGTGGGAAAGTCATAGCTTTATGCCTCATGCGACAACTTAAAGAGTATGAGAGGAATTATCCTACTCATGATCTAGAGTCAAGCAAGCAGCTTGTTTTCGCGCTTAAAGATATGGAGGCACTATCTATATGGGGAGAAAGTGGAGATATATTCGCACCATAAAAGCCTTAAATATTTCTTCACTCAAAAGAACTCAACACGCGGCAAATGACGCTGGCTCGAACTATTGAAAGACTACGACCACACTATTCAATACCATCCCGGTAAAGCAAACGTGGTAGTAGTGACGCATCGAGTAGAAGATCATATCGCGGAACGAGTGAGATGATGTCAAGTATATACGACAGAGCCAACTTTAATAGAAAAAGTTAAGGTCGCTTCAAGCCACCGAATCCGAGCCGATGCGCGTATGAAGAAGAAAGTACAAGAAGGAGCTATTCAAAGCGAGAATTGATGAAGAAGGAATACTCGAGTCCACTCTAGACTTTGTGTTCCTAACGACTGATTTGAAGAACAAGATTATGATGGAGGCACACAATACACCATTTGCAATCCATCCTCGAAAGTACTAAATGTATCGTGATCTTCGACATACATTTGGTGGAACAATATGAAGAGAGAGATTGCAAAGTTTATCTCAATGTGTTTAACTTGTCAACGGTAAAGGCGGAGCATCTAGTACCTAAGGGTCCGCTGCAACCACTTGAGATTCCGGAATGGAAGTGGGAAACATTACCATGGATTTCGTTACGGGTCTTCCTACGGCTTTCAAGGCATCAATGCTATTTGGGTTATTGTTGATAGATTAACCAAATCGCTTCATTTTTGCCGATACGGAGACTTATTCCTTGAACGCTCTTGCTAGTATGTACGTAAATGAGATTGTGAGGTTGCATGGCATGCCAGTATCCATAGTTTCGGATCGTGACCCAAGATTCACTTCAAGATTTTGGGTTAGCTTGCAAAAAGCTATGGGCACGGATTTGCGATTTAGTTCTTCGATACCATCCCCAAACCGGACGGACAATCGAGAGGACTATTCAAACTCTTGAAGATTTATTAAGACTCTCGTGTCCTAGACTTCAAGGGCGCTTGGGATAAGTATTTACCATGGTGGAATTCTCCTACAACAACAAGCTTATCGTGCAAGTATAGGTGTGGCTCCATTCAAGCATTATATGGACGAAAATGTCGTTCTCCAATATGTTGGGATGAGGTGGGTGAAGCAACATTGTTGGGACCCGAAGTTAGACGTACGTATATGACTACCGAAAAGATCCAAATGATTCGACAACGATACAAACAAGCACAAGATCGACAAAAGAGTTATGCGGATCTTCATCGAAAGGACGTGGAATTTAGTGTAGGGGATCATATATTATTGCGAAGAAGCTCCATGGAAGGGAGTTACAAGATTTGGGAAGAGAGGAAAGCTCAATCCACGATTTATCGGGTCCATTTCAAATTCTCGACCGAAAGTAGGAAATGTAGCCTATAGACTTGCGTTACCTCCAAGTATGTCTCGTGTTCATAATGTGTTTCACATATCCGTATTTCAGAATATGTGAAAGACCCGAACCACGTTATAGAAAGTTAGAACCGGACGAGATAGCCAAGACTTAACGTATGAGGAGGTATTGCCAAGATTTTGGATAGGAAGGAGCATGTCCTACGCAAGAAAGGTCATACCACAAGTTAAAGTTTTGTGGAGAAATCATGCTATAGAGGAAATGACCGGGAATGGAAACGGAAATGAAAGCGAGGTATCCTCACCTTTTCAAACACCAGTACGTGACGCCAATTTCGAGGACTAAATTTCATAAGGAGGGAGGTTGTAAGACCTCAAATTTTGTTAAATAAAAAGGAATTTCCTTTATTTATTATTTTGAAATAGTAAGGGTTGATTTGACTAATGTGGATAGTTAGGGTAAAATACGCAAATATTTCAAAATAAGCAAGTGGTTATAAAATATTCATTGTTGTCGAGGAATATTCGTTTGGTCGTGGAATATTCAGATCGTTTGGGAATATTCGTATTTACTGCCTGTAAAGCCCATGTGTGGGCCCCATAACGGAAAGCGATTGGATGAGGAAAACGACAAATATAAGTTGTTTAAAAATAAGCGGCGTAATTGTTACCAATTAATCATCGTTGGAATACCCGGTGATTAAAACACACTAATACGCCATTGTTGAACAAAAAGACACCAGATTGCATCAATTATTGATCCTTACGTAAGAAGGCACTACTCAATAATTGTTACAAGAATTATCGCTCAAAGATTTTATTTTATTGATTCAATAATTGTCTGCGTTGGTATTTTATATTATTCATTGTTTCAATAATTGTCACCGCACGACAAGATTTTCCATTATCGATCAATAATTCATATTATTTGAATAATATTATTAGATAACATTATTGGCAATGTCTAGAAAGTTCGTCAAGGAGAGGTTTGGTCACCTAATTGCGCGCCAAGAAGGAGAGATCCTTATTGAAAAGCCCCTCTTTCCCGAACCGCACCGTTGTCATAATTGTGATTCTCGTAATATTATTTGGGAATAATTAATTATTGATTTATATGATAAGAAAATATTTATTTGATATGGATATAAATGATGGATTTATTTATTATATGTGGTTATAATTGAAGGATTTAATGTTGAGGTGTTTTATCAAGATTTTTGTCTGAATGGAGGTATTAAAAATCAAATCAAGATTTTTACGATATATTGCATGAGTTATAATTTTTAATCTGACCGTTGGATCGCTATGATTTTTGGATATGTTATACATATATAAGTTGAGTATATGTCTACAAATTTTGAACCGTTAAAATGAACAAATGATTTGTTATAAATTTTAAGAGGTGTTTGATTCTGGAAAGTAGGGTTATAATTGATTTTGGTGGAAAATTCTAGAATTGAGTGGGCCCCACTTGTGGTTGGTGAAAAAATGTGCTGAATTTTATTTCAAATGTGGTGGGTGGCAATAGTAGCGGTGTAAAGCCATTAGTAAAAGTCAAGTCCGCTTTACGGCTAACATTTTCCTATAAATAGAGGGTTAAGTTAGAATTGAAAATCACACCGTAAACAAAGTTTTCTCTCTTTCTCTCTATATTATCGAGCGTATTTTGTGAGTATTTAGATACTTTGAGAGTTGTTGTCAAGATAAGTTTCATTCAAAGATCACTTCCGATCTTTCCTTCCAAGAAATCGATTCTTTCGAGGTAAGTGGATGTTATTTTCTTCTCAAATGATATTATTTCTTCAATATCATTATGTCAAATATTGGTTGGAACTTTTTATCAAATTTGGAACTTTTTCATGCTCGAGTTACTATTCACGAGTTACTATTCATGAGTTCTTATTCACGAGTTACTATTCACGAGTACTATTCATTAAGCGTGAAAATGTTTTTTTTGGAATTTCTATCTTTTGGTGTTGAGTTACTATTCACGATACTAAGACTATTCACGATATCTGACTATTCATCGAAAAATAAAATTTCTTCTTTTCGTCTAAAATATCTATTTCGGATACTAGCTTTGATTGTATCCATGTTTTGATCATTCTTGAATTTTACACCACTATGATTATTTTTGAGGTATTTTTGATGATGGATAAAACCAAGTACTAATCCTTAATCCTTAATCCTTGTCATTTTGTTTCTTTGGATTCGTTTTTAAAAAAATATATATATATTTTTCATTATCCTCGCCTTAAATGATGATATTATGGAATATCTTTGGCTGTTGTGCAAAGATGAATGATTTCTTAAGAATATCTTTGGCCCAGTAGTGCAAAAAAGATGAATGATTTTTGAAGAATATCTTTGGCCTGTAGTGCAAAGATGAACAGGTGTTTAAATGAACATGACCAACTGATGAATATCTTTGGCCTGTAGTGCAAAGATGAATATTTGATTCCAGATGTTTATGGATTGTTGTTACAGGGATAAAAGATAGACGATGAACTTTTAAATTCATACATAGAAGATAGTAGTTTGCATTCTCTACTTAACTTTTCTAATGAATTATTATTTTCGCTGCGAATATTGATTTAAAATTTGTTGTCTATTGTATTCTATTAAATTTTTCCCTGTTGAAGACTAACGATAATTTGTTGTATATTATCTTAGTCATAATATTCTTTTATCGAGCTAGTTGAGCTCACCCTTTTCCTTTTTGTTCCATTCTTCTCGAGGAGGCTAGAATATAGCAGTATTTAGCTGGGGTATGGAATGAAGGTTTTAGAAAGGATTGTTTAGTAGTCCTCACCATTTTTGTAAAATAATGTATCAATAAATGTGATGAGGATTTATTTGAGTATAGATATTGTCTGTAAGATAATATTTGTATTTAAACTCATAGTTTTACCGTTGTAATAATAAAGTTGTAGTTGTTTCGCATCATGTATTGACAACTCGTAATGGGTGATGTATACCTATTTTGGGGGCGTCACATATTTTATGCCTTACATCATGTATTTATATGTTACAAGTCTAATTTTTAGTTTAGGAACAAATCCAATCCAATTTGGAGTCAAAAAGGTGTCAAAATTCGCCCAAAACGCGGCCTGTGCCGCACTCAACCTCTTCCAGGCCCAAATATTGAACAACGCTTCAGACATCGCTTTATAGCGCCTTCAAATACCTGCAAATAAGCCTAAAATTAGCGCCCCGACGCTACCACTTTTTCTGACATTTTCTGCTCCGACGTCCTTTGGGAAAATGGCCATAACTTCTTTTTTCGAGCTCCGATTTAGATGATTCAAGATGATCCGGAAAGAGAAAAAGTAGATCTGCAACTTTCATTCTTTAAGATTTTCGAAATAAGGTCTGTAGAAATATTTAAATTGGATCTGACGTGACTGCTGTGTAAATGGCAAGCCAAAAACGCGAATCTAGCCACCCCGAACGTCGATCCATATAACTTTTGTCCCAATTCCTACAAAATAACATAAAACATGCTTGAATAGACATAAACACTTAAAAACTAATCTAAAAGACTTGAGAACAACAAAAAAATTAAGCCCGAATGTATCCAATTCATGTGTATAAAACTCACTCATCACTTGGTAATTTGTTTGACCCATGTTTCCGCCATGATCGGATCCGACTTTCCCTTAAATTCTGGTGGTCCCAACTCTTTGAAGGCGCTGCTGGTCGTGGATGTCGCAAGCGTTCTTATCATTTCCACCCGTATTCTGCATACACGAAGTCTCCCTCGTTTGATTTTGCATGAACTGCAAAAAGCTCCTAAACATCCCGTCGTTCATCGTCTGCTCAGTGGTGTTGTTTACGGAGGAATATTGCCTTCTGTTGCACGTTCGCCCTCCGGGTGGTGATTAAAGGTGTTTCCACGGTCTCATTAACTCCACACCGTTAATATTCTCAATTGCCATTCTTACATATACGCCATAAAACAAGGGTTAATTAAACAAATTAACATATCACATATTAACCATATACTTCAATCGACCAATAAATAAGCTTAGGTATGACACACTTAGCGAAGGATTACTCGCTCTCCCTCCTAGTACTATTCCCCGATCTCCGCCATGAATTATATCCCTAAGCTCGATACCAACCGTGGACGCCCCAAAATAGGTATACAACACCCATTCCAAGTCGTCAAAATACATGGTACAAAAACAACTACAACTTTATTAATACAACATAAAAACTGTGAGTTTAAATACAAATATTGTCATCTAGACAATATCCACACTCAAATAAGTCCTCAAGACAATTATTAATACATTATTTTACAAAATGGTGAGGACTACTAAACGACTTCTAGAACCATCATTCCACACTCGACTAAGTACTCGCTACATTCTCGCCTCCTGAGAAGAAAAATGGAACAACAAGGAAAAGGGTGAGCTCAACTAGCCCAGTAAAGAACATTATGACTAAGATAATATAAAACAAATTATCGTTAGTCTTCAACAGGGAAAAATCTAATAGAATACAATAGAGAAAAAGTTTTAAATCAATATTCCCAGCGGAAATAATAATTCATTAGAAGAGTTAAGTAGAGAATGCAAACTACTATCTTCTATATATGGATTTAAAAGTTTATCGCTCTATCTTTTATCCTCGTAACATCAATCAATATATATCCGAATCAAATATTCATCTTTGCACCAAAAGCCAAAGATATTCATCATTGTCGGGTCATGTTCATCTAAACACTGCTCATCTTTGCACTACGGCCAAAGATATTCATCAGAAATCATTCATCTTTGCACTATAGGCCAAAGATATTCAATTATATCATCATTTAGGAGGGAGGATGATGAAAGATATTTTAAAGAAAACGAATCCAGTGAAACAAAAGAATAAATATTAAGGATTCGTACTTTTAAACAATCCAAGTTCAAAAATACTTCATAAATAACCAAGAGTGGAGTAAGATTCAAGAATGATCAAAACATGTATACAATCAAAACTAGTATCCATAATAGATATCTTTGGACTAAAAACGAAAATTTAATTTTTTCGTGAATAAAGGTCGTATTCGTGAATAAATAGTCAGATACGTGAATAAAGGCCATACGCGTGAATCAGAAACTCGACACCAAAAGATAGAAATTTCAAAAAAAAAAAATATCATCATGTTTCGTGAATAGTACTCGTGAATAGTAACTCATGAATAGTAACCCATGAATAGTAACCCCGACATGAAAAAAAATTTAAATTTGATAAAAAATTCCAACCAATATTTCAGCATAATGATATTGAAGAAATAATATCATTTGAGAAGAAAATAACATCCCTTACCTAAAAAGGATAGTACTTTTGACTGGTATACTGAATATAGTGCTGAAAGGACTTGCACCGGATAGCAATACTCAAAGTACTAAAATACTCACAAGAATACGCTCAATATATCGAGAGAGAAAGAGAGAGAAATCTGTAGTTTCTGGTGTGTTTTTCAATTCTAACCTATGCACCCTATTTATAGGAAAATACTTAGAACACCAAAGCAGAAAATTTAATAAATTAATAATATTTACAAAACTTATTCATATGCACACCTTTGAATCTGATTTCAGCCACCAAAATAGTCCACCATAATGACAAAAACGTTTTTCTAAACAAAAATATTTAAAACTTCCAAAATTTAATTATTTCGGAACTTCAGAACTTCAATAATTCATAATAAATAGCCCTTTTATCATAAAATTTGAATCTCGCGACTTTTTATAGGAAATTCAATTCTCTACAACTTTGCAGAAGAAAGTTTTTCCAAATTTCAAACAGAAATTGACCGAAATCCATAAACGGACAATTTTACAGGCTATAATCAAATTTCAGTCAAGAAATGGGGTCCACCGACACACAAAACATGTGTTAATCATTTAATGCAACAAAAATACTCTTCCTCCTCATATACTCATATATCCCACATTCATTGTAAAAATATTACCATTATTATATTATTAAAATATAATAATAAATTATTTTAACAGAAAAGATAAAATATCTTTTTTCAACAATTGTCACTTTAAATTTTTTTTCCATCTATATCCACATAAAATCAATATTTTTCATCATATAAATTAATAATTAATTATTCACAAATAATATTACAGAATCACAAGATCGGGCAACTGTGCCATTCTCAGAAAGAGGGGCTTTCCAATAAGGATTTCTCTTCTTCCGGCGCCAAGCAATTAGGTGACCAAACCTCTCCTTAGATGTAACTTTCTAAACATTGCATATAATGTTTTCTAATAATATTATTCAGATAATATGAATTATTGCTTTGATAATGGAAAATACCGCAGAAGTGACAATTATTGAAACAACGAAGAATATAAAATATCAACGCAAAGCAATTATTGAATCAATAAAATAAAATAATCGAACACTAACCATCGTAACAATTATCGAGTAAAGTGTCTTCTTCACGTAAGAATTAATAATTGGTGCAATACTGCGGTGCTATCAGGCAACAACGCCAGACATCTTGTGTTTTAACTAAGGGTATTCCAACAAGATAATTGTGAATAATCGCTACCAATTATTTATAAACAACTTATACTTGTCATTTTCTTCATCCAATCGCTTTCCGTTATGGGGCCCACAAAAGACTGCGCCGTCGTACGAATATTCTCCGACAGCAAGAATATTCAACGACCAAACGAATATTCCCCGACAACAATGAATATTTTATAACCACCTACTTATTTAAAATATTTGTGTATTTTACCCATAACTAACCACATTAATCAAATCAACCCTTACTATTTCAAAATAATAAATAGAGGAAAATAAATTTCATTTATTAATAATTTGGGGTCTTACAACCATGCATGCGGTATTTTTCGTGATGACAAAGTTATTCCAATGTAAAAATAAGTAATCGTAACCGAAGTCAAAGTAAATTAAGACCGCATACGATGTTCCAATGTAATAATAATAAAGAGCGGAACCAGTCCGGCCAGAACGCATGATGTGATATTCCAATGTAATAATAATAAAGATTTAAACCGGTCTTGCGTGAAACGCATGCATAAGATATTCCAAATGTAATAATAATAAAAACGAGTAATAATGAAGAATGTCACCAAGTATAGGGTAGTCCTCGTATATTGGTTATTCCAGCAGAATATTAAAGAATGGAATAACAGAAGTTTTCTTCATGAATACAAAAGAAATAATAACCCTTACGGGTACAACAAATAATATCCCTTACCGTAAAAGAAAAGTATTCCGACTGGTAGGGTGAGGATATTTTTTTAAGAAAACTTGCACTACGCTTAAAGTTTCTTAAAACTCTAAAGAAATACACTCAAGATTATAGAAGAGAATTGTAAGACCCCAACTTATTATAAATAAAATCGAATTTCCTCTAATTATATTTATGAATAATAAGGTATTAATTTGATATAATTCTCTGGTTATGGATGAAATGTGCAAATTTTGCAAAATATGCAAGTGGTTATAAAATAATCATTGTGTCGAGGAATATTCGTTTGTTCATGGAATATTCTTGTTGTCTTGGGAATATTCGCATTTACTACAGCACTCATTTGTGGGCCCCATAATGTAATAAGCGCCGGATGAAGAGAACGACAAGTTTGAGTTTTTATAAATAATTGGCAGTAGTTTACTCACTAACATCGTTGAAATACCCGGTGGTTAAAATACGATGAATACGCGTGGATGCAAGATTGATGAATTATTGATCCTTACGTAAAGAAGGCACTACTCAATAATTGTTACATGAGTTATCGCTCAATATTTTATTTTATTGATTCAATAATTGTTGCGTTGATATTTTATATTATTGTTTTTTCAATAAATGTCATCAAGACAAGATTTCCCATTATCGCATCAATAATTCACATTATTTGAATAATATTATTAGATAGCATTATTGGCAATGTCTAGAAAGTTCACAAGGAGAGGTTTGGTCACCTAATTGCTACCAATAAGGAGAAATTCTTATTGGAAAGCCCTCTTCCTCGGAACTACTGGTTGTCATAAATGTGATTCTGTAATATTATTTATGAATAATTAATTATTGATTCATATGATAAGGAAATATTTATTTTATGTGGATATAAATGTTGGATATATTTATTGTGGTTAAAAATGAAGGAGTTAATGTTGAGGTGTTTTATCACTATTTTTGTCGGAATGAAGGTATTAAAATTAAAATGTTGTTTTTTAGATATATTGTGTGAATTATAATTTTAATCCCGACCGTTGGATCGTTGTAATTTTTGGATATGTTATACATATATAAGTTGAGTATATGTCCACAAATTTTGAACCGTTAAAAATGAACGTATGATTTGTTATGAATTTTAAGAGGTGACTGATTCAGAAATTAGGTTTATAAATGATTTTGGTGAAAAACTCTAGATTTGAGTGGGCCCCACTTGTGGTTGGTGAAGAAATGTGCTGAATTTATTTCAAATGTGGTGGGTGGGAATAGTAGCGAGTAAAGCCATCAAAGTTGGTGTCAAGTCTGCTAACATTTTTCTATAAATAGAGGGCTAAGTTAGAATTGAAAATCACACCGTAAAACAAGTTTTCTCTTCTCTCTAGATTATCGAGTGTATTTTGTGAGTATTTAGATACTTTGTGAGTTTCTATTCATCGGTGCAAGTTTCCTTGATTTTATACCGATATTCCGATCGTAAGTAATCGATATTTTGAGGTAAGGGATGTTATTTTCTTCATATATGATATTATTTCTTCAATATCATTACGCCAAGTATTGATCTCAATTTTTATCAAATTTGGAACTTTTTTGTGTCGGGGTTACTATTCACGATATTTATAATTATTCACCGAAAAATGAAATTTTTTCTTTTTGTCCAAGATGTCTATTATGGTTACTATCTTTGATCAGATCCATGTTTTGATCTTTATTTTTGAATTCTCGCTTCAAAATTGGTATTTATGAAGTATTATTGATCTTCGATAAACCGTTATACTAATCCCTACTATTAGTCCTTCCGCTTCAACCGGATTCATTTTCTTTAAAATATTTTTCATCATCCCTCACCCTAAATGATGATATTACTAAATATCTTCTACCAGAGTGTAAAAGATAAATGATTAATCGATGAATATCTTTCGCCCGTAGTGCAAAGATGAACAGTGTTGAGATGAACATGACCAACTAGTGATACAAATGAATATCGTTGGTCATTCAGAGTGCAAAAAGATGAATATTTGATTAAAGATGTATATTGATTGTTGTTATAGGGATAAAATATTGATGATGGACTTTAAATCTTTGTAAGATAGTAGAACTCATTCTCTACTGACTTTTCTAATGGATTCATTGCTTCACCGCAGCTTGTTGATCTAAAACTTGTTGGCTATTATATTTTATTAGATTTTTTCCTCGTTGAAGACCAACGATAATTTGTTGTATATTATCTTAGTCATAATATTCTTTATCGGGCTAGTTGAGCTCACCCTTTTCTTTTTGTTCTATTTTTCTCGGGAGGTGAGAACATAAGCAGTAAACTAGCTTGGGTAACGGAGTGATGGTTCTAGAAAGTTGTTTTTAGTAGGTCCTCACTATTTTCGTAAAATAGTGTTTGAATAATTATAACGAGGACTTATTTGAGTGTGGATATGGTCTGAAGACAATATTTGTATTTAAACTCATTAAAGATGTGTTGTCGTATTTTGCACGACAATTGTATTATTGAAGTTGTAGTTTACTTTTTTGTACCATGTATTTGGCGACTCGTAATGGGTGTTGTATACCTATTTGGGGGCGCATAATTGGTATCGTAGCTTAGGGATATGGTCTCTGGCATGAGATCGGGAATAGAACTAGGAGGGAGAGATGAGTAAATCATTCGCTAGTGTGTCCTATCTAAGCTTATTTATTGGGTCGGTCATAATAATATGTGGATATTATGTGATATGTTAATTTATTTAATTAACCCTTGTTTTATATCAGTATTTAAGAATGGCCGCTGAGAACGTTAACAATGGAGTGTATGAGAATGTTGAACAACCTTTAGTTACAAACCAGGAGAACGTGCAACAGGAAGGCAATATTCCTCCTGTAAATAACACTACCGAGCAAACGATGAATGATGGAATGTTTAGGAGCTTTTTGCAGTTCATGCAAAACCAGACGAGGGAGACTCATGCACAAAATACGGGTGGAAATGATAGCAATCCGCGGCTTGTCACAGCCAAGCAGTTCAAGGAGTTGGGACCACCAGAATTTAAGGAAAAGTCGGATCCGATCATGGTGGAAACGTGGGTCAAGTAAATTACCAAGATATTCGATGTCTTGAGATCCACGGAGGAACAGAAGGTTCCATTCGCCACCTTTATGTTCCGCGGTGAGGCGCATCATCGGTGGGAGTCTCGTAGGAAGTTGCACCAGCCACCGCACTCAAAGATGTCTTGGGAAATGGTTCAGAAACTATTTAATGACAAGTACTTTCCGAAAGTATTCGGCTATATGAAGGAGGTGGAGTTTATCGACCGAAAAAAAACAATGACGGTGTCCTAGTATGAGGTAAGTTTGCAGAGTTATCCAGTTTGCACCTCATTTGGTCAAAATGAGGAACGAATGACGAGGATGTTTTTGAGAGGTCTAAAGTCGAGATTCTAATATCTTATATCTCATAAATTTTCTTTATATTCAGATATTGTAAACAGGGCTCAATTATTAGAGTGAGATAATGAGTATGTTCAACCGAGGGACCACAACCAGGGTCATACCGGTGACATCAGTCATCAGAGCGATGATAACCAACGAGGGAGGAAAAATACTTAACAAAAGCGCAAGAATTACTCTAAAGTGGTAATCGTGGCCATGATAATAGGAGAGGTGAGTCAAGTGGAAATTTCAGAAAGAGGAGATTCAACAATGACGGGAAGACATCAACAGCAGCACTAGCACCAACAATAAATTCTAGGGGAGGAGAACGACCGCTAGTTAGATGTTACAAATGCGGGAAAGATGGACATATCAGCCCAAACTGTCCACAACAATCCAAGGTATGTTACAACTGTGGAAAGGAAGGCCACATAGCTCGGGATTGTTCTGTAGCAAAACCAAGTTTAACGGGGATGGTGACTCCAAAGGCTATCCAGACAAGTCAAAGTCGTTGGTTCATGGAAGAGCGTTTGTCGTGACTGGCCAAAACGCGAGAAACCCGAACGAGGTGATTACGGGTAAGCTAATCTTGAACTCTTGCAAAGTTTATACCTTACTAGATACCGGTTCTACCTAGGGTGCTCAAAAATTCGGCTTTTTCGCTTTTTTTTATCGAACCGATTGAACTTAGACTACATGGCATTCTGCTTTTTTTTTTTGATTTTTTTTTTGCATTCGTTTTTCGCTTTTTTTATTTTTCGGTTTCGGTAGCGGTAATGAAAATTTTGAATTCGGTAATACCGAAAAACCGAAAAAAGAACCGAAAACCATACAAATAATATATTAACAAATAATTGGCCCATAACATTATGCAATAATTGGCCCATAACATTATACAATAGAATTTTGTACCAATTATTTGTTAATATATTATTGTAAATCAAAAAAGGGCTGTTTTTATATTAAATTTGTTAATATAAAAAAAATTATTTAATTATTTCGGTAATACCGAAAACCGAACCGAAAAAACCGGTCAGATCGATTTTTTATCTAACCTAGCATCAAATCGGTTATTCTAAGACTTGCAATCTGATTCTTGATTTTCCGGATTTTTCGGTTCGACACGGTTCGGTTTTTTTTGCACTTGGGTTCGGTTTTTTACCGATGAGCACCCCTAGTTCTACCCATTCTTTATCTCTCCCGCTTGTGCTCAACGCTTAAACTCGACCAGGAGAAATTAGACTTTGATTTATCAAGTGGAGACTCATTGGGTGAAACTTTCGTTACATCCATCGCTTATAAATCTTGCTTAATCCAAGTTGGCACTATCACATTACACCGTTGATCTTATCTCTTTAAAGATACTTTCTTTTGATGTGATTTTAGGAATTGATTGGTTAACCACTCATCATGCCAAAATTGATTGTTTTCGTAAGGTTGTTAGTTTTCATATTCCTAACCAACCCGTCATAATTAATTCAAACAACTAAACCACTAAAATCGGGTCACTATCATATCAAGCCATAAAGCTATTCGTTTATTGAAAAACGGATGTCAAGCTTTCTTAGCCCATGTTATGGATTTGAACAAAGACAAGTCAGATTTGAATAATATTTCTGTTGTTAGAGAATTTTCTGATGTATTTTCTGAAGAACTTCTCGGTCTACCCCCAGAATGTGATGTTGAATTCTTTATTAACCTTGAGCTGGGTACAAAACCCATTTCTAAAATCCCATATCGAATGGCTCCTATTGAACTCCAGGATTAAAAGGTCCAACTACAGGAATTGTTAAACATAGGTTTCATTCGTCCTAATACATCTCCTTGGGGTGCTCCTGTTTTATTCGTAAAGTAGAAAGACGGGAGTATGCGACTTTGTATTAACTACCGAGAATTAAACTATGTCACCATCAAGAATAAGTATCCGCTACCTCGCATTGATGACATGTTCGACCAGTTACAAGGAGCACAATTCTTTTCAAAGATCGATCTTTGTTCTGGATATCATCAGCTGAAGATTAAAATTGAGGATATTCCAAAGACCCGCCGTAACTCGATGCGGGCATTATGAATTCTTAGTCATGTCTTTTGGATTGACTAATGCTCCCGCCGCTTTCATGGATATGATGAACCGTAGTGTATTCAAGGAATATTTGGATCGCTTTTGTTGTTGTCTTTATTGATGACATCCTCATCTATTCCAAAAGCCATGAAGATCATGAGCACCATTTGAAGTCGATACTTGAAAGGCTTCGTGAAAACAAGCTTTATGCCAAGTCAAGAAATGTGAGTTCGGCGAGGAAGTAGCATTCCTTGGGCACGTGGTGTCAAAACATGGAGTATCGCTGACCCCAAGAAAGATTAAAGCAAAGACAAAGTTTGGAGCAACCAAAGTTTCGGTGACCAAGTGCGTAGCTTTTCGGGCTTATTTGGTTATCATCGGAGATTCGTGGAAGGATTTTCTCGAATCGCTACTCGTTAACTCGGTGACTCGGAAAGATACAACATTCGTATGGAGCAAGGAAGGCGAGAAGAGTTTCCGAGAGCTCAAGAGGAGACTCATTTTAAGACTGTTTCAGCAATACCATCCGCATACAGATGACTTTGTTATATACAAATGATGCTTCGTGCAAAGGGTTAGGATGCGTTCTCATGCAACATGGGAAAGTCATAGTCTATGCCTCACGACAACTCAAAGAATATGAGAGGAATTATCCTACTCATGATCTAGAGTCAGCGGCCGAATGATTCAAGCGTTGAAAATTTGGAGACACTACTTGTATGGGGAGAAAGTGGAGATTTATACGGACCATAAAAGCCTCAAATATTTCTTCACCCAAAAAGAACTCAACATACGCAAGAACGAAGTTTAAAATGTAAACATCTTTTTATATAAAATAGAATACTTTATTAAAGTTATTCTATAAATAGAATATATTATATTTTATTATGCATAGTGTTGCATAATGTTTTGCATAGTGTTTTTTATATAGTGTTGCATAGTGTTTGCATAGTAAAATGTTTTTATATAAATAGAATATATTATATTTTATTTAAAAGATTTTTCTTTAAATATGGACCGTCGATTAAAGTAAATCAAACTGGACCGTTCATGGATTAGTTACTATGCATTCCATTTTCCTATAAATAAGCTCATTCCTTCATTATTTTCTTATTTAATTCATTGAAACTCTAGAGAGAGAAATTATAGAGAGAAGCTATAGAGAGAAAAATAGAAAGAAGAAGAGTATTCCGCTACTTCTTACTACTTCTATATTCAGGTTC
Organism: Panax quinquefolius; assembly: GCA_020205615.1. Taxonomy (NCBI): domain Eukaryota; kingdom Viridiplantae; phylum Streptophyta; class Magnoliopsida; order Apiales; family Araliaceae; genus Panax; species Panax quinquefolius. The sequence continues at coordinate 12,090,839 of CM035169.1, forward strand.
TTTTTACGGTAGGGGTGTTATTCTTTCTTCTTGAAGAGAACTTCGTTATTCCATTCATTATCATTACGTTGGAATAACTTTGTAAAGTGGCATACCCTATACATAACCTTGTATCTGTGGATACCCTATACTTGGTGAAATCCTTATGTTATTCCATTGCTTATTATTCGTTGGAATAACTTTGATACGCTTGGATTACCCTATACTTGGTGACATTCTTCTATTATTCTATTGGAACATCCCGTGCATGTGTTTTACAGGACTGGTTCCGCTTTTTATTATTGTTGGAACATCCACATGCGTGTGTTTTACACGGGACTCGGTTCCGTCTTTATCATTCTCCGTTGAATATCCTATCTCGTGTGTTTTACACCGGATCCGGTTCCATCTTTATTATTCTGTTGGAACATCCACGCTTGTGTGAATTTCACGACACCGTTCCGTTATTATTATTCTGTTGAATAACCTTTACATCGTAAGTACCGCACGTACGTGGTGATTTCTTTTGTTATTCCATTCTTTATTATACCCGGTTGGTTAAAACTTTGACTTCTATACTCCATGAAATTAGTAGAATATCCTTGATATTTGCGTTTCATCCAAAGATCTTTTCATGGAAATATTCTTCCGATCATTCTTGAATTTTACTCACGTAAACAAAGATCATGTCGACAATTTGGACGTTAATAATTCATGGATTAAATAATTCTTGAACTTGTTTTATTGAATTACTATGTCATTGTCATCATCCTCATGTTATATTATGTTATCTTTGGCTTACGATGCATAGATGAACTTAGTATGATTATGACCGAGGATCGGTCCTAAGATAATCACGACTTGATATAAATGATGTGACAAAAGTCCTCGGTGGCTGTGAAATGCGATGATGGATAGTTTTTGGTATGATTATGACCGGGGTGATTCTAAGTATAGTCATGACCATTGATAACTTGATGAAAATCCTTGACCGTGGTACGGGGATGATTAGATGTGGTGGTTTATTTATTAAAATTCGAGTCTCAAATGATAAAAATTGATGAAAACCTTTTAAAACCTAAAAGATAGTAGATTTTATTCTCTACTTGACTTTTTTAATGGATTGCATATTCACTGCAGCTTAAACCGGTTGTCTATTGTATTTTATCGGTTTAACATTGTTGAAGGCTAATGATAATTTATTCTCGCATTATCTTAGTCATAATATTTCTTCTTTGGGCTAGTTGAGCTCACCCTTTCTTTCATTGTTCTCTTGTGAAATGAGAACATACCGACCAAGTCTGGGAAGTAAGTAATGGTCCAGAGGATAGCATTAGTAGTCCTCACTATTCTCGTGAAATAGTGTGATAATAGTTGTAATGAGGACTCCTTTTGAGTTTGTATAATATCTAGTAGACAATATTTGTATTCAAATTACGGTTTATGTCGTATTGCATACCTACGAGTTAGGTTAGTAAGTTGTATTTGAATTTATGTACCATGTAAGTGGCGACCCAAGATGGGTGACGTATACTTAATTTTTGGGGCGCCACAAAGTTGGCTTTGAACTATTGAAAGATTACGATCACACTATTCAATATCATCCTGTAAAAACTAACGTAAGAGTTAGCGCATCGAGTAGAAGATCATACGCGAAAGTACGAAAAGCGATATTGTTAATGCAAAGGCCCATTCTGTATGACTTGCAAAGGATGGAGGTAGAATTAAAGACTCAGGACCCACATGATGATGGCGAATATACGAGTAGAACCGACTTTAATCGATAAAGTTAAAGTCGCTTTCAAGCTACGGATTCGGAGCCGACACGTATGAAGAAGAAAGTGCAAGAAGAAGCTATTCCAGAAGCGAGAATCGATGAATAAGGAATACTTATATTCAACTCCAGACTTTGTGTTTCTAACGATTCTGACTTGAAGCATAGGATCATGATGGAGGCACACAACACCCCGTTTGCAATCCATCCTAGGAGTACCAAAATGTATCATGATATTCGACATACATTTTGGTGGAACAATATGAAGAGAGAGATTGCGGAGTTTATCTCGAGGTGTTTAACTTGTCAACGTGTAAAGGCGGAGCATCAAGTGCCAAAGGGTCCATTACAACCACTTGAGATTCCGAAATGGAAGTGGGAACACATTACTATGGATTTCGTTACAGGTCTTCCCAAAGTTTCTCAAGGCATAGATGCGATTTGGGTTATTGTTGATAGATTAACCAAGTCTGCCCATTTCTTACCGATACACGAGACTTATTCCCTTGAACGTCTTGCTCGCATGTACGTGAATGAGATTGTGAGATTGCATGACATGCCAGTATCCATAGTTTCGGATCGTGACCCAAGATTCAATTCACGATTTTGGGTTAGCTTCACAGTAAAGCTATGGGCACGGATTTACTGATTTAGTTTTAAGATACCATCCTCAAATGGATGGACAATCAGAGAGGACTATTCAAACCCTTGAAGATCTATTAAAACTTTGTGTCTTAGATTTTAAAGGAAGTTGGGATAAGTACTTGCCACTGGTGGAATTCTCCTACAACAACAGTTATCAAACAAGTATAGGCATGGCTCCATTTGAGGTGTTGTATGGACGAAAGTGTAGATTCTCCAAAGATGCAGAGGACGAGGTGGGAGAAACAACGTTGTTGGGACCGTAATTAGTAATGCATGACTACGTAAAAGATCCAAATGATTCGACAACGATATATAAACGGCACAAGATCGACAAAAGAGTTATGCGGATCTTCATCGAAAAGACGTGGAATTTAATATTGGGGATCATGTATTGTTACGTGTTGCACCATGGAAGAGAGTTACAAGATTTGGGAAGAGAGGAAAGCTCAATCCACGATTTGTTGGTCCATTTGAGATTCTTGACCGAATAGAAAATGTGGCCTATAGACTCGCATTACCTCCAAGTATGTCTCGTGTTCATAATGTTTTTCACATATCCATGCTTCGTAAATTTGTGAAAGACCCGAACCATATTATTGCGTTAGAACCAGACGAGATAGCCGAAGATTTAACGTACGAAGAAGTACCAGTTAAGATCTTGGATAGGAAAGAGCATGTCCTACGCACCAAGGTTATTCCACAAGTTAAGGTTTTATGGAGAAACCAAGCTATTGAAGAAATGACCTGGGAGTTGGAATCAGAAATGAAAGCGAGGTATCCTCACCTTTTCGAAACACCAGGTACGTATATCAATTTCGAGGACAAAATTTCATAAGGATGTGAGGTTGTAAGACCCCAACTTATTATAAATAAAATCGAATTTCCTCTAATTATATTTGTGAATAATAAGGTATTAATTTGATATAATTATCTGGTTATGGGTGAAATGTGCAAATTTTGCAAAATATGCAAGTGGTTATAAAATAATCATTGTGTCGAGGAATATTCGTTTGGTCGTGGAATATTCTTGTTGTCGAAAAATATTCGCATGCGACGCCACAAATCATTTGTGGGCCCTATATAATGTAATAATCGCTTCGGATGAAAACGACAAGTTTAAGTTTTTATAAATAACGACGTAGTTGTTACTGCTTTTAATTGTTGGAATATTCGATGGTTAAAATACGTGAATGTCGTGTGGATGCATAATATTGATGAATTATTGATCCTTACGTAAGAAGGCACTACTCAATAATTGTTATGATGAGTTATCGCTCAATATTTTATTTTATTGATTCAATAATTGTTGCATTGATATTTTATGTGAGACCCAGATTTTTTAATAAAGATTAAATTTTCTCGAAATATATTTTTGAATATTATGGTGTGGATTTGATATAATGTTATAGTTGTGGGTAATATTTACAAATTTTGCAAAGTCACGTAAGTTGTTATATAATATTCGATTGGTGGGGAATATTCATTTTAACAGGGGAATATTCATACAACAAGACAATCATTGGTGGACCTCCATTAGCGGAATTATTGTCGGATCGAGAAAACGACAAAAATACTTTTATGAAAATAACGGCGGAAGTTTTACTGTTAATCTGTTGAAACACACGGTGTTAAAAATACAAGATGTCTGGGTGGTTGCATAAGTAGCACACCGGTATTGATTATTGATGCTTACGTGAGAAGTCACTCGGTTATACTCAATTATTGCTACAGTAATTACTGCATCATATCTATCATATTATGGATTCAATTATGGTTAGTATCATCTGCATAAAATGTTTTTTATTAAATTAATACTTGAGATGACAAAGTTATTCATATTATAAACTGTAATATTTACAATGTCTAGAAGTTCTGTCAAGGAGAGGTTTGGTCACCTAATCGCTTAATAGGGAGAAATCCTTATCGAAAGCCCCTTGTTCGGGACGACTTTGGTTGATAAATATTGTGAGTTATAATATTAATGATGAATGTTATTCGGAGTTGAATTTGGAGACGCGGACGTAATATTTGAGTCCGGAACGACGAAATTAGTAAAAATAGTCTATAAACACAAAAATTTTTGGGATTCACTATTTGGTCAAAAAGTCAACAGTTGACTTTTTCGGGAAAAGTCAAACTTCGAAATTTCAAAATTTATATTTTTGATAAAAATAGTTTCATTATGTTGGAATTGTTTGTGTTAGTGAAAATTGACATTTATTCCGATGATAATTGATGTCTAGGGGTTATATTGATAAATCGGATAAATGAGCAATTAATTGCTACTAATTCACATACTTATATAACTATTTGTTCACATATGTGTACTATTGAATCACATTATTTACTATTAGGGGAGTTGGTGCAAGATTGATAATACTTGCATGACTAAGTTAAAATTGAGGTATAGATGGAGGTACTTATCTTTGTAATTCGTATTTTTTCACATGATTATACTATTGATTCACATGATTGAACTATTGATTCACATTATTTACTATTAGGGGAGTTGGTGCAAGATTGATAATACTTGCAGGACTAAATTAAAAATGAAAGAAAAGTTGGAGGTATCAGATCTTTGTAATTTTCGAGCCCTAAAGCGGCAATTATCGAAACTATAGTTTCCTATAAATAGAAGCTCATTATTCCTTCATTTCTCACCAATTCACAAAAACTTTAGAGCGATTATTATAGAGAAAAATTATAGAGAGAAAGAAGAAGAGAAATCTGCTACTCACTATTCCAGTATCTAGTTTTTCCAAGGTAGAGAAAATTATTTGTTGTACTCGTAGGGAATATTATTTCTTTCTTATCTATGAAGAGAACTTCTGTTATTCCATTCATTATTATTCTGTTGGAATAACTCAGATCATGCAGCTACCCTATACTTGGTGAAATTCTTACATTGTTCCATTCTTTATCATTCATTTGGAACACCGCATGCATGCGTTATATACGGACTGTCTGTCGTTTCTACGGGACCGAAAATCTTTATTATTACGTTGGAACATCCTCGTCATGCGTTCTCATTTGGACCGGTTCGATCTTTATTATTTCGTTGGAATATCCTCGTCATGCAGGCGTTTTACATGGGACTGATTAAAATTTTATTATTCATTTGAATATCATGCCCACATGCGTTTTCCTTGACCGATTCCGTTATTTATTATTCTGTTGGAATAACCTGCCTGTGTGGTCTATCGCATGCCTGGTGATTTCTTTTGTTATTCCATTCCTTATTATACTCAGTTGGTTAAAGTTTTGACTTCTATACTCCATGAAATTAGTGGAATATCCTTGATATTTGCGCTTCATCCAGTATCTTTTCGTGGAAATATTCTTCTGAGCATTCTTGAATTTTACTCTACAAAGCAATATCATGTTGACAATTTGGACGTTATTAGTTCCAAGATAAAATAATTCTTGAACTTGTTTTATTGAATTCTTATATCATTGTCATCATCCTCATGTTTATATTTTGTTGAAAGTCATCTGTGGCCTATAGTGCATAAATGGACTTGGAATGATTATGACCAGGAATTATTCGGTGTAATCATGACCGTAATGTTACAAATGATGTGATAAAATTCCTCATTGGCCCGTCGTGCATTGATGGACAGTTGTTGGCATGATCATGACCATTATTGAATACACAAATTGTGACGCCCCCAAAATAGGTCCATTCCATCCAACCCATTCTGAGTCGCAAAATACATGGTACAGAAATAACTACAACTTTATTATTACAACATATAAACTGTGAGTTTAAATACAGATATTGCCATCTAGACAATATCCACACGCAAATAAATCCACATCATAATTATTGATACATTATTTTACAAAAATGGTGAGGACTACTAAACAACTCTCTCTAGAACCTTCATTCCATACCCCGACTCGTACTCGCTACATTCTCGTCTCCTGAGAAGAAAAATGGAACAAAAAGGAAAAGGGTGAACTCAACTAGCCCAGTAAAGAATATTATGACTAAGATAATATACAACAAATTATCGTTAGTCTCCAACAGGAAAAATCTAATAGAATACAATTGACAACCGCTTTTAAATCAACAATCGTAGCTTTGAAACAACAATTCATTAGAAGAGTTAAGTAGAGAATGCAAACTACTATCTTCTATATATGAATTTAAAAGTTCATCGTCGATATTTTATCCCCGTAACATCAATCAATATATATCCGAATTAAATATTCATCTTTGCACTACAGCCAAAGATATTCATCGATTGGTCATGTTCATCTAAACACTGTTCATCTTTTGTACTACTACGGCCAAAGATATTAATCAAGAGTCATGTTCATCTCAACACCTATTCATCTTTGCACTACGCCAAAGATATTCATCAAGAAATCATTCATCTTTGCACTACAGCCAAAGATATTCAAGAATATCATCATTTAGACCGAGGATGATGAAAAATATTTTAAAGGAAACGAATCCAATTGAAACAAAAAGAACAAATATTAAGGATTAAGGATTCAGTACTTTGTTTTATCCATGTCCAAAAATACCTCAAAAATAATCATAGTGGTGTAAAATTCAAGAATGATCAAAACATGGATACAATCAAAGCTAGTATCCACAATAGATATTTTGGACGAAAAGGAAAATTTTCATTTTTCGATGAATAATAATCAAGTATTCGTGAATAGTATCGATATCGTGAATAAAGTCAGACACGTGAATAATAACTCCGACACCAAAAGTTCCAAATTTAATAAAACTTCAGATCAATATTTCAAAGATAATGATATTGAAGAAATAATATCATTACGAAAAAAAATAATATCCCTTACCTTGAAAAGACAAGACTTTAAGTTGAAAGCTTTGGGATATCGACTATAACTTGAACTTGCACCGTATAGCAATACTCAAAGTATACTTAAAATACTCACAAGAATAAACCGATAATATAGAGAGAAAACTTCAGTTTTCGGTATAATTTTCAATTCTAACCCAAGCACCTTATTTATAGGAAAACGCTTAGAACACCAAAGTTAGTAAAATTTAATATAATATTAATATATTTAATAAATTCTCTACGCCCATCTAGACAATCTGATCTCAGCCATCAACACATGTTAAAGATGCCCACAAACATTTAAAAAACGTTTTTCCTATTTTAAATATTTTAAACTTCCAAAAATCAATTATTTCGAAACTTCGGAACTTCAATAATTCATAATAATTAGCCCTTTTATCAGAAAATTCGAATCTTGCGACTTTTTATAGGAAATTCAATTCTCTACAACTTTGCAGAAGAAAGTTTTTCCAAATTCCAAACAGAAATTGACCAAAATCCTTAAACGGGCGATTTTACAAGCTATAATCAAATTTTGGTCAATAATTGTGTCCACCAACACACAAAATATGTGTTAAACATTTAATGCCACAAACATAATCTTCCTCCTCATATACTTATATATCCCACATTCATTATAAAAATATCCTCGTTAATATATTATTAACATAATATATTTAAATGAATTATTTTATCAGAAAAAGATAAAATATTAATTTTCAACAATTGTCACATTAAAAATTTTCTCCATCTATATCCACATAAAATCAATATTTTCCTCATCATATAAATCAATAATTAATTATTCACAAATAATATTACAGAATCACAAGTACTGGCAACCAGCCCGCCTAGGAAAGAAGGGCTTTCCAATAAAGATTTCTCCTTACTTGCGCGGCAATTAGGTGACCAAACCTCTCCTTAGACAGAACTTTCTAGACATTGCCAATAATGTTATCCAATAATATTATTAGATAATATGACTTATTGCTTTGATAATGGAAAATACTGTGTAGTGATAATTATTGAAACAACAGTAATATAAAATATCAACGCAACAATTATTGAATCAATAAAAAAAAATACTGAACACTAACTACTGTAACAATTATTGAGTAGTGTCTTCTTACGTAAGAATTAATAATTGGTGCAATACAGGTGTTATTCTTTATTCAACAACGACAGTATTAGTGTGTTTTAACCACCGGGTATTCCAACAAAGATTAATCTGTGAATAACTACGCCGTTATTTAAAAACAACTTATACTTGTCGCTTTCTTCATCCAATCGCCGTTATGGGCCCATAAAAGATCGCTGGTCGCATTTAATATTCCCCGACAAAGATTAATATTCCACGACCAAACTAATATTCCCAAATAATAATGAATATTTTATAACCACTTGCTTATTCAAATATTTGCGATTTTACCCATAACTATCCACATTAATCAAATCAACCCTTACTATTTCAAAATAATAAAAGAGAAAATAAATTTCATTTATTAATAATTTGGAGTCTTACAACCTCCCTCCTTATGAAATTTCGATCCTCGAAATTGACGTGACGTACCGGTGTTTTGAAAAGATGAGAATACCTCGCTTTCATTTAAGTTTCCAACTCCCGTGTCATTTCCTCAATAGCATGGTTTCTCCACAAAACTTTAACTTGTGGTATAACCTCAGACATAGGACATGTTCTCTTCCTATCCAAGATGTTGACAGTACCTCCTCGACGTTAAGTCTTCTATTATCTCGTGGGTTCTAACTCAATGACGTGGTTCGGTCGTCCATATATTTACGTAACATCGACACGTGAAAACGTAATGAACACGCGTCATACTTGGCGGTAAAACGAGTCTATAGGCCACGGTTCCTATTCGATCGAGAATTTCAAATGGATTAATAAATCGAAGGTTTGAGCTTTCCTCACCTCACCGATTCTCGCTTTTGAAATAACACTTCGCACCTCCTTCTTCAAATTCATCACTCCGTTGTGTAGCTTGAGCGACTTTTAACTTTATCGATTAAAGTCGATTATACTCAGATATCATCACGTGGGTACCTAGAGTTTTAATCTCCATCTCTATTATTTGTAAATTATACGAAATTAGTCTTTGACAATATCGTACTTCAGATCAGATATACGATCTTCTACTCAACACGCCGCCTACCACGTTCGCTTTTCCGGGATGACATGGTCGTAACATGTCTTTGAAATGAGTCTCTCTCGAGTTCTTCAAGCTCTTCCCACATTCCTTGCTCCATTCGAATTTTGTATCTCTACGAAGTCGATTGCGTTAATGGAATAGCGATTTGAGAATATCCTTCAACGAATCTCCGATAATAACCAACTAAGCTTCTGAAAGCTACGTATTTCGATTACCGACTTAGGTTGTTCTCAATCGTGACTCATATCCCAACCTTGGATAAGACGTTACAATGACACCTATCGCTTTACTTTTGCACGAATATAGTGTCCCCTAGGAGAGTCCGCGCCGGTGCATTCCACAAAGGAAGTCACCAGATAAAGGCTCAGTACCAAATTTATAATTGAATTTTTAACTCCTAAAGTTTAATAGAGCCATTCGATATGAGATTTTAGAAATGAGTTTTTATCCGGGTTCAAAGTCGATACAAAATTTAATATCAAAGCTTTGGGAGTAAGCCAAGAAATTCTTCAGAAAATACGCCGGGAAAAATTAATAACAACAGAATATTATTCAAATTTGACGTGTCTTTATTCAAATCCATAACATGGACTAAGAAAACTTGACATCCGTAATAAAGCGAATGACTTCATGGCTTGATATGAAAATGTTTGACTACAATGGTTTGATTGCTTGAATTCGAATAATGAGTTGCTTTAGAATATAAAACTAACAACCTTACGAAAGTAATCAATTTCGGCATGATGAGTAGTTAACCTTAAAATCACATCAAAAGCAAATATCTCTATAGAAATAAGGTTAATGTGTAATGTGATAGTGCCAACTGAATCAAGCAAGATTTAAAACAAGTGGATGTGATGAAAGTTTTCCTAACTGAGTCTCCATAAATAAAGTCAAAGTCTAATTTCTCCGTAGTCAAGTTCAAACGTTGAGCGCAAAGCAAAGAGAGATAAAAGAATGGGTAGAATCAAGATTCAGTAAGGTATAAACTTCGCAAGAATTTATAATTAACTAACCCGCTAACTTTGTTCGGGTTCCTCGATTTTGACCGATCACGACAAACGCTTCTTCCAGAATCGTTGACTTTGACTTTTTGGGACATCCTTTTGAGTCACCATTCCCATTGGATCTGGGTTTCGATATCGCATAAATCTCGAGCGATATGTCCTTCTTTTCCATAATTATAGCATACCTTAAACCTGTTGTGGGCGGTTTGGGTTGATATGTCCCTCTTTCCAAGATTTGTAACATCTGACCACCGGTGGTCTTTCTCCTCCTTGGAACCGATTACGCTTAAGACCGCTGCGTCTTCACATGGTCGTTGTTAAATCTCCTCTTTTAAAATCTCCTCCCGACTCGCTTCTTTTATTTTCATGGCCATGATTACCACCGGAGTGGTTACCGCCTTTGTCCGTATTCTTCTTTCTCCATTTGGTTATCGTTATTCGATGATCGCTATCTTGAGATGATCCTCGGTTATGGTCCCTCGGTTGAACATACTCGTTATCTCGCTTTCTAACAATCGAGCCCTGCTGACAACGTCTGAATAGAGAGAAAATTTATGAGAAATGAGATATCGACGTATGTCGGGTTTCAAACCTCTCAAAAACATCCGCGTCATAACGCTCCTCATTCTCCACCAAATGAGGTGTAAACTCGATAACTCCGCTGAACTTCGCCGTCATCGGGACACCGCCACGTTATTCTCGCTTCCGCCTAATAAACTCCACTTCCTTCATATGACGAATACTTTGGAAGTACTTGTCATTGAACTGCTTCAAACGTCTCCCACGACACGCCGAAAGTGCAAAGTTGGATGGGTACGCTTCACCGATTCCCACGAAGTCCGCCTCGTTCACGGAACATAAAAGTAGTGAATGGAACTTTCGCTCCTCCGCATCCCAAGACATCGAATATCTTGGTAATTTGTTTGACCCACGCCTCTCGCTTTAATCGGATCCGCTTTTTCCTGCATTCGGTGGTCCAACTCTTTGAATCGCTTTGGCCGTGACCACCCGTGAATTACTATCATTTCTCCCAGATTTTGAACGCGAGTCACCCTCGTCTCGATTTTGCATGAATCGTAAAAAGCTTCTAAACATCCCCTCGCTCATCATCTCGCTTTCGGTGGTGTTATTCACGGGAGGTACATTGCCACTGTTGCATGTTCTCCTCGTTGGTAAAGACAGCATCTCCACGGTCTCATTTACTCCATTGTTAATATTCTCAACGACATTCTCAAATATCGTCATAAAACAAGGGTTAATTAAGGAAATCAATATATCACATAATATCCTATATATCGACCAACTAACAAATAAGCTTAGGTAGACACACTAGCTGAAGGATTTACTGCCCTCCCATCCTAGTTCTATTCCTCGATCTCCGCCGGAGATCATATCCCTAAGCTCGATACCAACCGTGACGCCCCCAAAATAGGTCCATTCCATCCAACCCATTCTCGAGTCGCCAAATACATGGTACGTAAATAACTACAACTTTATTATTACAACATATAAATCGTGAGTTTAAATACAGATATTGCCATCTAGACAATATCCACACGCAAATAAATCCACATCATAATTATTGATACATTATTTTACAAAAATGATGAGGACTACTAAACAACTCTCTCTAGAACCTTCATTCCATACCCGACTCAAGCACTCGCTTACATTCTCGTCTCCTGAGAAGAAAAATGGAACAAAAAGGAAAAGGGTGAACTCAACTAGCCCAGTAAAGAATATTATGACTAAGATAATATACAACAAATTATCGTTAGTCTCCAACAGGAAAAAATCTAATAGAATACAATTGACAACCAGTTTTAAATCAACAACTGCAGCGGAAACAACAATTCATTAGAAGAGTTAAGTAGAGAATGCAAACTACTATCTTCTATATATGAATTTAAAAGTTCATCGTCGATATTTTATCCCTGTAACATCAATCAATATATATCCGAATTAAATATTCATCTTTGCACTACAGCCAAAGATATTCATCATTGGTCATGTTCATCTAAACACTGCTCATCTTTGTACTACGGGCCAAAGATATTAATCAGTAGGTCATGTTCATCTCAACACCTATTCATCTTTGCACTACGGGCCAAAGATATTCATCAAGAAATCATTCATCTTTGCACTACAAAAGCCAAAGATATTCAAGAATATCATCATTTAGACCGAGGATGATGAAAAATATTTTAAAGAAACGAATCCAAAGGAAACAAAAGAACAAATATTAAGGATTAAGGATTCGTACTTTTGTTTTATCCATGTCCAAAAATACCTCAAAAATAATCATAGTGGTGTAAAATTCAAGAATGATCAAAACATGGATACAATCAAAGCTAGTATCCACAATAGATATTTTGGACTTAAAAGGAAAATTTTCATTTTTCGATGAATAGACCAGTATTCGTGAATAGTATCAGATATCGTGAATAAAGGTCAGTATACGTGAATAATAACTCTCAGACACCAAAAGTTCCAAATTTAATAAAACTTCAGATCAATATTTCAAAGATAATGATATTGAAGAAATAATATCATTAAAAAAAAATAATATCCCTTACTCGAAAGATATAAAGATTTAGTTGAAAGCGGATATCGACTATAACTTGAACTTGCACCGTATAGCAATACTCAAAGTATACTTAAAATACTCACAAGAATACGCCGATAATATAGAGAGAAAACTTGAGTTTCGGTATAATTTTCAATTCTAACCCAAGCACCTTATTTATAGGAAAACGCTTAGAACACCAAAGTTAGTAAAATTTAATATAATATTAATATATTTAATAAATTTCTACGCCCATCTAGACAATCTGATCTCAACCATCAACACATGTTAAAGATGCCCACAAACATTTAAAAAACGTTTTTCCTATTTTAAATATTTTAAACTTCCAAAAATCAATTATTTCGAAACTTCGGAACTTCAATAATTCATAATAATTAGCCCTTTTATCAGAAAATTCGAATCTTGCGACTTTTTATAGGAAATTCAATTCTCTACAACTTTGCAGAAGAAAGTTTTTCCAAATTCCAAACAGAAATTGACCAAAATCCTTAAACGGGCGATTTTACAAGCTATAATCAAATTTTGGTCAATAATTGTGTCCACCAACACACAAAATATGTGTTAAACATTTAATGCCACAAACATAATCTTCCTCCTCATATACTTATATATCCCACATTCATTATAAAATATCCTCGTTAATATATTATTAACATAATATATTTAAATGAATTATTTTATCAGAAAAAGATAAAATATTAATTTTCAACAATTGTCACATTAAAAATTTTCTCCATCTATATCCACATAAAATCAATATTTTTCTCATCATATAAATCAATAATTAATTATTCACAAATAATATTACAAAATCACAAGATCGCAACTGCACCGCCCTTGAGAAAGAAGGGCTTTCCAATAAAGATTTCTCCTTACTGGCGCGCAATTAGGTGACCAAACCTCTCCTTAGACAGAACTTTCTAGACATTGCCAATAATGTTATCCAATAATATTATTCAGATAATATGACTTATTGCTTTGATAATGGAAAATCTTTGTGTAGTGACAATTATCAAACAACAAAGAATATAAAATATCAACGCAACAATTATTGAATCAATAAAAAAATAATCGAACACTAACCATCGTAACAATTATTGAGTAAAGTGTCTTCACGTAAGAATTAATAATTGGTGCAATACCGTGTTATCTTGTTCAACAACGCCGTATTAGTGTGTTTTAACCACCGGGTATTCCAACAAAGATAATTCAGAATAACTACGCCTGTTATTTAAAACAACTTATATCTTGTCCTTTTCTTCATCCAATCGCTTTCCGTTATGGGGCCCACAAAATCGCTAGGCCGTCAGTATGAATATTCCCCGACAAGCATTTAATATTCCACGACCAAACGAATATTCCCCACAATAATGAATATTTTATAACCACTGCTTATTCAAATATTCATGATTTTACCCATAACTATCCACATTAATCAAATCAACTCTTACTATTTCAAAATAATAAATAGAGAAAATAAATTTCATTTATTAATAATTTGGAGTCTTACAACCTCCCTCCTTATGAAATTTTCGTCCTCGAAATTGACGTGACGTACTCAGTGTTTTGAAAAGATGAGAATACCTCGCTTTCATTTCCGCTTTCCAACTCCCGTGTCATTTCCTCAATAAAGATGGTTTCTCCACAAAACTTTAACTTGTGGTATAACCTCAGACATAGGACATGTTCTTTCCTATCCAAGATGTTGACAGTACCTCCTCGTGACGTTAAGTCTTCTTGGCTATCTCGTCCGGTTCTAACTCAATGACGTGGTTCGGTCGTCCACATATTTACGTAACATCGACACGTGAAAAACGTTATGAACACGCCGTCATACTTGGCAGTAAAACGAGTCTATAGGCCACAGCTCCTATTCGATCGAGAATTTCAAATGGATTAATAAATCAAGGTTTGAGCTTTCCTCACATCACCGATTCTCGCTTTTGAAATAACACTTCTCGCACCTCCTTCTTCAAATTCATCACTCGGTGTGTAGCTTGAATGACCTTTTAACTTTATCGATTAAAAGTCGATTATACTCAGATATTATCACGTGGGTACCTAGAGTTTTCATCTCCATCTCTATTATTTGTAAATTATACTGAAATTAGTCTTTGACAATATCGTACTCGCAGATCAGTATACGATCTTCTACTCAACACGCCGCCTACCACGCTCGCTTTTCCAGGATGATATGGTCGTAACACGTGTCTTTGAAATGAGTCTCCTCTCGAGTTCTTCAAGCTCTTCCCACATTCCTTGCTCCATTCAATTTTGTATCTCTACGAGTCATTGCGTTAATGGAATAGCGATTTGAGAATATCCTTCAACGAATCTCCGTTAATAACCAACTAAGCTTGTAAAGCTACGATTTCGATTACCGACTTAGGTTGTTCTCAATCGTGACTCATATCCCAACCTTGGATAGCGTTACAATGACACCTATCGCTTTACTTTCGCATCTAATATAGTGTCCCCTAGGGAGAGTCCTTCGGTGCATTCCACAAAGGAAGTCACCGGATAAAGGCTCGTGTACCAAATTTATAATTGAATTTTTAACTCCTAAAGTTTAATAGAGCCATTCGATATGAGATTTTAGAAATGAGTTTTGTACCGGGTTCAAAGTCGATACAAAATTTAATATCGCTTTGGGAGTAAGCCAAGAAATTCTTCAGAAATACGTCAGAAAAATTAATAACAACAGGAATATTATTCAAATTTGACGTGTCTTTATTCAAATCCATAACATGGACTAAGAAAACTTGACATCCGTAATAAGCGAATGACTTCATGGCTTGATATGAAAATGTTTGACTACAATGGTTTGATTGCTTGAATTGAATAACAAAGTTGCTTAGGAATATATAAAAACTAACAACCTTACGAAAGTAATCAATTTCGGCATTGATGAGTAGTTAACCTTAAAATCACATCAAAAGCAAATATCTCTATAGAAATAAGGTTAACAGGTAATGTGATAGTGCCAACCTGAATCAAGCAAGATTTAAAACAGTGGATGTGATGAAAGTTTCTCCTAACGGAGTCTCCATAAATAGGTCAAAGTCTAATTTCTCCGTAGTCAAGTTCAAACGTTGAGTATAAAGCAAGAGAGATAAAAGAATGGGTAGAACCCAGATTCAAGAAGGTATAAACTTCGCAAGAATTTATAATTAACTAACCCTGCTAACTTTGTTCGGGTTCTCGTGATTTTGACCGATCACGACAAACGCTTCTTCCAGAATCGTTGACTTTGACTTTTTTGGGACATCCTTTTGAGTCACCATTCTCATTGGATCTGGGTTTCGATATCGCATAATCTAAAGCGATATGTCCTTCTTTTCCATAATTATAGCATACCTTAAACTGTTGTGGGGGCGTTTGGGTTGATATGTCCCTCTTTCCAAGATTTGTAACATACTTAACCGGTGGTCTTTCTCCTCCCTCGAACCCGATTGTTCACGCAGACCGCCGCGTCTTCACATGGTCATTGTTAAATCTCCTCTTTTTAAAATCTCCTCCCCGACTCGCTTCTTTTATTTTCATGGCCATGATTACCACCAGTAGTGGTTACCGCTTTGTCCGTATTCTTCTTTCTCCATTGGTTATCGTTATTCGATGATCGCTATCTTCAGATGATCCTCGGTTATGGTCCCTCGGTTGAACATACTCGTTATCTCGCTTTCTAACAATCGAGCCTCTGCTGACAACATCCGAATAGAGAGAAAATTTATGAGAAATGAGATATCGACGTATGTCGGGTTTCAAACCTCTCGAAACATCCGCGTCATACGCTCCTCATTCTCCACCAAATGAGGTGCGAAACCGGATAACTCCGCGAACTTCGCCTCGTCTTTGGGACACCGCCATGTTATTCTCGCTCGGCCTAATAAACTCCACTTCCTTCATACGACGAATACTTTCGTGGAAGTACTTGTCATTGAACTGCTTTCAAACGTCTCCCACGACATGCTTTGAGTGGTTGGATGGGTACGCTTCACCGATTCCCACCAAGAATCGCCTCGTTCACGGAACATAAAAGTAGTGAATGGAACTTTCGCTCCTCCGCATCCCAAGACATCGAATATCTTGGTAATTTGTTTGACCCACGTCTCGCTTTAATCGGATCCGGCTTTTCCTGCACTCGTGGTCCCAACTCTTTGAATCGCTTGGGCATTTGTGACCACCCGTGAATTACTATCATTTCTCCTCAGTATTTTGAACGCGAGTCTCCTCAAATCCGATTTTGCATGAAGCGTAAAAAGCTTCTAAACATCCCCTCGTTCATCATCTCGCTTTCGGTGGTGTTGTTTCAGGAGGTACACATTGCCGACACAGACGTTCTCCTCGTTGGTAAGTCACAGCATCTCCACGGCCTCATTTACTCCATTGTTAATATTCTCGGTCGACATTCTCAAACACTTGTCATAAAACAAGGGTTAATTAAGGAAATCAATATATCACATAATATCCCTATATATCTTGACCAACTAACAAATAAGCTTAGGTAGACACACTAGCGAAGGATTTACTCGCTCTCCCTCCTAGTTCTATTCCTCGATCTCCGCCAGAGATCATATCCTAAGCTCGATACCAATTGTGGACGCCCCCAAAATAGGTCCATTCCATCCAACCCATTCTCGAGTCGCCAAATACATGGGCATGTAAATAACTACAACTTTATTATTACAACATATAAATCGTGAGTTTAAATACGAGATATTGCCATCTAGACAATATCCACACATAAATAAATCCACATCATAATTATTGATACATTATTTTACAAAAATGATGAGGACTACTAAACAAACTCTCTAGAACCTTCATTCCATACCCCACTGTGCTTTCGCTACATTCTCGCCTCCCGAGAAGAAAAATGGAACAAAAAGGAAAAGGGTGAACTCAACTAGCCCAAAGAAGAATATTATGACTAAGATAATATACAACAAATTATCGTTAGTCTCCAACAGGAAAAATCTAATAGAATACAATTGACAACAGGTTTTAAATCAACAATGCAGCGGAAACAACAATTCATTGTAAGAGTTAAGTAGAGAATGCAAACTACTATCTTCTATATATGAATTTAAAAGTTCATCGTCGATATTTTATCCCCGTAACATCAATCAATATATATCTCGAATTAAATATTCATCTTTGCACTAACGTGCCAAAGATATTCATCATTTGGTCATGTTCATCTAAACACTGCTCATCTTTGTACTACGGGCCAAAGATATTAATCAAGAAGTCATGTTCATCTCAACACCTATTCATCTTTGCACTACGGCCAAAGATATTCATCAAGAAATCATTCATCTTTGCACTACAGCCAAAGATATTCGAGTAATATCATCATTTAGGACCGAGGATGATGAAAAATATTTTAAAGGAAACGAATCCAAATTGAAACAAAAGAACAAATATTAAGGATTAAGGATTCGTGATTTTGTTTTATCCATGTCCAAAAATACCTCAAAAATAATCATAGTGGTGTAAAATTCAAGAATGATCAAAACATGGATACAATCAAAGCTAGTATCCACAATAGATATTTTGGACGAAAAAGGAAAATTTTCATTTTTCGATGAATAATGAATGAAAGATCAGATTCGTGAATAATATCGATATCGTGAATAGTGAAGTACACGTGAATAAGTAAATCAAGAACACCAAAAGTTCCAAATTTAATAAAAACTTCAGATCAATATTTCAAAGATAATGATATTGAAGAAATAATATCATTCTGAAAAAAATAATATCCCTTACCTTGAAAAGACAATTTTTAGTTAAAGCCGGATATTGACTATAACTTGAACTTGCACCGTATAGCAATACTCAAAGTATACTTAAAATACTCACAAGAATACGCTCGATAATATAGAGAGAGAAAACTTCAGTTTCTGGTGTAATTTTCAATTCTAACCCAAGACCTTTATTTATAGGAAAATGCTTAGAACACCAAAGCAGAAAATTTAATATAATATTAATATATTTAATAAATTCTCTACGCCCATCTAGACAATCTGATCTCAGCCATCAACACATGTTAAAGATGCCCACAAACATTTAAAAAACGTTTTTCCTATTTTAAATATTTTAAACTTCCAAAAATCAATTATTTCGAAACTTCGGAACTTCAATAATTCATAATAATTAGCCCTTTTATCAAAAAATTCGAATCTTGCGACTTTTTATAGGAAATTCAATTCTCTACAACTTTTGTAAGAAAGTTTTTCCAAATTCCAAATGTAAATTGACCAAAATCCTTAAACCAGGCGATTTTACAAATTTATAATCAAATTTTGGTCAATAATTGTGTCCACCAACACACAAAATATGTGTTAAACATTTAATGCCACAAACATAATCTTCCTCCTCATATACTTATATATCCCACATTCATTATAAAATATCCTCGTTAATATATTATTAACATAATATATTTAAATGAATTATTTTATCGAAAAAAGATAAAATATTAATTTTCAACAATTGTCACATTAAAATTTTCTCCATCTATATCCACATAAAATCAATATTTTTCTCATCATATAAATCAATAATTAATTATTCACAAATAATATTACGTAATCACAAGATCGGGCAACCTGTAGCCGCTCCTAGGAAAGAAGGGCTTTCCAATAAAGATTTCTCCTTACTGGCGCGCAATTAGGTGACCAAACCTCTCCTTAGACAGAACTTTCTAGACATTGCCAATAATGTTATCCAATAATATTATTCAGATAATATGACTTATTGCTTTGATAAT
This sequence comes from Panax quinquefolius, assembly GCA_020205615.1. NCBI lineage: Eukaryota > Viridiplantae > Streptophyta > Magnoliopsida > Apiales > Araliaceae > Panax > Panax quinquefolius. The sequence continues at coordinate 12,110,594 of CM035169.1, forward strand.
GGAAAATACTGTGTAGTGACAATTATTGAAACAACAGTAATATAAAATATCAACGCAACAATTATTGAATCAATAAAAAAAAATACTGAACACTAACTACTGTAACAATTATTGAGTAGTGTCTTCTTACGTAAGAATTAATAATTGGTGCAATACCGTGTGTTACTGTTCAACAACGCAGTATTAGTGTGTTTTAACCACCAGGGTATTCCAACAAGATAATCTGGTAATAACTACGCCTGATTATTTAAAAACAACTTATACTTGTCCTTTTCTTCATCCAATCGCTTTTCGTTATGGGGCCCATAAAAGATCGCTGGCCGTCGCATTTGAATATTCCCGACAAAGTACGAATATTCCACGACCAAACGAATATTCCCCGACAATAATGAATATTTTATAACCACTTGCTTATTCGAAATATTTGCGTATTTTACCCATAACTATCCACATTAATCAAATCAACTCTTACTATTTCAAAATAATAAATAGAGAAAAATAAATTTCATTTATTAATAATTTGGAGTCTTACAACCTCCCCTCCTTATGAAATTTCGTCCTCGAAATTGACGTACGTACCTGGTGTTTTGAAAAGATGAGAATACCTCGCTTTCATTTCCGTTTCCAACTCCCAGGTCATTTCCTCAATAGCATGGTTTCTCCACAAAACTTTAACTTGTGGTATAAACCTCAGACATGGACATGTTCTTTCCTATCCAAGATGTTGACAGTACCTCTCGTGACGTTAAGTCTTCTGTTTATCTCGTCCGGTTCTAACTCAATGACGTGGTTCGGTCGTCCACATATTTACGTAACATCGATACGTGAAAAGCGTTATGAACACGCAGCGTCGTACTTGGCGGTAAAAGCGAGTCTATAGGCCACAGTTCCTATTCGATCGAGAATTTCAAATGGATTAATAAATCAAGGTTTGAGCTTTCCTCACATCACCGATTCTCGCTTTTGAAATAACACTTCTTGCACCTCCTTCTTCAAATTCATCACTCCAAATTGTGTAGCTTGAACGACTTTAACTTTATCGATTAAAGTCGATTATACTCGTATATCATCACGTGGGTACCTAGAGTTTTCATCTCCATCTCTATTATTTGTAAATTATGAAATTAGTCTTTGACAATATCGTACTTTCGTATCAGATATCACGATCTTCTACTCAACACGCCACTACCACGCTCGCTTTTCCAGGATGACATGGTCAGAACATGTGCTGAAATGAGTCTCCTCTTGAGTTCTTCGAAGCTCTTCCCACATTCCTTGCTCCATTCGAATTTTGTATCTCTACGAGTCAGTTGCGTTAATGGAATAGCGATTTGAGAATATCCTTCAACGAATCTCCGATAATAACCAACTAAGCCTAGAAAGCTACGTATTTCGATTACCGACTTAGGTTGTTCTCAACTGTGACTCATATCCCAACCTTGGATAGCACGTTACAATGACACCTATCAGTTTACTTTCGCACGAATATAGTGTCCCCTAGGGAGAGTCTGGCTTCGGTGCATTCCACAAAGGAAGTCACCAGATAAAGGCTCAGGTACCAAATTCTATAATTGAATTTTTAACTCCTAAAGTTTAATAGGAGCCATTCGATATGAGATTTTAGAAATGAGTTTTGTACCGGGTTCAAAGTCGATACAAAATTTAATATCAGGCTTTGGGAGTAAGCCAAGAAATTCTTCAGAAATACGTCAGGAAAAATTAATAACAACAGGAATATTATTCAAATTTGACGTGTCTTTATTCAAATCCATAACATGGACTAAGAAAACTTGACATCCGTAATAAGCGAATGACTTCATGGCTTGATATGAAAATGTTTGACTACAATGGTTTGATTGCTTGAATTCGAATAACAGGTTGCTTAGGAATATAAAAACTAACAACCTTACGAAAGTAATCAATTTCGGCATGATGAGTAGTTAACCTTAAAATCACATCAAAAGCAAATATCTCTATAGAAATAAGGTTAACAGGTAATGTGATAGTGCCAACCTGAATCAAGCAAGATTTAAAACAGTGGATGTGATGAAAGTTTCTCCTAACGGAGTCTCCATAAATAGGTCAAAGTCTAATTTCTCCGTAGTCAAGTTCAAACGTTGAGCGCAAGCAAGAGAGATAATAGAATGGGTAGAACCGGTATCTAGTAAGGTATAAACTTCGCAAGAATTTATAATTAACTAACCCGTGCTAACTTTGTTCGGGTTCCTCGCATTTTGACCGATCACGACAAACGCTCTTCCAGGAATCGTTGACTTTGACTTTTTTGGGACATCCTTTTGAGTCACCATTCTCGCTGGACTGGGTTTCGATATCGTACAATCTCGAGCGATATGTCCTTCTTTTCCATAATTATAGCATACCTTAAACTGTTGTGGGCGGTTTGGGTTGATATGTCCCTCTTTCCGTGATTTGTAAATATACGACCGGTGGTCTTTCTCCTCCTTGGAACCCGATTCTTTCTTACGCAAGACCGCTGTCTTCACGTGGTGGTTGTTAAATCTCCTCTTTTAAAATCTCCTCCCGACTCGCTTCTTTTTATTTTCATGGCCATGATTACCACAGAGTGGTTACCGCCTTTGTCCGTATTCTTCTTTCTCCTTTGGTTATCGTTATTCGATGATCGCTATCTTTGATGATGATCCTCGGTTATGGTCCCCTCGGTTGAACATACTCGTTATCTCACTCTAACAATCGAGCCTCATTGACAACGTCTAAATAGAGAGAAAATTTATGAGAAATGAGATATCGCGCGTATGTCGGGTTTCAAACCTCTCGAAACATCCGCGTCACACGTTCCTCATTCTCCACCAAATGAGGTGCAAACACGGATAACTCCGCGAACTTCGCCTCGATCGGGACACCGCCATGTTATTACGCTCCAGCCTAATAAACTCCACTTCCTTCATACGACGAATACTTTCGGGGAAGTACTTGTCATTGAACTTTTTCAAACGCTCTCCATGACACGCCGAAAGTGCAGTTGGATGGGTACGCTTCACCGATTCCCACCAGTAATCTGCCTCGTTACGGAACATAAAAGTAGTGAATGGAACTTTCTGCTCCTCCGTGCATCCCAAGACATCGAATATCTTGGTAATTTGTTTGACCCACGTCTCGCCTTTAATCGGATCCGCTTTTCCTGAACTCGGTGGTCCCAACTCTTTGAATCGCTGGCATTTGTGACCACCCGTGAATTACTATCATTTCCTCCTCAGTATTTTGAACGCGAGTCTCCCTCAAATGCGATTTTGCATGAACTGTAAAAAGCTTCTAAACATCCCTCGCTCATCATCTCACTTTCGATTGGTGTTGTTTCACAGGAGGTACATTGCCAAATTTGCCAGACGTTTCTCCTCGTTGGTAAAGACAGCATCTCCACGGGCCTCATTTACTCCATTGTTAATATTCTCATCGACATTCTCAAATCATGTCATAAAACAAAGGGTTAATTAAGGAAATCAATATATCACATAATATCCCTATATCTTGACCCAACTAACAAATAAGCTTAGGTAGGACACACTAGCGAAGGATTTACTCGTCTCTCCCTCCTAGTTCTATTCCTCGATCTCGCTGGAGATCATATCCCTAAGCTCGATACCAACCGACGGCGCCCCAAAATAGGTCCATTCCATCCAACCCATTCACGAGTCGCCAAATACATGGTGCGAAATAACTACAACTTTATTATTACAACATATAAAGCGTGAGTTTAAATACGAGATATTGCCATCTAGACAATATCCACACGCAAATAAATCCACATCATAATTATTGATACATTATTTTACAAAATGATGAGGACTACTAAACAACTCTCTCTAGAACCTTCATTCCATACCCAGACTGCATCGCTACATTCTCGTCTCACGAGAAGAAAAATGGAACAAAAGGAAAAGGGTGAACTCAACTAGCCCAAGTAAAGAATATTATGACTAAGATAATATACAACAAATTATCGTTAGTCTCTCCAATGAGGAAAAATCTAATAGAATACAATTGACAACCGGTTTTAAATCAACAAGCTGCAATGTGAAACAACAATTCATTAGAAGAGTTAAGTAGAGAATGCAAACTACTATCTTCTATATATGAATTTAAAAGTTCATCGTCGATATTTTATCCCTGTAACATCAATCAATATATATCTGGAATTAAATATTCATCTTTGCACTACAGGCCAAAGATATTCATCAGTTGGTCATGTTCATCTAAACACCTGTTCATCTTTGTACTACGGGCCAAAGATATTAATCAGTAGGTCATGTTCATCTCAACACCTATTCATCTTTGCACTACGGGCCAAAGATATTCATCAAGAAATCATTCATCTTTGCACTACAGGCCAAAGATATTCAGTAATATCATCATTTAGGACTGAGGATGATAAAAAATATTTTAAAGGAAACGAATCCAGTGAAACAAAAGAACAAATATTAAGGATTAAGGATTCGTACTTTGTTTTATCCATGTCCAAAATACCTCAAAAATAATCATAGTGGTGTAAAATTCAAGAATGATCAAAACATGGATACAATCAAAGCTAGTATCCACAATAGATATTTTGAATAAAAGGAAAATTTTCATTTTTCGATGAATAAGACAAGTATTCGTGAATAGTATCGATATCGTGAATAGTGCCGATATCGTGAATAATAACTCAGACACCAAAAGTTCCAAATTTAATAAAAACTTCAGATCAATATTTCAAAGATAATGATATTGAAGAAATAATATCATTCTGAAAAAAATAATATCCCTTACCTTGAAAGACAAGTCTTTAGTAAAGCATGGATATTGACTATAACTTGAACTTGCACCGTATAGCAATACTCAAAGTATACTTAAAATACTCACAAGAATACGCTCGATAATATAGAGAGAGAAAACTTCAGTTTCTGGTGTAATTTTCAATTCTAACCTAAGCACCTTATTTATAGGAAAATGCTTAGAACACCAAAGCAGAAAATTTAATATAATATTAATATATTTAATAAATTCTCTACGCCCATCTAGACAATCTGATCTCAGCCATCAACACATGTTAAAGATGCCCACAAACATTTAAAAAACGTTTTTCCTATTTTAAATATTTTAAACTTCCAAAAATCAATTATTTCGAAACTTCGGAACTTCAATAATTCATAATAATTAGCCCTTTTATCAGAAAATTCGAATCTTGCGACTTTTTATAGGAAATTCAATTCTCTACAACTTTGCAGAAGAAAGTTTTTCCAAATTAAAAAAGAAATTGACCAAAATCCTTAAAGCAGGCGATTTTACAATTTATAATCAAATTTTGGTCAATAATTGTGTCCACCAACACACAAAATATGTGTTAAACATTTAATGCCACAAACATAATCTTCCTCCTCATATACTTATATATCCCACATTCATTATAAAAATATCCTCGTTAATATATTATTAACATAATATATTTAAATGAATTATTTTATCAGAAAAAGATAAAATATTAATTTTCAACAATTGTCACATTAAAAATTTTCTCCATCTATATCCACATAAAATCAATATTTTTCTCATCATATAAATCAATAATTAATTATTCACAAATAATATTCTGAGAATCACGATCTTGCAACCGGTAGTTTCCAGGAAAGAAGGGCTTTCGATAAAGATTTCTCTTCTTGGCGCCGCAATTAGGTGACCAAACCCTCTCCTGTATGCAGAACTTTCTAGACATTGCCAATAATGTTATCCAATAATATTATTGAGATAATATGACTTATTGCTTTGATAATGGAAAATCTTGTGTAGTGACAATTATTGAAACAACAAATAATATAAAATATCAACGCAACAATTATTGAATCAATAAAAAAAATCTTGAACACTAACTCATTGTAACAATTATTGAGTAGTGTCTTCTTACGTAAGAATTAATAATTGGTGCAATCTGCAAGTTATTCTTGTTCAACAACGCGTATTAGTGTGTTTTAACCAACGGGTATTCCAACAAGATTAATCTGGTAACAACTACGTAGTTATTTAAAAACAACTTATACTTGTCGTTTTCTTCATCCAATCGCTTTTTCGTTATGGGGCCCTAAAAGACTGCGTGAGTCGCATGCGAATATTCCCCGATGAGCACGAATATTCCACGACCAAACGAATATTCCCAAATAATAATGAATATTTTATAACCACTTGCTTATTGAAATATTTGCGTATTTTACCCATAACTATCCACATTAATCAAATCAACTCTTACTATTTCAAAATAATAAATAGAGAAAAATAAATTTCATTTATTAATAATTTGGAGTCTTCTGACCTCCCTCCTTATGAAATTTCGTCCTCGAAATTGACGTGACGATACACAGTGTTTTGAAAAGATGAGAATACCTCGCTTTCATTTCGTTTCCAACTCCCAGTCATTTCCTCGATAGCATGGTTTCTCCACAAAACTTTAACTTGTGGTATAACCTCAAGACATAGGACATGTTCTTTCTATCCAAGATGTTGACAGTACCTCCTCGTGACGTTAAGTCTTGCTATCTCGTCCGGTTCTAACTCAATGAGCGTGGTTGAGGTCGTCACATATTTACGTAACATCGACACGTGAAAAGCGTTATGAACACGCGTCATACTTGGCGGTAAAAGCGAGTCTATAGGCCACGGTTCCTATTCGATCGAGAATTTCAAATGGATTAATAAATCGAAGGTTTGAGCTTTCCTCACATCACCGATTCTCGCTTTTGAAATAACACTTCTTGCACCTCCTTCTTCAAATTCATCACTCGGTGTGTGGCAAGCTTGAAGCAACTTTAACTTTATCGATTAAAGTCGATTATACTCGTATATCATCACGTGGGTACCTAGAGTTTTCATCTCCATCTCTATTATTTGTAAATTATCTGAAATTAGTCTTTGACAATATCGTACTTCGTCTTTATATACGATCTTCTACTCAACACGTCGCCTACCACGTTTGCTTTTTCGAGGATGACATGGTCGAGAACATGTCTTTGAAATGAGTCTCCTCTTGAGTTCTTGAAGCTCTTCCCACATTCCTTGCTCCATTTTGAATTTTGTATCTCTCGAGTCAATTTGCGTTAATGGAATAGCGATTTGAGAATATCCTTCAACGAATCTCCGATAATAACCAACTAAGCCTGAAAGCTACGTATTTCGATTCACCGAGCTTAGGTTGTTCTCAACCCGTGACTCATATCCCAACCTTGATATAGACGTTACAATGACACCTATCGGTTTACTTTCGCATACGAATATAGTGTCCCCCAGGGAGAGTCTCGGCGGTGCATTCCACAAAGGAAGTCACCGGATAAAGGCTCGGTACCAAATCTATAATTGAATTTTAACTCCTAAAGTTTAATAGAGCCATTCGATATGAGATTTTAGAAATGAGTTTTGTCTGGGGTTCAAAGTCGATACAAAATTTAATATCGAAGCTTTGGGAGTAAGCAAGAAATTCTTCAGAAAATACGTCAGGAAAAATTAATAACAACAGGAATATTATTCAAATTTGACGTGTCTTTATTCAAATCCATAACATGGACTAAGAAAACTTGACATCCGTAATAAGCGAATGACTTCATGGCTTGATATGAAAATGTTTGACTACAATGGTTTGATGCTTGAATTGAATAACGAGGTTGCTTAGGAATATAAAAACTAACAACCTTAAAGTAATCAATTTCGGCATGATGAGTAGTTAACCTTAAAATCACATCAAAAGCAAATATCTCTATAGAAATAAGGTTAACGGTGTAATGTGATAGTGCCAAACTGAATCAAGCAAGATTTAAAGCAAATTGGATGTGATGAAAGTTTCTCCTAACAGAGTCTCCATAAATAGGTCAAAGTCTAATTTCTCCGTAGTCAAGTTCAAACGTTGGTATAAAGCAAAGAGATAAAAGAATGGGTAGAAGCCAGATTATCTAGTAAGGTATAAACTTCGCAAGAATTTATAATTAACTAACCCGTGCTAACTTTGTTCGGGTTCTCGCATTTTGACCAATCACGACAAACGCTCTTCCGGGAATCGTTGACTTTGACTTTTTTGGGACATCCTTTTGAGTCACCATTCTCATTTGGGTGGGTTTCGATATCGTACAATCTCGAGCGATATGTCCTTCTTTTCCATAATTATAGCATACCTTAAACTGTTGTGGGCGGTTTGGGTTGATATGTCCCTCTCCCCGCATTTGTAACATACTTAACGGGTGGTCTTTCTCCTCCTTGGAACCGATTCTTCTGTACGCCTAAGACCGTCGTCTTCACATGGTCGTTGTTAAATCTCCTCTTTTTAAAATCTCCTCCTGACTCGCTTCTTTTATTTTCATGGCCATGATTACCACCAGAGTGGTTACCGCCTTTGTCCGTATTCTTCTTTCTCCATTTGGTTATCGTTATCCCGATGGATCGCTATCTTCAGATGATCCACGGTTATGGTCCTCGGTTGAACATACTCGTTATCTCACTCTAACAATCGAGCCCTGTTGACAACGTCTAAATAGAGAAAATTTATGAGAAATGAGATCTTGGCGTATGCCGGGTTCAAACCTCTCGAAACATCCGCGTCATCGTTCCTCATTCTCCACCAAATAAGGTGTGAACTGGATAACTCATGAACCGCCTCGTCTTTGGGACACCGTCGTGTTATTCTGCTCCGATCCGCCTAATAAACTCCACTTCCTTCATACGACGAATACTTTCGAGGGAAGTACTTGTCATTGAAGCATTTTTCAAACGTCTCCCATGACATCTTTGAGTGCGGTTGGATGGGTACGCTTCACCGATTCCCACCGATGTCCGCCTCGTTACGGAACATAAAAGTAGTGAATGGAACTTTCGCTCTCCGTGCATCCCAAGACATCGAATATCTTGGTAATTTGTTTTGACCCACGTCTCGCCTTAATCGGATCCGGCTTTTCCCGAGTGCGGTGGTCCCAACTCTTTGAATCGCTTGGGTTGTGACCACCGTGAATTACTATCATTTCTCCTGTATTTTGAACGCGAGTCTCCCAAATGCGATTTTGCATGAACTGTAAAAAGCTTCTAAACATCCCTCGTTCATCATCGCTTTTGGTGTTGTTCACGGGAGGTACATTGCATTGACACCTGTTACGACGTTCTCCTCGTTGGTAAATACGAGCATCTCCACGGTCTCATTTACTCCATTGTTAATATTCTCAATCGACATTCTCAAATCTTGTCATCGTATAAAACAAGGGTTAATTAAGGAAATCAATATATCACATAATATCCCTATATCTTGACCTAACTAATGAATAAGCTTAGGTAGGACACACCAGCGAAGGATTTACTCGTCTCTCCCTCCTAGTTCTATTCCTCGATCTCGCTTGGAGATCATATCCCTAAGCTCGATACCAACTGTGACGCCCCAAAATAGGTCCATTCCATCCAACCCATTCTCGAGTGCGCCAAATACATGGTACGAAATAACTACAACTTTATTATTACAACATATAAAGCGTGAGTTTAAATACGAGATATTGCCATCAAAGACAATATCCACACGCAAATAAATCCACATCATAATTATTGATACATTATTTTACAAAATGATGAGGACTACTAAACAACTCTCTCTAGAACCTTCATTCCATACCCCGAGCTCGTACTTTCGCATTTACATTCTCGTCTCTCGAGAAGAAAAATGGAACAAAAAGGAAAAGGGTGAACTCAACTAGCCGAAGAAGAATATTATGACTAAGATAATATACAACAAATTATCGTTAGTCTCCAACGAGGAAAAATCTAATAGAATACAATTGACAACCGGTTTTAAATCAACAAGCTGCAGGTGAAACAACAATTCATTAGAAGAGTTAAGTAGAGAATGCAAACTACTATCTTCTATATATGAATTTAAAAGTTCATCGTCGATATTTTATCCTGTAACATCAATCGATATATATATCTGGAATTAAATATTCATCTTTGCACTACAGGCCAAAGATATTCATCAGTTGGTCATGTTCATCTAAACACCTGTTCATCTTTGTACTACGGGCCAAAGATATTAATCAGTAGGTCATGTTCATCTCAACACCTATTCATCTTTGCACTACGGGCCAAAGATATTCATCAAGAAATCATTCATCTTTGCACTACAGGCCAAAGATATTCAGTAATATCATCATTTAGGACTGAGGATGATGAAAAATATTTTAAAGGAAACGAATCCAGTGAAACAAAAGAACAAATATTAAGGATTAAGGATTCGTACTTTGTTTTATCCATGTCCAAAAATACCTCAAAAATAATCATAGTGGTGTAAAATTCAAGAATGATCAAAACATGGATACAATCAAAGCTAGTATCCACAATAGATATTTTGGACGAAAAGGAAAATTTTCATTTTTCGATGAATAGTACCGTATTCGTGAATAATATCGTATACGTGAATAGTGCCGTATACGTGAATAGTAACTCCGACACCAAAAGTTCCAAATTTAATAAAAACTTCAGATCAATATTTCAGCATAATGATATTGAAGAAATAATATCATTACGAAAAAAAATAATATCCCTTACCTTGAAAGACAGTACTTCTAGTTGAAACGCCGGATATTGACTATAACTTGAACTTGCCTTCAGTATAGCAATACTCAAAGTATACTTAAAATACTCACAAGAATACGCTCGATAGTATAGAGAGAAAACTTGAGTTTACGGTGTAATTTTCAATTCTAACCTAAGCACCTTATTTATAGGAAAACGCTTAGAACAAAGCGAGAAAATTTAATATAATATTAATATATTTAATAAATTCTCTCGCCCATCTAGACAATCTGATCTCACCATCAACACATGTTAATGATGCCCACAAACATTTAAAAACGTTTTCCTATTTTAAATATTTTAAACTTCCAAAAATCAATTATTTCGAAACTTCGGAACTTCAATAATTCATAATAATTAGCCCTTTTATCAGAAAATTCGAATCTTGCGACTTTTTATAGGAAATTCAATTCTCTACAACTTTGCAGAAGAAAGTTTTTCCAAATTCCAAGCGAAATTGACCAAAATCCTTAAGCAGGCGATTTTACAATTTATAATCAAATTTTGGTCAATAATTGTGTCCACCAACACACAAAATATGTGTTAAACATTTAATGCCACAAACATAATCTTCCTCCTCATATACTTATATATCCCACATTCATTATAAAAATATCCTCGTTAATATATTATTAACATAATATATTTAAATAAATTATTTTATCGAGAAAAAGATAAAATATTAATTTTCAACAATTGTCACATTAAAATTTTCTCCATCTATATCCACATAAAATCAATATTTTCTCATCATATAAATCAATAATTAATTATTCACAAATAATATTACGAATCACAAGATCTTGTGACCGGTAGTTCCAGGAAAGAAGGGCTTTCAATAAAGATTTCTCCCTTCTTGGTAGCCTTGATTAGGTGACCAAACCTCTCCTTAGATGCGAACTTTCTAGACATTGCCAATAATGTTATCCAATAATATTATTAGGATAATATGACTTATTGCTTTGATAATGGAAAAAAATTGTGTAGTGACAATTATTGAAACAACAAAGTAATATAAAATATCAACGCAACAATTATTGAATCGATAAAAAAAAATCTTTTGAACACTAACTTCATTGTAACAATTATTGAGTAGTGTCTTCACGTAAGAATTAATAATTGGTGCAATACTGGTAGTATTCTTGCTCAACAACGCGCCAGATAGTGTGTTTTAACCAAGGGTATTCCAACAAGATAATCTGTGAATAACTACGCCAGATTATTTAAAAACAACTTATACTTGTCGTTTTCTTCATCCAATCGCTTTTTCGTTATGGGGCCCACAAAAGCTGCGCCGTAAATTGCGAATATTCCGAAAAGATCTGAATATTCCACGACCAAACGAATATTCCCAAACAATAATGAATATTTTATAACAACTTGCTTATTCAAAATATTTGCGTATTTTACCCATAACTATCCACATTAATCAAATCAACCCTTACTATTTCAAAATAATAAATAGAGAAAATAAATTTCATTTATTAATAATTTGGAGTCTTCTGACCTCCCCTCCTTATGAAATTTCGTCCTCGAAATTGACGTACGTACCTGGTGTTTTGAAAAGATGAGAATACCTCGCTTTCATTTCCGTTTCCAACTCCCAGGTCATTTCCTCAATAGCATGGTTTCTCCACAAAACTTTAACTTGTGGTATAACCTCAAGACATAGGACATGTTCTTTCCTATCCAAGATGTTGTGGTACCTCACCGTGACGTTAAGTCTTTGGTATCTCGTCCGGTTCTAACTTCAATAGCGTGGTTCGGTCGTCCACATATTTACGTAACATCGTCACGTGAAAAGCGTTATGAACACGCGTCATACTTGGCGGTAAAAGCGAGTCTATAGGCCACGGTTCCTATTCGATCGAGAATTTCAAATGGATTAATAAATCGAAGGTTTGAGCTTTCCTCGCCTCACCGATTCTCGCTTTTGAAATAACACTTTGCACCTCCTTCTTCAAATTCATCACTCGATTGTGTAGCTTGAGCGGCTTTAACTTTATCGATTAAAGTCGATTATACTCGTATATCATCACGTGGGTACCTAGAGTTTTCATATCCATCTCTATTATTTGTAAATTATACGAAATTAGTCTTTGACAATATCGTACTCGTACTTGTATACGATCTTCTACTCAACACGTCAGCTACCACGTTCGCTTTTCCAGGATGACATGGTCAGAACATGTGCTGAAATGAGTCTCCTCTTGAGTTCTTCGAAGCTCTTCCCACTTTCCTTGCTCCATTCGAATTTTGTATCTCTACGAGTCAGCTGTGTTAATGGAATAGCGATTTGAGAATATCCTTCAACGAATCTCCGATAATAACCAACTAAGCCTAGAAAGCTACGTATTTCGATTCCGAGCTTAGGTTGTTCTCAATCTATGACTCATATCCCAACCTTGGATAAGACGTTACAATGACACTATCGGTTTACTTTCGCATACGAATATAGTGTCCCCTAGGGAGAGTGCGGCTTGATTGCATTCCACAAAGGAAGTCACCGGATAAAGGCTCGGTACCAAATTCTATAATTGAATTTTAACTCCTAAAGTTTAATAGGAGCCATTCGATATGAGATTTTAGAAATGAGTTTTGTCTGGGTTCAAAGTCGATACAAAATTTAATATCGGGCTTTGGGAGTAAAGCAAGAAATTCTTGAGAAAATACGTCGGAAAAATTAATAACAACGGGAATATTATTCAAATTTGACGTGTCTTTATTCAAATCCATAACATGGACTAAGAAAACTTGACATCCGTAATAAGCGAATGACTTCACAAATAATATTACAGAATCACAGTACTGGCAACTAGGCCGTTCCTAGGAAAGAAGGGCTTTCCAATAAAGATTTCTCCTTCTTGGCGCTATTGATTAGGTGACAAACCTCTCCTTAGATGCGAACTTTCTAGACATTGCCAATAATGTTATCCAATAATATTATTCGGATAATATGAATTATTGCTTTGATAATGGAAAATCTTGTGTAGTGACAATTATTGAAACAACGGTAATATAAAATATCAACGCAACAATTATTGAATCAATAAAAAAATCTTTGAACACTAACTATCGTAACAATTATTGATTAGTGTCTTCTTTACGTAAGAATCAATAATTGGTGCAATCACCAAATATTCTTGTTCAACAACAGCGTATTAGTGTGTTTTAACCATCCGGGTATTCCAACAAGATAATACTTGGTAACAACTACTGCAGTTATTTAAAAACAACTTATACTTGTCATTTTCTTCATTCAATCGCTTTTTCGTTATGGGGCCCACAAAAGGCTAGGCTGGTCGTGCATGCGAATATTCCACAAGCGATACGAATATTCCACGACCAAAACGAATATTCCCAAATGATAATGAATATTTTATAACCACTTGCTTATTCGAAATATTTGCTTATTTTACCCATAACTATCCACATTAATCAAATCAACCCTTACTATTTCAAAATAATAAATAGAGGAAAATAAATTTTATTTATTAATAATTTGGAGTCTTACACAAATATTCTTGGCGTAGTGCATGGATAATTGTGGTGCGTGATCTTAAAGAATATCCTTGGGTAGTAGTGTAGGGGTGATTCGATGATGTGGATTATTTATTAAGTTGAGTCCCAACGATAAAAGTGATGAAAACCTTCAAATCATAAAAGATAGTAGATTTTATTCTCTACTTGACTCTTTAATGGATTGCTTGTTCATACTTGATTAAACTTGATGGTTGTTATATTGTATCAGTTTAACACTGTTGAAGGCTAACAATAATATATCCTGTATTATCTTAGTCATAATATTTTCTATTGGGCTAGTTGAGTTCACCCTTTTACTTTTATTGTTCTCTTCAGGAAATGAGAACGTAGCAGGGACTAGTCGGGAGCAGTGAGCGGACGGATGATAGCATTAGTAGTCCTCACTATTACGTGAAATAGTGTAATAATAATTATAATAAGGACTCCTTTTGAGTTTGTATAATCTCTAGTGAGACAATATTTGTATTCAAACTCACGGTTTATGTTTTGTAGTATTGTACCTGACATGGTTGTATTATTAAGTTGTATTTGAATTTATGTACTATGTAAGTGGCGACCCAAGATGGGTGACGTATACCTAATTTTGGGGGCGTCACATTTTATATTATTGTTATTTCAATAATTGTCACTGCACAGTATATCCCATTATCAGATCAATAATTCATATTATTTGAATAATATTATTAGATGGCATTATTGGCAATGTCTAGAAAGTTCTGTCAATGAGAGGTTTGGTCACCTAATTGCGCGTCAATAAGGAGAAATTCTTATTGGAAATCCCCTCTTTTCACGGGAGCGGCTGGTTGTCATAAATGTGATTCTGTAATATTATTTGTGAATAATTAATTATTGATTCATATGATGAAGAAATATTTATTTTATGTGGATATAAATGTTGGATATATTTATTGTGGTTAAAAATGAAGGAGTTAATGTTGAGGTGTTTTATCAATATTTTTGTCAGAATGAAGGTATTAAAAATTAAACAAGTATTTTTGAGATATATTGTTTGAGTTATAATTTTTAATCCGACCGTTGGATCGTTGTAATTTTTGGATATGTTATACATATATAAGTTGAGTATATGTCCACAAATTTTGAACCGTTAAAATGAACGTATGATTTGTTATGAATTTTAAGAGGTGGTGATTTGAAATTAGGTTTATAAATGATTTTGGTAGAAAATTCTAGATTTGAGTGGGCCCCACTTGTGGTTGGTGAAGAAATGTGCTGAATTTATTTCAAATGTGATGGGTGGGAATAATAGCAGGAAGAGCCATCAGGTTGCTTGGTCAAGTCTGCTAACATTTTTTATAAATAGAGGTTAAGTTAGAATTGAAATTCACATTTGAAACAAGTTTTTCTCTTTTCTCTCTAGATTATTGAGTGTATTTTGTGAGTATTTAGATCTTTTGTGAGTTTTATTCATCGGTTCAAGTTTCCTTGAATTTTATCTAGATATTAGATCGGAAATAATCGATATTTTGAGGTAAGGGATGTTATTTTCTTCATATATGATATTATTTCTTCAATATCATTACGCCAAGTATTGATCCGAATTTTTATCAAATTTGAAACTTTTTGTGCCGAGAGTTCTTATTCACGATATCTGACTATTCATAGAAAAATGAAATTTTTTCTTTTTGTCCAAGATGTCTATTATGTTTACTATCTTTGATTGTATCCATGTTTTGATCTTTATTTTTGAATTCGCTTCAAAATTGGTATTTATGAAGTATTATTGATCTTGGATAAAGCATTATCTGAATCCTCTTATTTGTCCTTCCGTTTCACTTTGGATTCGTTTTCTTTAAAATATTTTTCATCATCCTCGGTCCTAAATGATGATATTATTAAATATCTTCTACCTGTAGTGCAAAGATAAATGATTAAGCGATGAATATCTTTGGCCGTGGTCAAAAGATGAATAGGTGTTGAGATGAACATGACCATTGGTGATCTGAATGAATATCTTTGGCCTTGTAGTGCAAAGATGAATATTTGATTAAAGATGTATATTGATTGTTGTTATAGGGATAAAATATTGATGATGGACTTTTAAATCTTAGAAGATAGTAGAACTCATTTTTTCTACTTGACTCTTCTTAATGGATTATTGTTTCATTGCGATTGTTGATCTAAAACTTGTTGGCTATTATATTTTATCAGATTTTTCCTGTTGAAGACTAACGATAATTTGTTGTATATTATCTTAGTCGTAATATTCTTTTTGAAGGCAAGTTGAGCTCACCCTTTTCTTTTTTGTTTCATTTTTCTCGGGAGGTGAGAACATAGCGAGGCTACTAATGAGAGTGCTGGTGATGGTTCAGAAAGATGTTTTAGTAGTCCTCACTATTTACGTAAAATAGTGTTTGAATAATTATAACGAGGACTTATTTGAGTGTGGATATATGCAGAAGATAATATTTGTATTTAAACTCATAGTATGTGTTATCGTATTTTGCGACAATTGTATTATTGAAGTTGTAGTTTGCTTTATGTACCATGTATTTGGCGATTTCGAGAATGGGTGTTGTATACCTATTTTAGGCGTCACAAAAATTCTCTGAATTTACGGTGTGATTTTCGATTTAAATAAGCATCCTATTTATAGGAGGATGGAAGAAGTACTTATTTTAAATAAAAAAAAACAGACCTTAATGACTTTGAAATTCACGGATAAAATTTTGATAACTTACGGACGCAAAATTCAAGCCTCCCTCCAATCAGAACAAATCAGACAAATATATATATATATATATATATATATATATATATATATATATATATACACACACAAACCCACACATGTTTAAAAGGAAAAATGCACCCACCCGTGAATAACTTTGCAACGTGTCTGCCAATTAGTCAAACTTTATATATATGTGGACATATAATACAATATAGTACTCCTTCCCGTTCAATCCATTTCCACACCCCCTTTTTGACAATACCCATAATGTATACATAATATAACCCCACACCACTTGATAATGTAAAACCCTACCAAAACCCACTAACACACACACACACACTCTTACACTCACGAAAACATACACACACATCATATATATATATATATATATATATATATATATATATATATATATATTTTATAACTTCTTAGATAATTTTTAAAAATGGGTAAATAGGAATCCAAATAATAAGAAAAGTGGTGACTTTCACGTAAGTATCGATAATAATCAATACCAGTGTCTTCTTATGCAACTAATGCCAGACATCGTATTTCTTATCTTTCTTGTAAGTATTTCAATAGTTAAGCGGTAAAAACTTCCGCCGTAGATTATTTTCATAAAATATTTTTGTCGTTTTCTCAATCAGGATAATAATTCAGGTTGTGGGGTTCACTGGCGATGATTGTGTCGTTATGCGAATATTCCTTGTTAAAACAAATATTATAAACCAATCTAATATTATATAACAACTTGCGTCTTTTGTAAAATTTATTAATATTACCCATATTTATAACGTTATATCAAATTTCTTCATAATATTAAAAATAATATTTATAAAAAATTCATCTTTATTTATAAAAGTTGGGGTCTTATAATTAGTGCCCCCACCCCCCCCCCCACCCCACCCCAACCCCAACCCCAACCCCAACCCCAACCCCATTAAGAAAGGGGATCTACTTAACTTGAGATTTAGGTGAAACTAGTCATCGTCTAATTAATTCCGGTTGGTTGATTTATTTTACTCCATGATTGTACGTTGTAGCTGCTTCCTGCTAGTAGTAGTAAAATCGCATGATTTTTGGGGTTAGAAGGCAGCCACACACGTTGCAATTAATGGGCGTGGTGGTCAATGAAATTCTCAAATACAGTGAACGAGAAAAATAAAATAAAATAAAATTGTAGGGTGGAGGGTGGAGGTGGAGGTGGAGAGTGGAGTGAACCCCCCCCTAAAAAAAAAAAAAGAAGAAGAAAGGTTAAGATCTTTAATGCGGGACGACCTCTCTCAAACAACATGTTGGCTGTTATTTATCAAATTAATTGAAGGAAGAATAAATAAAGAAATCCATCATATCATTATACTTTTATATATATATATATGTGTCTGTTTGAAGTATCAATAAATAAATAAATTAAAGAAGAAAACCTTTACTACTCAGGGATAAATACTTATTTATCATTTTATTTTAAGTCAATTTATAAATGAATCACAATTTTTTTTTTTTTTATAGTCAACTCATTGAACTTTTGTTTACTTACAAATAGTTACAAAAACTGTTAAGTCATTTGAGTTTAACGGAATTTGACACATCATTGCTGAGTTGTAAAAAAAAAGCTAATGTGGCAAAATTATCCAACGTGGCCTTCAACATGCAAAAAATAGTAATAGTAATAGTAATAATAATAATAATAATAATAATAATAATAATAGTAATAGTAATAATAATAAAAAATAACAATAATAATAATAATAAAAGTAAAAGTAAAATAAATAATAATAATAATAATAATAATAATAATAATAAATAATAATAAATATTATTATTATTATAATAATAATAATAACAGTAATAAATAATAATAATAATAATAACAGTAATAAATAACAATAATAATAATAATAATAAACAATAATAACAATAACAACAACAACAACAACAAAAATAATAATAACAATAATAATAATAATATTTTTCTCCTTTTCTTTTCTTTTTTTAAAGACAAATTTTTATTTTTTTCTAAATTTCATGATTTATTTTAATTTTTATACTATCAACTCCTAGATTTCCTTCATTTTCATTGAATAATTGCCACATCAGAAATTAACACCATGTCACCACTGTCACATCATTAATCTGTTAGTCAATTACCGGTCAAGATACTTTTTTTAACGGTTTGTAAATAATTAAACAAAAGTTCAGTGAGTTACTGTAAGAAAAAAAAAATTAATAACTTATTTGTAAGTTAATTAACCTAAAGTAGAGGACCAAAACATTTTACCCTTGCTACTTATGATCACTACTTGTGCTGTAAATTTTTAAATCACTTCTGCGGGCTTATCCGAACTTAATCATTCCCCTCTTATGTTTAAATTCTCATATATTCTAACCTCTAATAATTATCATCACCATTTGTGTGCTTTTTCACATGCATTTTAATTTAATTTAATTTTAATATTTATATATATATATATATATATATATATATATATCTATATATATCTTGTACGTACATATTTAATCAATCCTCTATCACAATTAAGCATATGGATCGGATGGATGTCTAGATCTCTTAAAAGGAAAGGAAAAGAAAAGAAAAGAAAAGAAAGAATTATACAAAACTTAACCACCAGCTCGATCGATCAATCGGCCGGTGTGTATATTTTTGGATAGATCACCGATTCAAGGGCTTCAAACATATTTGAACTCCATACTTGGGTTTTAGTGTGAGGACGATAACTGGGGCGTGCCTGTAATTATCTGAGATATTAAAGCTGAAGCGCGATATTAACATGGCTAAAATTATCTTAGCTTCCATCAATGCAAAGGCCTGACCAACACAATTTCTTGGACCAGCAGCAAAAGGGATGAAGTGTCGACCGGGGGAGAATGACTTGGACGCAAACCGGTCTGGTTTGAACTCATTTACATTTTTCCCCCATATTTCTTCACTGTGATGTATGGCTAGCACCGGAATCCATATCGATAATCCCTTTGGAATATGAAGGTCGCCTAGTTTATAATCCTCGAATGCCATGCGAGGAAGTACGGAAGCTGGGGGATAAAGCCTAAGTGATTCATTAATCACCATGTTTAACTGTCGCAAACACAATTAATTAATTACAACATGAATTTCAATAATCATAAAGTATATATATATATATATATATATATATATATATATATATATATAACAAAATATAATTAATACTAGTGTATAAAATAGCATGCAGTTGGACAGAAGTAACATATATATGTGATATTAGTATTATATTATGTACCATAAACTAAAATTTTAAATAGTTCCAATCAAGTGCCAAGGTGACAACTAGCTAGCTAGCCAGCTTTTCTTGAGATGAATGCAATGATTCTCTTGATTTTCTATTAAGTTTCTTTCCCCACCACCAGACAATTGAGGAATACTATCATCATCATCATCAGAAGCCACGATAAGGGCCAACTAGAATTAAATAATAATAATAATAATAATATCCACTAGCTAGTTTTCAGTGCAACTTAGATGTACATTAACACCATTTGTTAATTTACAGGAAGAGTGTAAGTAGTCAAATTAATATACAACCTCGTAAGTACATATTGCAGTTTGAAAGTCATAAATTAATGTCAAGAATATAGCTGTGTTATTGCCAACGTACGGCAGATTGAAGTGGGATCGAACAATCGAAGCATAGAATCCTTTCTAAGGTACTAATTAATTAATCGACACAAGTGCTGATTCTTGTTACTCACTGCACTTTATTTGAAAATTAAAAATAGAAAAATGTATAGGAAATTAAAATTAAATAATTAATTACCAGGGTAAGTTTGGAGAGATGATCAACAGAGGGGGAATCACCATTGCAGACCTCATTGACCTCATCTCGAACCTTATCTTGCCAAGAGGGATTGCTTGCCAGGAGCATTGTAGTCCATGTAAGTAAAAGAGCAGTGGTTTCATGTCCTGCAAAAAAGAAGGTTTTGCATTCATCCATGATGAGCTGCAGGTTTAGGCTAAACGCACCGCCACCCGATCTTTTCCTTTGCATCTCATCAAGCAACATCCCCAGTAAATCATTCCCATATGAACTGCTTCGCCCGATCTCTACGAAATCCTTTCTGCTCTGGATTATCTCCATCAGCAGCCTCTCCACCTCCATCTTTAATGATTTTATATCTCTATTGTATTTACTCGGAACAAACCTATATATACATATATACAACAATTAAAAACATATATATTAATTAAGTACGTACGTACATAATTCAACAATATTTAAAACATGGTCTATTATGTATTCCATCAAAACTTGTCCATAAAAAGAAAACAGTCAATTAAAATCAAGAAGTGTGTGTGTGTGTGTGTATATATATATATATATATATTAATATGGTAACTAGGTAGCTAGGTACTGACCGGCTACCGGGGAAGCATAAATGGCGGCTAGCTTGTGCACAAAGCTGTTGTAAAACAGTGAGGAGATGGAATATTTGCTTTCCTTTCTCGTAGCTACTATCGAATTCAGTTCGAGAAATGATGTCAGCAGTGAGCCGAGTCATGTACTCGCCAATCTCGAACTCAGTTTCTCCTAACTTTACTGCATTTTCTAGTGATTCTAGCATCACCTTGGTGCATTCCACCATGTACCCCGCATAGCTCTATAATTAAAATAAACCAAACCAGTTAACTAACCAGGCCAATATTATTTACTTTTATAACATTATATAATAAACCATAGATAAATGGTAAGTGGGGATTTATGATATAATTGTATATATATATATATATATATATATATATATATGCTTTATTAAATTAAAAAAAATAAAATTACGTAGAGTACCTTGAGTTTATCTCCCATGAATGCGGGTGCAACGATGTGACGTTGATGATACCAATCGTTGCCGTTGGCCATTAACAACCCCCGCCCGATGAAATGCTTTGAACCTTGTTGTTGCAGCCATGATTTACCAGAGATGCTACTATGCTTTAGTAGAAGCTCTTTAATGAGTTCAGTCTCCGATAAGCACATCCGTGGCTCCGTACCATTCCAATAGATGAATCTTTTCCCTGTATATATATATGCAGCCAATAATATAAATAAAAATGAATACAAATGATGAGAATAAAATAAAAAAAATAAGATAATTGTAGGTAAGCGTACGTACCATATAGTTTGGACCAGGTGACAAAATGCGGCAAAAGGCGGGGAACGATATCGTGGTTGATGGAGTCCATGTGGTTGGAGGTGGAATTAGCAAAGAGAGAGGCCATGTCTAAGATGTTACCAACAAGAAACCGAGGTTTGGGGCCACGCACTCCTTGCTTTTCCATTATTTTCTGTATGCGTCTTGGGGTTAGCAAGTAACATGATATTGTTTCATAAGCAACTCTCAACAACTGAAGGCATACAACTAATAAACCCCATAACAATAAAACGCCGGCCATTAATTATTATATATACTAACTCGATCTTCTCTCTCTCTCTCTCTCCTTCTTTTTCGCCTATATATATATATATATCCACTATGACTCGAGAGAGATCGCGAGAGGAAGATCGAATTTGTGATTTGGTCACGAGACTAGCTACGAAACCCAATTCATTTATAGTGCTAGTGGTACGTCGAATGCCCGGCATTTTTTTATTTGCCGCAATGATACGAATATATTAAAGATGGGACAACATACTTTTTTTTTTTTTTTTTTTTTAACTTTTGAGTTGAGTTAGGGGTACTATATATATATATAAAAGGTCACACATAATGGAATAAATTTTGTCCTATTAATTTCTTAATGATTTGAATCAATCATCAGATGACCAGTGGCAAAGTCAGAAAATAGTATCAGTGGGGGCGAAATTATTACCAAGTTATAAATAATTTTGGCGGGGTACCTAAGCGGTAATTTTTTTTTAATACTTTATACTTTCGAATATATATATATACTATATTACAATAAAAATATAATGAGTAATAATATATGGTATATATACATTATATTGACTCATAATAGACTTTTTTAATCACAATTGTTCATAAGTAAGTAATTCATTATTTATTTTTAAAAGTAATATAAATTAGATTATTATTTAGTTTAAAATATTATAGAGAGAGATACATATATTGAGAGAATATGAGTAAATATGTGGTTAAAATTTGATTAACAATTTCGATGTAAAAAGAATGGGTGCAAATTTAAAGTGGTGCAAATTGCTTTGAAACAGGAAAGTCAATACCCAATTTCAGATAAAGTGTAATACCCAATTTCAGTTGGTGCAAATTGACTCTTCTGACTCTAAAAAAAATCCATTTATCATATATTAAAAAAAAAAAAAATCAGTGGGTGTAATTAACCCCACTGACTAACATGTGGCTTCGCTCCTGACCAAGCGCCAAGACAAGAAAATGAGAAAGTTCGAGTGTTTGTGCTCTTTTGATCATTCACTGCTCTCTTTATTCATCTGTATTTATTTTAACCAAAATTAAATAAATAAATACTAAAATGCCTGAAAATATATATTTTACGCGAAATACTCGGGAAAAAAAAACTTAGGTACTGTTGTGTCTTAAAAATGTGTTACACCATTTAACACCTTGAAACTTTAATTTAGGAAATTATGATTAAAAGATTTATTTGGGTACTGTAACAATGATTTAATGAGGAAAATATTTTGGAGTGGCCTGGTGATAATATTAATTTGTTTCTGTATCCCAACTTCTTTTTTCTTTCTTTATTATATTCTCTTTATATGATATATACAATTCGATAATAAGGGAAATAATTCACAGTAATAACTATATATAAAGAACTATCGTATCGTATCAAAGAAATTAAAGACATTATAAGTAAGATTCGATTTGGAACATCGATACTAATTTGTTTCTTACCAAACTAACATCATGTTGAAATAATTCCCAATCTAACCCTCTACAGTAAATACTTAATTTTCAAAATAATTTTATATTTGCTAGCTACATATATGATCATGCCATGTCAGAGTAAGCTAAGCAAGTTGGGCTTATTTTACTTACTTATTTATTACATTTCTTTGGTCGCCAAATTAAGAACCAAAACACTAGTGATTTCGTATCAAACTGAGAGATAATAAAATATTTTTTTTAATGAATAAAAACTTTATTTAATTTCTTGAACCTAATTCTTCTTAGTTGACCCTGATAAAACCCTATACAAATATTGATAGGTATTCTCACCAAAGGAAAATCATTTAGAAGCGAAGATCTTTAAGATTCTTCTTTTTAGCACCTTTTTTTTTCTTTCTTGTACCTCTTTTATATGAATGGAGTTTAGAAAAATATCACCCTCATCCTCTATATATGAAGTTAGTGCATGTTAATATTTTATTTCTTTTAAAGTACCAATAAATATCGAAACTGTTAATATTAGACTTGCATGGACAGACAAAAGTAAATTAGGTCTAAAGTATCTATAAAATTTTAGTTAATACTTTAGTTGTACTGAAATATGAGATCAAATTAAATAAAAATGTAAAAATTATGGGAATCACTAATCTTCTTCAAAAAAATGAGGCACAACCGCACTAATTTCTATATACACACTTAATACATATTTATTTTAGAATAAAACTAAAACTATTTCAATCATAGATGTTGAAAAGGTTGGATCGAGTAACATATATATATATATATATATATATATATATATATATAATCGATCAGGTGAGGGCTCTTTTACTTTGTTAAAATGCGGATTTTTTTTTTTTTTTTAAAACAACTAAAAAAAATATTTAATATTTTATGGAACTCAAAATTTTCCATAATACAATGTTTTGGGGGTGATTTGGATACTTATACCAAAAAATGGTGGTACAGTCTGCACATACCTGTTTTGTTATACGTATCCAAATCACAATAAACACTGTATTATAAAAAAAATTCAGTTCCATAAAATACTAAACTTTTTTTTTAGTTATTTTAAAAAAAAAATCAAAAAAAAAAAGTCCGCATTTTAACAAAATAAGGAGTTTTACAGTCAGGACTCCGGACGGATCAGCAGATTAATTTTTTTTTGTTGCTTTTTTTTTAAAAAACAACTAAAAAAATATTTAATATTTTATGGAACTGAAATTTTTCCATAATACAATATTTTGGGTGTTTTGTTATATGTATGAGTGAGCAAAAAACGGATAAAAGCCGAATTCACAAGGCCAAGGCAAATTATTTAACAGTAATTATTTCAATTTTTCAGCTTTTTTTACAATTTTCGGTTATATCCGAATTATTTTCATTATTATTCTGGTTCACGGTTTGCAAAAATGAGTTATTGGTATCAGAATAACCAACCATTTCACTATTATTATTATAATATTAATTATATATGAGATCTCACTTTCAGCAATCGAGGCTCTCATTTCTTTTACACTAACTCTAACTCTCCAAGTCTATCGAGTTCGAGTCCATTTCTATTTCATTTTTGGATCGGATATTCAGATCCCATTTTGAGATCACTCTTTTTGTGAAACTTGACCCGAGTCGAATGGTCGATTAACTATGATTCTACGAAGCATCTTCATTCTTCACCCTACTTCGTCGTAAGCCGATCGTCAGATTACTCGATCTCGGCTCCCAGATCCCAGATCCAATCTCGATCTCGGCCTCTCCGACTCAATCTCGCTCCGGCTTCCTCGGTGGCGCCACCCTCCGCCGCCACTCGACACCCATCGAGATCTCGCGCCGCCAAGGGCCATCCCATCACCACCGCCACATTTTTGGAGAGGTCAAAATATATTTATATCCTCCATCTATATAAATATATGTTTGCAACTTGCGATTGAAAAGAATAAGAATTGGATCGCAGTCTTGCAACGGTGAAGAAAAGTATAATAAATGAAGGGACGGCTTTGAAAGTTGGGAAGAAGAAAAAGAATATAAAAGCGAGGAGAATGTGTAGCTGTTGATAAAATTTGATCCCTACTTTTCCTGTAATTTCGATTTTATCTATATCTAATTCTCCATGAATACCCGATATTACTATTTTATCTATAGTTAAGTTGGATTCGGTTTTTACCCGAATACCCGAAATTACTATTCGGTTATTTTCAAAGTTCGGTTAGTAGTTCGGATAGTAGAAATAGCAATAATTCGATTTTCGGTTATAACTGAATAGCTTATTCGGTTCGGTTATAACCGAATGATCACTCCTAGTTATATGTATCCAAATCACACCCAAAACACTGTATTATGTAAAAATTCAAGTTCCATAATATTTTATTTATTTATTTTTAGTTGTTTTAAATAAAAAAAAAGTCCGAATTTTGGTCTGGTCGAGTAAGGAATTAGGACTGATCAAACCTCTCTCTCTCTCTCTCTCTCTCTATATATATATATATATATATATATATATATATATATATATTGAGTAGTGATCCATAATAAACAGTTGTTATTGACACTACTCTAGTAAACAGATCTTACTCGTACTCACCCATATGGGTAGTGGCCTTGATTCTGTGTGCAGCTGCTACGTGCTCAATCATAAATTCCTACCAATCTTGTATACACGTGTATATATGTATATATACGTACTAATTATTTCGTGGATGATGATAAATGAGAGCAGCTCGATCTTGGCAATTTCCTTATTCTATCCTGGTGGAATTAATTAAAAAATCTCTATTATCGGGGATTGACTATAAAGATTAATTGGACTAAGGGTAAGGGGTTGTTTGTTTAGAACTGAATGGAATTGAATCTGAATAGTTGAATCGGTAAGTGTGTTTATTTTGGTCTGAATGAATGAATCGATAAGATGGACGAGCTGAATGACTAAGTCAGATTTTTTTAGCTGAATGGCTGAATGAAGTAAAAAAAATTTAAAAAATTAAAAAAAATATTAACTATTATATTAAGTAATATTAACTAAATTTATAATAATTTTGAATTTTTTCAGAAGGGTAAAATAATAAATTTTTGTCATTCAGATGTTTCAGACATGTCAATTATCAAACAATTTTTTTCATTCAGATTCAGATTCAACTCATTCAGTTTCAGATCATTCAAATTCAGCTCATTCAGATTCAAATTCAAATTCATTCAATTTTTATCAAAAGCCCCTTAATGGTATCGTACTTGCAAGATTCATCCAGAATAATACTGCTAGTTAGCAGGAAAGAGTAGTTTTTGATTGGCAAATAAATAATGATCGGGCGAAGCGAGCAGTGCCTTGATCGATGAATGAATGATGAGCAGTTGAATGTGGTTGTAAGTGCTGAGAATCAAATTGAGTTCACCGGAAGAATTGAAAGGCGTTCCCCCCCTCCTGCAGAGACGGAACAAAGGGGCGGGTGGGAGCGATTGCCCCGATGAGTTGGACGCCAAGAGGGATCACGGTCAAAGATGGGCGGAACTAGAAAGGAGGCAGGCGTGGCGGAACTAGGGGCGGGAGGCATCTGCCTTAGGAGAGTCTGTTCAGCGGAAAAATAGGGGGGGGGGGGGGGGGGGGGGGGGCAGGTGCAGAATGCGAGAGCTCGGCGATCCGTGAGGAGCTTCTTCTTCCGACTACATGTGTTTTCTTTTCGAGTTCTCTCTCGTGTTTTTTTCTGTTCAAATGTTACCTATTTTTTTTCTTGTTCAAATGTCTTGAAAATACTAAATCTTCTTGAGTTGAGGTGGATTTTCGTTCTTGTTCTGCATTTAGTTTATACATTTTTGGACTTGGCTTCTATTCTTCTTTTCTTTGATTGTTTATTTGTTTACTTTAATATAAAATTTTCTGTACAGATGTAGTAATACTTGTGTGATGCCCCCAAAATAGGTCCATTCCATCCAACCCATTCTGAGTCGCTAAATATATGGTACAGAAATAACTACAACTTTATTAATACATTTGTCGTGCAAAATACGACAACATATATACTGTGAGTTTAAATACAATTATTATCTTCTAGACAATATACATACCCAAATAAATCCCCATCATAATTATTGATACATTATTTTATAAAAATGGTGAGGACTACTAAACAACTCTCTCTATAACCATCATTCCATACCCCGACTCGTACTCGCTACATTCTCGCCTCCTGAGAAGAAAAATGGAACAAAAAAGGAAAAGGGTGAGCTCAACTAGCCTAGTAAAGAATATTATGACTAAGATAATATACAACAAATTATCGTTAGTCTTCAACAGGAAAAATCTAATAGAATACAATAGACAAACCAGCTTTTAAATCAATCTTCGTAGATTGGAAATAATAATTCATTAGAAGAGTTAAGTAGAGAATGCAAACTACTATCTTCTATATATGAATTTAAAAGTTCATCGTCGATATTTTATCCCCGTAACATCAATCAATATATATCGGAATCAAATATTCATCTTTGCACTAAGGTGCCAAAGATATTCATCATTGGTCGTGTTCATCTAAACACTGCTCATCTTTGCACTACTGGCCAAAGATATTAATCGATCGGTCGTATGTTCATCTCAACACCTGTTCATCTTTGCACTACGGGCCAAAGATATTCAGTAATATCATCATTTAGGACTGAGGATGATAAAAAATATTTTAAAGGAAAGCGAATCCAGTGAAACAAAAGAACAATTATTAAGGATTCGTATTTTAAACAATCCAAGTTCAAAAATACTTCATAAGTAATCAAAGTGGAGTAAAATTCAAGAATGATCAAAACATGGATACAATCAAAGCTAGTATCCAGAATAGATATTTTGGACGAAAAGAAAATTTTTCATTTTTCGATGAATAAAGGTCAGATTCGTGAATAAGGTCGTATACGTGAATAGTAACCCGACACCAAAAGTTCCAAATTTGATAAAACTTCAGATCAATATTTCAACATAATGATATTGAAGAAATAATATCATTACAAAAAAATAATATCCTTACCTCGAAAGGCAAGATTTAGTCAAAAACTTGGGATATAGGCTATGACTTGAACTTGCACCAGTATAGCAATACTCAAAGTATACTAAAAATACTCACAACAATACGCTCGATAATATAGAGAGAGAAAACTTCAGATTTACGGTGTAATTTTAATTCTAACCTAAAGACCTATTTATAGGAAATGCTTAGTAACACCACAAATTAAAATTTAATATAATATTTATATATATATATATATATATATATAATCTTTACGCACACCTTTGAATCTGAAATTCAGCAATTGAACACATGCCTCACACATGCAAAAAACGTTTTTTGTAAAAAAAATATTTAAAACTTCAAAAATTAATTCTTTTGGAGCTCCAGAACTTCAATAATTCATAATAAATAGCTCTTTTATCAGAAAAATTCAAAACACGCGACTTTCTATAGGAAATTCCATTATCTACAACTTTGCAGAAGAAAGTTTTTCCAAATTCCAAACAGAAATTGACCGAAATCCATAAACGGGCGATTTTACAAGCTATAATCAAATTTCGGTCAATAATTGTGTCCACCAACACACAAAATATGTGTTAAATATTTAATACCACAAAAATACTCTTCCTCCTCATATACTCATATATCCCAAATTCATTATAAAAATATCACCGTTAATATATTATTAAAATAATATATTTAAATGAATTATTTTATCGGAAAAGATAAAATATTAATTTTCAACAATTGTCATTTTAAAAAATTTTCTCCATCTATATCCACATAAAATCAATATTTTCCTCATCATATAAATCAATAATTAATTATTCACAAATAATATTACAAAATCACAAGATCGACAACCGTGTAGGTTCAGGAAAGATGGGGCTTTCTAATAAGAATTTCTCCTTCTTGGCGCAAATTAATTAGGTGACCAAACCTCTCCTTGTAGCGAACTTTTAGACATTGCCAATAATGTTATCCAATAATATTATTCAGATAATATGAATTATTGCTCGATAATAAAAATAATGTGTAATGACAATTATCAAACAACAAGAATATAAAATATCAACGCAGCAATTATTGAATCAATA
Organism: Panax quinquefolius; assembly: GCA_020205615.1. Taxonomy (NCBI): domain Eukaryota; kingdom Viridiplantae; phylum Streptophyta; class Magnoliopsida; order Apiales; family Araliaceae; genus Panax; species Panax quinquefolius. Next base: position 12,140,386 of record CM035169.1, read on the forward strand.
AAATAAAATAATTTAAAGAATTATTCTTTGTAATAATTATTGAGTAGTGCATTCTTACGTAAGAATAAATAATTGGTGCAATACCTGGTAATCTTCTGCTCAACAACAGCTGTATTAGTGTGTTTTAACCAGGGTATTCCAACAAAGATAATTCAGAATAACTACGCTGAATTATTTATAAACAACTTATATTTGTCGTTTTCTTCATCCAATCGCTTTCGTTATGGGACCCATAAAGATTATACTCATTGCATTTAATATTCTCCGACGAGACGAATATTCCACCACCAAACGAATATTTCCCACAATAATGAATATTTTATAACCACTTGCTTATTCGAAATATTTGCGTATTTTACCCATAACTATCCACATTAATCAAATCAACCCTTACTATTTCAAAATAATAAATAGAGAAAAATAAATTTCATTTATTAATAATTTGGGGTCTTACAACTTGGATGCTTTTTTTGTGTGTCATGATTTCATATAATTTCATATGTATGTTAAAATTATTAGTTTGCATGGTTCCGTATCCTTGAGAATGTATGCTTAATTACAATTATGATGTTTTTATTTATACAAATAGTCATGAAATTGGTTGCTTAGAACAGTGCACACAAGTTGTTCGATAAAAGTCCCAAGTGGACTATTTTGGCAAAAGTAACTTTGAGTGTTGTGTTAGGCAGCCTAGTAAGTTTGAAGTGGAGGTTCTATAAATTCTAGACATACTCTCATATATTATATGCTATATGTAAAAAAAATGGAGGTAAACCATCATATGGATTAGAAGTATTAAAGTGAGAAAATATTAAATCCCTCGCCAAGCAACTTAACTTACATCGTCATTGTCATTAGGACATCAAATGCAGAATCGTCCTCAAATTTTGCCCCCCCCCCTCAAATTTTGTTACGGTTCTGCTCCCCCCTCCTCACGGGTTGGGGAGGTCGTCAAATCCTCTTAATGATCAGGTAGACGTACAGTGTTTTAGTTTTTTTTAACCACATTTACAAGAATAATAAATAAAAATAATAAGCAGTTTGAACAAAAAATTATAAAAGAAAGTATATTTTTAATGAAAAAATACTGTAAAATAGTGTAAGCAGCTTTATGTGATTTTTCAATAAAAAATATACTTTCTTTTATAATTTTTTATTCAAACTTGCTCTATTATTTTTTATTTATTATTCTTATAATTATGATTAAAAAAAAAAAAACTAAAGGCACCGGTAGTTACCGGTCATTGAGAGGACCGGACGGCCCCCCAATTCCTCCCTCACCCATCGCCACAAACTTAATTTATACTCTTCTTAATTACTCTCATTTAAAAATTTGTAAATTTTAGGATTATGTTTTTGCTTCACTTTTACTTTTAAAAAAATATTAAATTAATAATTGTGGTGACGTGCTAATTAAAGTTATAATTACAAAATTGATGATATGATATGATATGTTATTATAACATATAATAGCAACAACTATAAATAATTAAGGAAATAATTGTATAACATTAAATATAATATTAATTATCTATATTGTCCTCTTGTATTAGAAAAAAAAGGTTGTTATTTATTGGTCAAAAAATAGTGAAAGAACCAAAGTTATATTTAATATTTTGAATAATATTAGAAAATAAGCAAACTTACTTGAAATTCTAAAACGAATTATATTAAGGTACGGAGGGAGTATTATTCTCATTAAAAACACAACTTTTAAATGGGAATGATTTATAGTATATATTTGTTATGAATTCTAATTGGAAATACAACATCTATACTATTGAAAACAAGAATAAACGACCAGAATTAAAAATTAAAAATCGACGTCTGCTTCTAATAGTAGTGGACGGTAAAAAAAACACTTAGCGTCCGCAATTAATAGTAGTGGACGTTAATCAAAATAAGGGTTTGGCTTAACCAATAAATTTTTAAGATTTATTAAGTATGGCTTATAAATCATGGCTTATTAACCAGAGTTTAAGGTTTAATAACCTTATTAGAGCATTCACAATTATTTAGGTATCTTTATCCCTATTTTGCAGTGTTATTGGGTTATTCTGCAGGATAGTGGTTCAATTTTTTTTAGTATTATGTACAAAACAGGTTCCTTATATTGATTACTTAAATAATGAAATTTAAAAGTTAAAATTGGAAAGTTCCAACAGTCAAAACATATTTTTTTGACCATTGTAACTATTTTTTATTTAAAAATAATTATTGTTTGAATATAAAAAATGCTACTATTATTTGAATTTAAGTATAGATGTTGTTAGAAATCAAAACAAAACAACAAACTGCCATAGTAGAAAAGAAACACAATATGACAAACAAATTCCCAATTTTCGATAAACACATTCAGTAAATTGTAATATATCTACACGTTTTGTTAAATCAAAATAATCACAAAATGATAAATAAATCATTTAAATCTTGTATTAAAGCGTCATCTCACGTTACTTAGAGGCCGCCTGCCTTTATGCTACATTTGTAATTCCTCATTAACCACACCGTCATCGGATCTTCCTTGACCTACCAATGTTCCTCACTCCTCAGTCGACTTTTATTTGGGTTTCTTGCCCTCTCTATCTCACTCTCTTTATATATGTCTTTGTATCTAATTGGGGTATTTTTTTGCTAATTATTTTTCAAAGTTTCTATTTTTTCTAATTATTTCCCAGATTTATTCGGGCAGATGATTTCCTTGATTTTGTAAAGTTAAAATGGAAAACAGGAGATGGAGAGATTCGAGAGGAGATCTATATGGATATGGGTATGATTTGGGCAGATGATTTCCTTATTACAAATGAATGACGCTCAATTTCTTTATTTTTTTCTAAAGCTGATTTGTTCACTAAAATGGGGGTGTAAAATGTCAGTCTTTTGACTCCGTCACTCTGATGAGTAAAATCTTATATAGAGATTAAAATATGAATTAAATAAAGATAAGGAAACGGTTAGATAATAATTTGTTGATGTATTCTTCAAAGTCGGGGATAGAGAGTTTATTGGAGAAACTGTTGTGAATGCTCTTAACCTTGAGTTAATAAATTTTAAACCCTAGTTAATTAATAAACCATAATGTCTGGTAAAAAATCATAATCCCCTAGTTAATAAAGCTTAAACCCTTATTAATAAATTGTAGTTAATAAACTCTAACCATTTATTGGTCAAGTCAAACTCTTATTCTAATTAGCGTTCACTACTATTAGTGACAGATAATGTGTTTTTTTACCGTCCGTTACTAATTATAGCAGACGTCGATTTTCAATTTTTAACCCTTGCCGTTTATTTTTATTTTAAATAGTATAAATAATGTATGTCTTATAAAGATTCATAACAAATACTACTCCCTCCGTCCCAGGATAAAAGTCCTTATTACTATTTTGGGGAGTCCCATGTTAAATATACACTTTCCTTTAATAATCAAACTTTTATACATTTTTTCCTATTATGCTTGTAGCATTAAATATCTCATACTTTTCTTATTCTAATTCTCTCTCCATATTTAATAACATTATTATGGGTAATTTTGTCATTTTATTCCTTTTCTTAATATGCGTGAAAAGTCCACCAAGACTTTTATCCTGGGACGGATGGAATACTACATTGTATGAAGTGTTATATATATATATATATATATATATATATATATATATATATATATATATATATATATATATTCGATATTGGTCTCAAAGTTTAACCAGCAAAGAATGGCCAAAGATTTAACGTGTCGTTTTGGTGTCTATGGACAGTTCGATCCGTTGCCATAGCCATGTAGTCTTTGATGACGAATCCAACCGTCATATAGACACCATAAAAGAAAAACGACAGTTAAATCATTGATTACATTTTTAACGCTCATTTAGAGGCTTCTCATATATATATTTATGCCACTTTAGTCCAAAATTAAAAATATATATCATGTATGTCTAAGATTTAGAATCAACTAGTAAATGTTGTAGATATGACTACTTTTGGAAGGAAGGGAGCAAATATGGCATGTTATATAATAAGGCACGGGGCAGATTACTGGAGCCGGACGGAACCGAACCGAACCTAAACATGAACAGAAAATAAAAATAAAGAATACTCACGTACTACTAACAAAAAGCTTTTTGTTAAAGCGAGTCCGGTGGATCTCATGTTTGATATATGAGACAATTGATAACATTAAATAAGGTTTGATCGGTTGGAACTTGGAATCATCTCTTTAAGCAAACAAGATATTGCCCTTTTTGCTTTGATTTTAGTGGGCGTGCATGGACCTCTTTATGACTACTTAATTACTCTATATAAAAATAAGAATCAATGTGTCAAAACTTTAAACAATCTTTTAGAAATAGAAATAGTATTAATTATAGATTAACGAGAATCTGAGTTAATTAGTACCATATCTTAATACATCCCAAAGTGTTGATCAATGAGACTCAGAGATCAGTAGGACTGATGATCTGGGACACATGCACGCCTCAGATGATTTTCCTGCAACTTGATATAAATAAATGTAACGTTTTGTCCAATACATAACTAAACATAGATTCTCACCATTATCTTTGTGAATATTAATGTCTCAAATCGTATAAATTCTATACTTAATAGATAAGTTATATTTGTGGGTGGGATACGTATCTAATTAATATTATTTAATTTTGAGTTGTATGTTTCAACAGTTGGGTTTGAGAGTTCAAAACTCATGAGATTATCTTATTTGAATTTGATGTGTATATTTTTTTAAAAAATTTTAATCGTGTGGATTTGTAATGATGGATTAATTCTTAAGGTCAGTGGAAAATTTTTATATGGCAGTGAGCCGTATGTTTTTGGAATTTCCGAATCCAACAGGTAGTTTAATAAGGAGTATATATATATATATATATATATATATATATATATATATATATATATATATGTTGATATGGTAATTGATTTTTCAACCAATTAAAAATTAGGAATTATGTATCTATAGTGACACTTTTGTTGTGTATATATTAAAAAGTGTTGTGAAAATATTAATTTTCTATAACAATTGTGATACACATAGTCACTCAGAGATAGTGTTTTGGCAGAAACAATAACGCATGGAGTTGGTATTGTAGAAGGGAAAACTTTTTTTGAAGGTTTATTCGCGGGTATCGTCATCTCATTTCGAATATCTAATTGCTTGAATACTTTAATTAATTCGGAGGATTTTGGGTGGTGAAATAATTTGATTTTTCACTCAAATTAAGTTATTCTTAAATTCTCTCAATTTCATGATTTTTCAAGTTTTTAAGTATAAAACTTGGAATAACTATTTAATTATAGTGGAATTATTTGGAGTTCGACCCGTAATTTTTATCTCTTATTTTATAGAATTTTCACGTAAGATTTAGTGTCTCGTACTTACTATTATTTTCTGTAATTGTTATTTATTTAGTGGAATTGTATTTATTTATTTGACGTGATTTATTATGTAATTTATAAGACACGATTCTAGTTGAAGGTATTTTCCCAACATCAACAACCAATCAACATGTATAGCCTAAATATTAATGGGCATAATAATTAGTAAGAATAAATAGATCAAAATTAAAAGGATGGTATATTGATCTATATATATACCATCACCAAAAATACACAAATTAATGAGTCGATCAGCACACAGAGTATCTATAATGTCAATAGTGTTGATCTTAAAGACGATGCAGATCATGAAATGACGGAAATTAAGTCAGTAGCAGATCAATATCGATCTTCTAGCTAATGATTAATTATATATAGCCAACATAAATGTTGTTGGGGTTATTATTAATTTGAAACATATTCTCGTGGGGTGCCCTTGTTAAGGGCAGTGCAGTGTCCTCAAACCTAATGACTTGGAAGAACAGTCTTAGACAATTCGATCTTGGCCATACGCTGTGTAGGGAGACTGGTACTTGATTGGATATAACTAAGGGGTAAATGAATCGAGTCGAGCCGAGTATTGAATTATTCAGATTTGTTCCATAAAATTTATCGAGTATAAAATAAGATCTGATTGAGGCTCATTTAGCTATCGAGTCGAGCACAATCCCGAATCGAGTCCGAGTAGTTTGATCTTTTCGAACGAATATGATCCGAATATCAATAGAAAATTACAAATTGAGGAGGTTCGAATAATTTATCGAACTTTAAAATTTACTCATGTTTGACTTATTTATATTTCGAGTGGAGTTCGAATCGAACTTTTAGTCGAGCAAGTACGAATCGAGACCGAACTGTTTTCTCATTTTACAACGTTAGATATAATTATATTATAATAGAGGGAGAGAAAGAATTAATAGGCAGATATACTAGTAGGACAACATATATAGGTTATCTATGTGGATGTTTTTTTTAAATATATATAGAAGTAAGGGCATAAATATAAGTTAATAAACTCAAAAGACGAATTAATAAAAGTGTTAAATTTGGAGGAAGCAAAAAAAAAGTTTCATTCTTATTCTAAATACAAAACACATACTTTGTACTTTTTAACATACAAAATTTCATTCGGCTTCTACTTACTTCTGTTGCTTATTTTATTTATTTTACATTTATGTCACTACATCTCCACGACTCCACCGCTCCACGATTTCTCCTCTTTTCGGTGACGAGTGATGACCACCGTCCACCGCGAGCCGACCTCGTCTATGTGACCCTGTAGTCTCTACCCATGACCTCTTGCACATATCACTTAAAAGGTAACTAAATTAGGGTTTTTTATATTTGTTTGATAATTTAAAAACACTACTAGAAAAACAAGAATACGTGACGGAATTTTGTGACAGTTTTTAAAAATAATCACAAAAGATAGTAATTTGTGATGGACTTTTTAAGCAATCACAAAATAATAATATATATGATGGCTTTTAGTGATGACTAATATTGCCATCAATGTATTATAATTGTGATGGTCATGTCAATCACACCAATTTTTTCACGCAAAATAAAAAAAAATTTGTGACGCACTAAGTCATCACTTACGCTCTGTTTCTGAGTTTTGAACAGAAAAGAAAAGAATAGAAAACTTAAATTAGAACAGAAAAGAAAAGAATAGAAAACTTAAAGTTTTCCTTTGTCTTGGTTCTGAGTTTTTAATGGAAAATGATAGAAAATTTAAAATTGAGGGCATGAGTTGTAATTTAAAATTTATTATATTAAAAGTTGAGGATAATATGGGAATTATAAAAATTTTACTTATTCTAATTTCTTTTCCGTTCAAATCATGCCAATTTTGGACGGAAAACTTTGGCAGGAATAGTGGCCAAGTTTTCTATCCATTTCTTTCTTTTCCGTTTATTAAAAAACTCAGAAACATAAGAATTGGAAAGAAAACTTAAATTTTTCGTCCATTTCTTTTCTTTTCTGTCCATTTTAAAACTCAGAAACAGAGCGTTATAGATATACCCTTTTCGTGATTGCATCTAAACTGTCACTATATATTCTAATGTAAGAAATAATCAAAACAATATTTTATGACGGCCGTGACAATCATTAAAAAGATAGATTTTTGTGACGACTTTTATTTGCAATTATAAAAAGACGGTATTTTGTGATGGAATTTTCAAGCCATCACAAAATAATAAAATATATGATGACTCTCAGTGATGCCTAATTTTACCATCATTATAAAGTATTTGTGACTGTCATTGTAATCACCAAATCTTATGTGAAAGTAATTTTGTTTAGTAAATCAACTCACATATGTTTCCTTTTATATTTTGTTTTAAAATTATAATCATGATCTGAGTTTTAGTGTAGTGGTAATACTCGTTATTTAGTTTGCAAATGGGGGGAGGGTTCGAATCCTACAAGTATCATTTGATACAATTAATATATATACAATTTATGCAGTGAAATAAATTATACGTAAATAGATATTCACATTAATTCTTACATTTGATCCCAAAGTCTTATTTTTTTTGTGATGACTTTGACAATCACAATAGATTATGTGTTAATGTGATTGTATTAATCATCACAAAAGCACTAAGCGTTTGCGTGATTGCCAAAACCATCACGTAAAATCTTTCATGATGGACGTATACAAGACGGCCATTGTGATGCTTAAAGCCATCACGAAAACCTTTTGTGATGGTTTTCCTACTTTTTGTGATGAATTTCACAAATGACCATTTTTTTAGTAGTGAAAAATTGTAATTTATTTGAATTTATTGTTAGTCGGGGACTTGGGAATAAACCCAATTTAATGTATTTGTTATATTTTGAACTTAATAGATAACTAATTAGGGTTTTTTTTGTTTGACAATTTAAAGTTTAAATTTGTTGTGAGTTGGGGTTAAATGAGTATGCACTTCAATTTTTTTGTATTTGTTGTGTTTGTAAATTATGAGTTGATTTTGAACGTTGTGACGTGATTTTTTTTTAATATAAAAAACAAATTTGATTTGAGACTTTCAGCATACAGTTTAAATTGTAATTGTTTAGGTAATCATTCAAATTGAATTATAACAATTAACCGGAGTAAGTTTCTACATGTTTTTTATTTTGATTTTTTTTAGTTTGGATTATGAATATTTATTTATTGTATATTATAGAATTCTATTTATGTTGAATAAAATAATTATTTGTTTGGGGTTGTTGTATATTTATATTTTGATTTATTTAGGTATTCATGATATGCGGTCAAAATTCAAACGTTCCAAAAATTAATCACCAACATCACAATTCAAACATCCGAGTCGATGAGACTACTCAAAATCTCTCAAATGAAATCCTTATCTAAGAACCGTCTCAAAATATCTATTCCCAGTCCCAGATTGAACTCAATTTAAAAGGGGAATTTGTTGCGAATCCGGGACTAAGACCATCTATAATGGAATATGATGCTAACAAAAAAAGTGTATTTACTAAACACGATCCAAATTGGAGACCAAGTTGGAAAAGAAAGGAAATCCAAATTTAAGAAGAGTTGATATTGTTTTGGGGGTAATTTTTGATCCGGTTGTAGTTACAGGGCCCATAATATATCAAAACGAAGCTAACGACGAGTTTTACAAAACATAATGCCTTTGGCTAGGATGTATACTGTTTGAAGCCCAAATAAGGCCGGGAAAGAGGCGTTATGGTCTTCCGAAGATTTTCCAATTTTGGGCTTGGTTGGATATTTTTGGAATTTCATTAGTATTTTCATAATTAGGTTTTCCAGTTTGTAGTTTAGTATTTACATGATGTTTTCATGTGTTTTAGGGACAACTCATTATTATTATTCTGGTTTTATGAAATTTTTGACTATTTAGTCAATTTATCCTAAACTTTATAAATTCTTGTGATTGCAAAGTAAGTAAATTCAATTTATGTAATTGTTTCTATTCTTTTTATCGTCTTTCGTTGTGTCAAAATTAAAATCTGCTCTTGTTAGAAACAAATCTTGGATCCGCCTCTAGTCGTGGGAGTTAAATGAAGGTCCCGATATGATTTTGCAATATATGTATAGACTAGCTAGGTCCCGTGCCTCCGGCACTACATGAACGGTGTGATTTATTTCAAATTTTGGACGGTTCAAATGATTTATTAGAATGAGCGAAAAAATCAAAATCATTTCAATTTTGTTAGATAGATGGTTTTTGTTTCACCATAATTAGTCTTACATTGCATGCATTATACAAGATTAATGGAATCAGTTGGTACTCCCTAAACTTTATTTTTCTCAGTATCAAGATTAATATAGCATGTTTAGATATATTCCTTTTAAATGTTTTTTTTATGAGAGCTAATATTAGTATGGCTGAAATTATGCATTTTTTTGAATATATATTTTTCAATTGACACAAGTATTTTAATAACAACCAGAAATTTAAGCGAAACAAATGAAGTGTCTTGTGGCCATAATTCTTGTCATTGTTAATAACAATATTTTTATAATGATGTTAAATTTCAGAATTATTAAGTAATATGTTTAAGAGTGTCCTAGCCCCTATACAACCTTCAATAATAGTATTAAAAATAGGGTTAATCAACCAAAGAGAAGGTGTAGATTATTGCCGATGATGCCTGAACATTAAACATTATCCTGGGCCGGACCAGTAGAATGCCCGGCTTTGAACACCATCTCCCATACTATTGGAATTAGAGCATTAACAACAGTTTTCCTAATTAATTCTCTATTCCCAATTTTGAAGAATGCATCAACAAATCATTATCCAACAGCTTCCTTATCCTTATTTGACTATCTATTTTAATCCCTATATAGGATTTTATTCCCCAAAGTGAGGGAGTCAAAAGACCATTCTATATATACAAAATGACATTTCACACCCTCATTTAAGTGGACAACTCATCAATCATACACATCTTGACATTTTTTTACTACTTTATTTTCAAATTATAAACTTAATATTAACTTATATTTTAAAAATTAATTTCAAACGTATTCAAATTTAAAACTGATATAAATTTATTTAATTTATGTCAATATAATTATAAATATTATAAAAATAATAATTATAAAATTTATTATTTTCAAAATTTAAATGAATCATATTAAATTTAAATTTAAAATATCACAAATTAACTTTTTAAAAGTTAATATTAATCTTATGTACATTTGCAACTACAATCCATTCAATACTCATTTCATAAATTACTTAAAATTTAAAATAAAATAAAATTATTTTACAAAGTGAAATATAATTGATAAATTATACTCTCTCTTTTATAAATTATAAGATTATTATTAATTTGATATTTTGACTATTGGAAATTTAAAATTTTAACTTTTAACTTTTAAATTTCATTATTTAAGGAATCAATATAAGGAACTTGTTGGGTAAAAAATTGAATCTCACTTTTGCAAATGACTCAATAACACTACAGAGTAGGGATAAAGATAAGGAAACTTTTGTGAATGCTCTTATAAACTAATCCTCAAACAAAAAGACTATCCATCGGAACTAACATCTACACTAACATTAATAAAAAGGAATAATAAAACTTGGAAGCCCAAGCCGAAGCCCAACTAGAGTAAGGTTTCGGTCCAATAATAACAAACTAGTATATGATCATGATTCATGAAGAACCTGTTATCAGATTTTATTTTACAGCGAAAATGTACGTAAAAACTCCTCAAATATGATAATTACCAAGTATATTTTAATCGCCAAGAAAATTGTATTATTATACCTTATATTCCCAGCAATTTTATAAATAAAATTATTTTCTCATTTAATTTACTTGTGCAATCTTTTTTCAATAAAAATATAAAATTCATTTTTTAATTAATTACATTCAACAACTTGAGTATTTTGGTTGGTTGGTTGGTTGATGCCTTGATACATCAACGTACGTACAAAGACAGTTAAATGTAACAATGACGGACTGACTGACAAAGTAAATGAGTATTGTCACAGTTGACACCACATCCATCAAGCTTTCAAACTCAAACTATACGAGTTTAAAACATCAATTTTGGGAGCGGTTAACATCAATTTAATTACAGTATTGACACGCAGATCGAAATGTGATCTTGACACTGTATTGATCAATTGACCAATTTACAATTAATGAAGTTAACCGCATAATAACCGTTGCATTGCATACATACATACGTATGGTTTAACAAGTGCAATTTAGGTAGTGACAAAGAATTTTACCTTCACAAAACGCAAACCCAAAAAAGAAAAAGAAATTGTGCGTGTTGACTGAGCTCTAAAGAATTAAGAGAATTTGTGAAGAAAGAAAAAAGAGTACGTCCTTGCGGGATTCTTTCTATGCGTTCCCTGCCAAAGTGCGGAGAAAATGAAGAAAACTCTTTCGTGGAGTATAAAGTAGTGAAACTTAATTTCAGGATGGAGTAGTAATAAGAATATGTGGTTAATTAAAACACTCCCATAATTAACAAGCTTTAAAGTAAGAGACCAGAGAGAGGAGAGAGGACAACCGTAATTGATTTTTCCACTTTTTTTTCTATATATCGTGACTTCGCCCTTTATTCTCGTGAAAACTCCTCCATCAAAACACGATTTATATGGTGTAGTGTATAAAGTAAAACTGCGATAAAGTTGTAGAAACCACATAGTATTTGCTTTGCTTCTTTCTTTTATATACTCCCTCCGTTTCATAGTTATAGGCTGATTTCTTTTGACACATAAATTTTAACAAAAATTTTCCACATATACCCCTTAATATGAAATTAATGAATAAATTAATTACTCCTTACTTATCACATTGAAACTCTCAACTTAATTGATCATTTTAATCTACATAAACTTTCAACCAATCACAAAATGTTTGTTATTCCAAATTCATTTATTGAGCCTAAAAAGTTGAATTCTTTTATTGAGAATACAACAATATTAAATGTGATGATAACAATAATGACATTGAATGTTGTTTCTTCCAAAAAAAATAATAGTTGAATATTTATTATAAGGACATAAAAGTAAAATAATGAACCAACTAAATTTTATAAATAATAAGTAGCCTATATATTGGGACATCCCAAAATAAAAAATCAGCCTATAACTATGGGGACGGAGGGAGTACTAGTTATATGTCACACACAAACAATTATGTATGATTAATACCTGAAAAAATTAATATCCAATGAAAACACGTGATTTTAATGGCACTTGAGAATATAAAAAATAAAAAATAAAAAATAAAACTGACAGCTAATATTATAATTTTTGTAATGTCATAACTATTGTTTTAATTTTTTGCAAGTGTCCTCTCTTATTAATTTTGACCAAACATATGCATGACATGTGCAATTTCTAAGGGCAAAAATATATACTCCATCACCATATAAATTATTTTCCCCACTTAATATAAGGTTAAATTAGTCCAAGGAACACTTGCAAAAAAGTTGAAACATTAATTATGATATTATAAAAATTAAAACAGTAGCGCTTTATATTGTAATTCAATATAAACATGATGAGAAAGTTTTATAATTTTCCTTATCGTTCCTAATATATATATATATCTTATTTATAACTTGCGTGCTCGCGCGAAGTAGCGTAACGAAAAATTAAATTAAAATTTGAAAAATATTACATTAACTAAAGACACATACTACCACAACAATTAATACAAACTGTATTTAGTAGCGATAACCCGCGCCTGAAGGCAATGTATAATTCTAAAAAAACTAAAAATAAATTATGAAACATGTGATATCTAGGACTTGCACTGCTCTTTCTCAACAAACACATGCTATTAAGAGGAGAATTAACTCCTAGTGACACAAAATATAGACGCATCATGTACATATAACAACCATCTTGAAATTAGATTAGATTAATACCAGTGCATGATGTACATCTATAACAACATAAAGACACGACGTAATGAAAAATATTACATTATCTAAAGACATATACCAACACAACAATTAATACATACTCAATTATCAACACATATCCAACCACCAAAACATCAAGCTAGTCGGTACTAATTTCAAGAAATTTCGGCAGAGTTTCCTTTAAAAATATAACTCCAAAAAATTTTAAACCTGTCTACAAAACTTACAATCATCAATACATATACAAACCACAAAAAAAAAACAATCATTTTGGACAAAAAATCATCATAACCATGTATAATTAGTTAACTTTACAAAAGATGGAACCAAAAATATCTACAAACATGCGAGAAAATAGAGAAACAACATTTTGAGCATATTTCCCCATTACTTTCTGACTTACACGACTTACACCACGTATCCTTGATGTATACCGAAAATATTAAAAATATAAAATTATCGAAATATGTGAGTCAAAATAAAACAAATGTAAATCCAAAACATAAGAACCCTTACTTTACTTTATGAACAACACAACGCTTATGAAAGACCTCCTCACCTTATATTATGCTTTGAGAAAAAGCAGCAACATGACATTCTTTAGTCAAAGGTCGCATGAAACCCTGCAGAAGAAAAGAAACATGATACACAAACTACTCGATTTGACTATTGTCATAAGTTTCTCTCTCCCATTTTTCGCTACACAAGTAATTTTTTAGAATTAAGAATAAATGCGATATTAATGAGAATGTTCATTTGTCTTTATTCTCCATTAAGACTCAATTCAAATCTTTAGCCTTTGTTTGAATTTACGGATCCTAAAGACAAAGTCTCACACATTCATTTTAATTGGTTTAAATAATTAAAGAAATTATTTTTCCTATTGATCATAGAAAAGAATGCATGATGGAGATGGAGATGGAGATAGAGATGGAGATATAAATGAGATCCATGACACAAGAAAAGTAAGGTAACATCAAAAGCGACCAATTTCTTCTAGAGTTAGATTACATACCTAATCTAAGCTTGAAAAAATAAATTCCATGGAAAAAAAATCTACAATACTAATGTATACCAAAAAATAATCTATAATTATGAAAGCAATACAAATTTTCACTAAACTCGATATGAAAGTAAATAGCTTAGCTTTTTTTTTAAAGTAAATCATGATTCATTGGCTAACTAAAAATTCATATAAGGTTATAATTTCTCCTTTACTTCGAACTCATGATTTCTTGTTTTCTCTTTTATACTCTAAGACAATGAGTGCTCTCGAAAAAAACCACCTTCACCAAAAAAAGACCACAAATAAGCACTTCAAAAAGAGTATAAATCAAGATGGCTCAAGTTAGGATAGGTTGTTTCAATATGTTCAAGGACTAAATGCTACTTCTCTTGGGCTCGATGTGAACTTAAAATTGAAGGTTAATATCAATAGTACTTTCGTGAGACGAGTAAATTTGAGACTTGATTAGGGCTCAGTGGTTCTTATAAATATGTTCAAAATATTATTTAATAACGCCACCGCCCATCTCATCTCCATGACTATAACTTCTGACGGTTCGTAATATTGGACTTATGATTGTTGTCCATTCCCAAACGTCTAAGAAGCGAATCTAATCGGTACTTTTCAATTTTTAATCTATCTCGAAATAATGATATTAGGTCTTTGTCGATTAGTTTTGAAATTAGGGTATTGGAAATTTGAATTAGGAACATCCCAGTCCGAGGGTTTTGATTTTGATATTGGTTAGGGAAAATGTTAATCAAAAATCCTAATTTCAAGATTACTAAAGGAGTAGACTAAATGTACGGCATACATTAAAACTAACAAATGAAGAGCTTTTCAAATCAAGAATCTGACAAAACAATTTTTCTACCAAGAAAGAAGTTTGATGATTGCTTGGAACGTAACAAAAGTCATGAACCAATTACGACCTAAGTTGCAAAACATTAAAAAGGTAGTAATATTTACACGAGTCCAACAACACCTCGGGATATCGATATTTGTCGTGATAGATGATTCATTAGGAGGAGAAGGACCTTCGATGCGATCACCGACGCGCGTTACTAGACATGGCCACATATAGATGGCCGTGGTGAATCTGACAATATGATCTAATCCAACAAACTTGGTTGGACCGGCCTTGCGACTTATTGATTGTCATAGCATATGTTAAGCGTACTGGGAATTGGCGTCTAGTCATTTGAAACGGTAAATCTTTGGACGATGGTGATAATGATATCCGCGGGATGAAACACAAATTTGAAGACTTGTCACCAGTTAGAATTCTAGCCTCAATAACCCGCGATCGCGACTTGACCACCATTAGTCTAAGTCGAATTCTGAGTCCATCTTCGAGGGCTATATTCCTCAACAATATGATGGGGCACCCGACCTTTAGCTCAACTTGAAAAGGCGGTAAACCGGTGGGTTTAGAGAATTTAGAAACTCACTTGGATATTGATTAGTGATAGAAGACGATAGTGAGTTCGTCCCCATCGACACCTTGTCATTTACCGCCAGTAGGTATATCGTCTCTCGGGATAAATTTGTGAAAGCGACATCATTGATGGCGCATACATCATCATTAAAGCGAGAAAGAATTGTGCGCTATTTCAGTTAAGTAGGATGGGTTACCACACCTTTGAGCACATCTAGTTGTGGATAAACTACGGAAATTAGTTCATGCGAGTTCGACACGTGTATCGTTGGAGGAAGTTCCACGATTATCTTGCGTCTCGATCCCAATCTAAGTATGATGTGAAACATATCGATACATATAAATGAATAATTAAATGAATAATCGTAATATAAATCACCTCTTCCAAGAAGGATCGTGAGAAGAATTTGCGGGATGATTGCTATTAGAAGACGCGTGTTTATGCTCAAAGTCAATCGCACACACTTTCGCCCACATTGTAGAGCGTCTTAAAGATGCACCAACAATTTGTTCTCGTTGACCCTTTAGGTATCACCGGTAGTATTTTGACGAAAATCCCTTGACACTGATCGTGATACCAAGAATGGTCGATTATCATCACGCAGACGTCCACGAAGTGTGCGATCAATTGCCTCAACACCATGTCGATCTTTGCGTGGGAACTTCGTCCCATATTATCAAGCGAGCCTCCCTAAATAAATCCCCGTGCGGTATTTATTTCTTTGAAACCACGAATGAGCTTTCTATGATATCGAATGGAATGCAAAATGTAGAATGAAATTTGTCCAAAGCCTAACAACAACAACGATGCAATTCACGATGAAGCAAGCTCAGTAATGACGATATGACCCTCATTGCGCATTTTAGTGGTGATGGTGTTGTCTAAAAAGGTTTTCCAGTTCTGCACCTCCACCGAGGAAAAACATTTTGCCACGATTTTGAGAACGGAGATAGTGATAGCATTATTATAAGCCGACGTTGAGCATTATTTAAAACATCAATATTCAAAAGGTCATTTAGTTGATTAGCTTCATTTAAGTAGTTGCGTATGATCGATCAACAATCTATTACGAAGCAGAACTCCAATTTTGAGCAGGTGTGGCATAGGTGGAAAGTCATCCAATTTTTGCAGATTCATGTAAAGAATTGATCGATCAAATATAAACCGTAATCTTGATTTGAGGCTGTGTTGGATCGTATATGCCAAAATTTGATTGTAGCTTGTGGCGAAGATCATCACGTATATGGACGGAGAATTGATTCCATAAAGCTGCATGGTTGTATTGGGGAGCATTCTACCGAATGATCTGAGAATAGTCTCCGTAATTGGTATCCGTATTCATGGTTGAAGCCTCACGGAGGCATTGTACCCTCTGCATCATCTTCCGGGAGCCCCATAGCTACACACGGCGATTTAAAACTATCATGAAACACACCATTGATCGTCGTGAGACCATGAAAAACGCGCGGTCCTCTAACAATTTATTAATAGCAATCGAAGGTAAAATCGCTCCCCGAATTGGGCGTAGAAAAGTATAATCGCCGATTGCGAACCCACTCTGTCTCGGAGTCCAAATCTTAGACCTTTGTTCCCAAAGCGAAATGTTGGGGAAATTCTTGGTATGTGTAGGCACGTGCTGACATCATTTGAAGAACAACGATCAAAGAATCCGATCGGAGTTGTGATTTGACTCCTAGACCCCAAGTCTTATTGTTTCAAGTGTTTTAGTAGGATCGTAAACAACTTGATGCATCCGGTAAATGTAGATCTAGCCGTACTGGCGAGAGGAATTTCTTCGTGAAGAGGATAGCAGAAGAGTCGCCATCGACCTCTCTGTCGGTCAATATACCTTGCATCAAGGTATTGCTTTATCTCATTGTTTCCATCTGGTCCCTCTAAAACCATAGTTGTGCGGTCATGACCTTTGTAAATGTACTTATGGATATATTTGATGGACCTCATTCTGCATGAGACCTCCACATTTATATAGCGGTTGAACTTTCTTGATAGGTGTGGATTGTGAAGTCTGACGTCTCGATTATCAAATGTATGCCCTACGGTGGTGTAAGGCCCGACCATTCTGGCTGACATTGACAGTAAGCAGGGTACCCGTGCTCATCCATAGTAGTTGAATCTGCAAAGGCTTTTGGATAATGAAGCGGCGTGCAGTTCACCATGCAAGTTGAATAAGGGTTTCGAGAACCACGGGGACCATGAACCATCTGACTCTTGATTGTTTCGTCTGAGTTGGATCGGTGGATGGATCTGGGAATTCAAAGACTAACTAAGCGATCCAACATGCGGTTATGCGAATCTTGTCGAGGCCATGAAGGAAGAATAAAGCATGCATATGTGGTAACCCTCGTTTTTGGAACTCGATGGTGAATCATGAGCAACTTTTCGACCAAAAATCTGTTCATTTTTACCTCATGCATCGAGGCAGCACGCGTTTTAACTCAAAAACACGGCAACTATATGCGGACGATCAAAGAGGTTTGGTGTTCTAGTAAAGCAATTTGTTATTTCGGGCCATTTTGGGTTGGCCGTCGTGGTGAGAAAGATGTCGGGGTGTTGGTGGTACCTTGTAATGGCCATAGAGAGTCATGAAAATCGGCTCGTATTACGTGCACTCCCAGTAAAGGATGATGGCGAGGACAAAGCGTTGTCCGTCGATCGGGAATGACTCATCAACACTGTAGTCACACACAAATTTGCATAAATCTCGTATGCAACTTATCTTGATTGAGAGTCGATGTAAGATGACTTTTTTGCTCGTTGATGCCCAAGCATCTACTATAAACTCTTGAAATAACTTTCCTCCTCTAAGAATTGTAGAATACTCGGTGGGACGTGGAAACATCGATAAGCGTAAAATTGCATCGTATGTCATCTTCTTACTTGAAAAATCATTTTGTTCGGAGTTCCTTTGTCGTGAGACGGGTTCCCAACCAAGCTCACCGATAGGGAATAGAAATACATAGTGTAATGGTAAATATCTTGGGATGACACTCATTTATCGGCTCGGGGCTCTATTATCTCCTTTTAGGTGCGAACAATATCCCGCGTACCACTACTCTCACTACCATCACCGAGGCAAAATCACAGCTATTTCATCAGTGGTTGGAAGATTGTACTGATGCCTATTAGTTGATGAGGTGTAATGAAGGTGAGCACGTAAATCATGATCTGAAGATTCAGACTCGATTAGTATTTCATGGGCACGTTTGTACTTTGAAGCAAAATGATTTCGCGACAACAAACAATTACATGCATGGTGTTGAGGACATCTCGACACAAGTTATTATTCGCGCTTGCAAGAATATCCAATGCGTTAATTTGGGTCATATATGTCTGTTGACAAGTAGATGGGTGAAAGCGACCATCAAGGGGTAACAATGACCGATGCGGTGACGTAATTCTCCGTAGATAGTGAATGATGTTGGCCCTCTTGAGTTGAGTAATCTGTCGTCGAGCTTAGCACCCAAGCTCGTGAAAGCATTAAATTGCATTGTACTCTTAATATCTTAAGCGAAATGATTTTGCTTGACCATCATGGCCATCAAACAATGCACGAATAGGAGGTGGGGGTCTGATGAGTTCGGTAACTTAATTTTGCCTTGTAGAGACAACATGTTAGAATCTTGGATTGGACAATCACATGCGAGATAATCGTTAAATCCCTTGATGAATGTAATTTGAACAATAAGGACCTTTGAATATTCATCGGCTAGAAAATGACGCATTTCATTATTGCGGGGATAAAAACATTCATTTCGTCATCACTAAACATCTTTATCGACATCATTAAAGGGTTACGGTGGGAATCTACAAATAAAAATTGTATGTACACAAATATGAGAAGTAAGAAAATAGTAGGCAACTAATAAACTATGTAGAATATACATACAACTTTATTAGATCTGCGAAGCAGGAGGCGACGTCGTGAGGACATTGTCGTCGGTTTGATGAGAATGTGGTGCTACATCGGGGACAACTTCATAGTGAGCAAAGCTTGTCTCTAAATTTCGAGGCGTGACAGTAAAAGGTCGCGCGAGAATAGAGTGAGAATAAAAGCGAGTCGGTTGGAATGAAAAGCTGGGTGAGACTTGATTGTAGGTGTTAGATAACATTCAAATTATTTGTCGCGACCTTTTTGTGGAAGGTGTGCTATAGTGGCTCGGTCTGATGGAGTTAGGTCTTGCGAGATCATGGCGTAAGGGTTGTGGGGAGTGTAAATCACCGGTATTTTTCTATCTGACTATCGAGCAGGGAAAAGACAATACATTCTGACTATATTTTCTTAAGAAGCAAAAGAGATCGTATCAAGTACTTGATCTAAAAACTTACCAAAGAGGTAGACATATTTTCTTTTCCATTTGTCCAAATGATTAGTGGGCGTGTGACATACTTTCGTGTTTCCCATTAAATACGCATTCATTCTGGCATTGCGGGTAGTTAGTTTTATGTATTTTAATCGAAATACAAACAATGACAATAGTAATTGTACCTCGACATTTACCAATTGAGTAAGTGGCGAATGTTAAATTGATATTATGCGAAGAGATGGTTGGGAATCTGAGGGGCTGCGGTAACCATGTTAGCAAGTAGAGCATGCTTGGAGAATTGGGAGAGGGACTTGGGTGGTGTTAATCTTTGGAAAGTCTTTGGGTAGAGGTTGAGTGTAATTCTCGAGCGCTCTCTTTCCGGCGTCGCGCGTTGTTGTTGCCATCTTATCTGCATGAAACACGTCTTACTATCATTCTTGATTTTAGTTCGCGTCTAAGCGCTTTGGGCCTTAATTTTAGAGGAAGAGAAATTTGATGCGGGAGCCTAAGATAGGAAGTGATGTGTGAAATAAGTTAAATAATTAGCAAAGTAATATAATTTCAAATCCACGATAGAAATTGCATTAATTTATTGCAAGTAAACACAACGTAACAATTCTGAGGGAAACAAAAAAATTAAGAAAACTAACTAAGAAAACCAATACATAATTTGGATGATATGTTAGCGAAGTCAAAAATCAAATTCATGTAGAGCTGCGAAATTCATATAAGAATAGAGTTGTGTGTGTGTGTGAGAGAGAGATGTGTAAGGGTGAGAGTGAAGGGTGAAGAACTCAAAAATATTAGCGACAATATAGTGTATATTGCTCTAAGCAAAATACCAACACGTTAGATAGCTATTAGATGGGCGATTTTTTAGGTTGTTCAAGTGATTCACATTTGAATTACTTTAGGAAGTACAAAATAAGGCATTAGGTTAGCATGTCAAAAACATAACTTTTTAAAATCAAATTCATAAAAAATATCAAATTCATAATAATACCTCGTAATAACACAACAATTGATTACTCGATGATGGTATGGAGTGGGTGTAATGCGTGAGAGAGAAGTGTAAGAGTGAGCGTGAGGCCAGGGCCAGAGCAATTTAGTGTATAATGCTCTAAATAATTTTTATCAAAAGATAATGATTGATTAGTACAACATCTGGGTTGATTAAACCAATTTTCTTTTCGAATAGAACCATTTTTTTCTTTCCCTTCATTGAAGATGGAATAACACTTGGGTTATTCAAGTGATTCACATGTGAATTCTCTAGGAAGTACAAAATAAGACATTAGTAAAAAAAATGCAAACTAATATCAAAATAAAATTTTATAACAATACGGTAATGTTACCTTATCCGTATGTAATTGATTAAGCGCGCATTCGGACAAAACATTGGCAGGTATGTTGTTTCTATCACTTGGATCAACTGTAAGAAAGCAAACTTAATAAATTAAACATGAGCAAATGAAGCTGCGAAAGATGATTTCAGTATCTTGAATATCACGACAAAATTTAACATTTGATCGAAAACTACATTCGATCTTAGAGAGCTAGCTCTTTTCTTTTTTTTTTAATTTTGTTTTACTATATATTTATCTTGTAGATTGTTACGTAAGAGGAAGTTGAATCGAGAATAAAGGTTGAGTTTATTTATCTTTGTAGATTGTTACGTAGATTGGTGTCATTTTCATTAAGAATAATTTCCATGAAAAGGATTTCAACGAATTTGATTTTACGGAAGAAAACAAAAAGAACATCAAATATATAAGAATCTATGTGATAAGGTTTAAGTCCTGGATAATGTGATTACCGTTAGGAGGCACATGAAAGTGAGGAATTGATTACATCGAGAAGGAAAAAACAATAAAAAAGAAATTTAAAAGTTTTCTCCACATAAATAGTTGTCAAGTGTAATTAAATAGAATATTAGATATAACTTTATCAACACTAACTCACGATTAGTTTTCATCTAACTTACTCAAATAGGAAAATTAGACATCGTGACACTTAATCATCGAGGAACACATGCAATAATTTATTTAATAAAGGAATTAGAAAATACTTTTTTCTTAAGGTGGTAGTTCTAATTGAAGTAGCTTTAAAACATTAAACCCACAACAACACATAAAATGAACAATCTGAGAACAAACAATCTAATCTGACATTATTCTTTAGTATTCATACAATTCTATAATTCTAAAAGCTATAAAATATTTCATAACAAATATACTTTTAATGACAATCAAATGGTATGATTTGTTTAAGTTTTGAAAACATCAAAATTCGATATACCTCTAATGTAAAGAGCGGAGGAGTATTTTTTAAAGCCAATACAAATGATTTATTCAATCTAAAGGCCTCCATTTGAATTATAATTTTTTCGCATTTTAAAGGGTTAAAAGGGTAACATGTCGAAAACAATATGAAAATTTTATATCTTTTCCAACTTTCAAGTTGGAGAAACCTCCGTAAACAGTCGAATAGGGTTTAAAGCTCTCACCACAAGTTTTACTTTGGTGAAGATTATAAACTCTTATCTAAATGTAATGAAATACAAATTTAAATCATGCTCATTGATTGCGAGAAAAGAGAAAGTGCAAGAATAGCTTTATGCGAAGATATGATAGATGATACATTAAACTTAGTAACTAATAGCAAGATATCTTGATTGAGGAAAGAGAAAGTTGAGAATAGCTTTATGCCTTCAAGAATGATACCCTGATCAAATAAAATCAAATATATAAATTAAAAATTCTACGATTAGATGAATCATACATGTCCATATATTGCATACTCAAATCACCATGGATGCGAGTGCGAATGATGTCTTACTACTTACTGCAAACAAAAGTAAAAACTCCACATTTTCTTTTTCAACACTAAGAGTGCGGGACTAATGATGAATTACGCAATCGTGTATGTGAAGTTATCATAAATAACATCTTACGTCTCTTTGCATATACAACAACCAAGAACACTATTAATAAGAAAACTTGAACTTAGAGGCATCTAAATTTCTACTTGGAACCAATAGTCACACAAGAAGTTACTACGAGCTTCCAACCAACAAACTCACGAAAATCATTGATTCTTAAATTACTATTAAATGTTATGCTATATTTAATGAAACTTTGTATACTAAATATATAATTATTGCACATAAGTTGATCTAATATTGTTCCTACTAAAGAAAGAAAAATCTGAGATGCATACTTGAGAGAGGAGAAAAAAGAAGCCCTAAACCGGCCATAAAATTTCTCTCTTGGTGGCTCAGCGATTCCTCCGTCTTCCACCACAATATAATGGTCTTGATCACGAGAATTAACCCCAAACAGATGTTAACCCCAAAAGTTTTGATGGTCCACATGATAATGGCAATATTATGAGATTTATCAAACTAACATTGTTTTACATTTTGCTTCTGTGATAAAAGAAGAAAATGGGGAGAAATGGTAAAGTCGTATGATTCGATTGAAGACTTGGCTACTCTTTGGAAGAAAAGAAGTTGTCATCGGTTTTTGTTGCCATTTAGAATTTTACCCCATACAAGTTTATGTTCAGACAAATTTTGAAAAAAAGAAAAATAAACAAAAATACTCTGGCTTAAGCATATTCAACAACAATACTCTGGCTTAGACAAAAATACTCTCAGAACATAAACAACAACAACAACAAAAAAAGAAAAAGAACATAAACATATTCAATCTATAAACAAAAATCATGGAAATCGAAATAAAATGCCTAATAATGATCCAGAAACCAAACTAAGCTCAAATTAAGCATATCAGTAAATCAAAGAAAAGGGTAATAAATTTTCATTCTAAAAATCATGGAAAAAAGGATAAAACCTTTCGGTGTTTGGAGACTGGCTTTCTCATTCATGGTCGGTTGCACTTCAATCTTTTTTGCTCTCTAATAGCATTTATGTATCTTCTGTTGTCGTGGGAGAGACGAGCTGCGATGTATGAGATTACTCTTGGTAGATTAGAAATTTGGGTATGAGATTTAGAAATTGAAATATGAAAACAACGAGACATATTTAGGATTGATAATTGAAAGAGAGAGAAGACAAACCTTCACTTGATTACGATTTGGAAGTATGACGACTTTGGGCCCAAAATTAGGGCTTTGAGATTTAGGCGAGTGAAATAAGCGAAGCCGATGAGCACCTAAGATCGATCGTGGTGATATCTTGAAAATATCACATGACTTAAATACATAAAATTCTATGACCTTTTATAATTTTTGGGGTTATATTATGCAACATTTAGGTGATATCTTTGAAAATAAAGAAAAATGAAATTGCAATTTATAATACCTAGAAGAAGAAGAGCACTCGGTCTCTCAAATTATTCCTCATATCCTTCGGTGTATATAGCGGTTGTTGTCATGCCATTGCGGTGGCACTTTGCGTCTACGTATTACATAAAACAAACAAGTAAATCGAGAGACTAAAATAGAAGTAATTAAAACCTAAGTCGAGAAAAAAGTGCATGAGACACATCCGGTAGTACAATAACACACACAATAATTGTAGCTATTAGACAATAATTTTTCTTGACAATACGGTATGAAAGAACAACAAACTACTTGATTTTTTTAACACGAAAATTCCATGAATTAATCCTATTTAGATTTTTTTCATAAGCGATCTTTTGCAGGACACCATGGCCAAAATCCAACGCTTCGCCCAAATCAATTTTAGGGTCAATTATTCTCATGTTTGGTACCTTTTAGTCGCACATCTTTTATGGATCTAAACTATAGAAGTACCTTGTTATCTCGGAAGTCAAAATATATAGATATTGATGCATATATGAACATTCGACATAATCTTTGTTAAACTTTGTGGAGAAGCTTCAAATGTGGACTAAAATCTTGGACATATATAAATTATCTACCAATAGTTAGCCAAAGCGAATAAGCATCAACTTTCATCTTCAAAAGCATAATTGAAGCTTCATTAGTGCTAATTAGTTTAAACCTCCTAAACATGTTATTCATGCCAATTTTGTTGGACATAGTCAAAACCAAACATGTGCAAATGTGGATAACAAATGTTCCTTTACCTTTCTCATGACTTTCATGGTAAGTAGTGTGGTGGTCATCATACTCTCCATATACAAAATCATCATACCACCCAACTCAAATTAATCACATATTTTGGTGCATTTTTTGAAGTCGATTTAGAAATCGAGAAAATTCAAAATCAATACAAATTTATTAGATTTTAGTACAAACAACTATAATTATTATAAAGTAACTTCGAGAAACTCGTTGAACTAACTCTTGAAATATGTCTTTCACAATTTTGGTGGGATAAGGCATCATGTGTTGTTAGTTTTTGGGTCTTTGCCTCCACAAAATTTTTGGGCTTGCCGAGCTTCATTCCCAAAATAAAATTTAAGAGATAAAATATTATATTCAATATATCACTAAACTCGTAACAATTTTGGCTTCAAGCTAATATATCACTAAACTCGTAACATTTTTTTTTGGAAGGAACAAACTTCTTACATATCAAAACAAAAGATATAAAAAAGCGATAAAACTTTATTAAAATTCAATCTTTTCCATTAGTGAAATTATTGAGATAATCGCAAAATCAAGGGTAATAAATGTATAGAGCTATTCTAACATTTGCTGCTAAACACTCAAGCTCACAATTCTAACAAACTGCTAAACAAGATTCGGTTTAATGTTAGAGCTATTCCGGAATAATTGAATAGAACACTTCTGAGCAAAATATCATTTCTAACAGACAAAAATAGACAAAAATAGAGATAGAAGGAAGACTTACGGTTCAGCACGAGAAGAGACGATGGGACGTTTAAGTTGAGAACTCATGTAGACAATCTCTAGACCTCTTCATATGTGTAATTAACTTTTAATATTCAACAAATCATCCTTTATCCGGTCTTGAAACTTTTTTATGTATATAATGAAAAACCTATCGAATCTGACTTTCTCATTCACCGAAAAATACATATGAGATCTAACCAAACTTATAAACACAAATTAAGCAACAATAATCGAAAAATAAAATCAAACCTTTAAGCAGATCACCTTTCAAATGGCGAATCCTACAACGAAAGGGAAGCACATAAGATAATTGCAAGAAATTACAATGTAAAAATCAAAAGGAAACATTCTACAGAGAGAAATTTAAGATCTTTCAGGGGCAATGAAAGGCAAAGCTTTGAATTCACCCAACGATGAGCGTATAATGTCCAAAAACACATTTTATTTCATTAAGATCCAACCAACGATCAAAACTCAATCCAAAGCAAAAGTATAATGTCACACAACATATTTTCCTTCAAAATCACACTCAACTATAATCTACGAATCCCGACCTCAAATTTGGGTTAAATTGAA
This sequence comes from Panax quinquefolius, assembly GCA_020205615.1. NCBI lineage: Eukaryota > Viridiplantae > Streptophyta > Magnoliopsida > Apiales > Araliaceae > Panax > Panax quinquefolius. The sequence continues at coordinate 12,166,807 of CM035169.1, forward strand.
TCTATTATCGAGCGATCCCATTGTTGGTAGAATTCATATCCAAGCAATTGTTGATCCCGAATTCTCAAATTTCCTTTAATCCTCTCAAGTTTATGCAGTAGTGAATATTTAGGGTAAAATGAATATTCAAAATTGGAGCCGGAAAACAATTCTCCGAGTCGATGATGAAAAGAAGAAAAATAAGCATATTGATGAAAATCCAAGATCGAGTTATTGTCTCCTTCGTCACCCAATGGATATAATTAGAGTGTGATATTTCCGAGAGCATCCATAACTCCCCTACCGAAAAATATGAGGTGGAGATTGGAGAAAGAGATCGGGATTAAATTAAGCAAATTAAGCAAATTAAGAACCCCATAAACCCAATAAAGCTAAGCCCTCGAGACAATAGGTTCTTATTTCTTCTATAATTTCATACCTTTTTGTAAGAAACAAAACTGAAATTGAAGAAAAGCGACCCAAATTTTGTCGATCGACAAGACGCCATAAGGTCTTGAGGAAGAGGAGAGCCAAGAGGAGAAGGTCTTAGATGTTCGTTCTCTCTCTTCAGCTTCTTCTTCTGCTTTGCGTTGTAAGGGTTGAGGAGAGCCAGAGCATAGAGATGGCTTTTAAGGGTTGAGTATGAGAGAAAAGAGATTTAGGGGAGTTTTGAGGGATCGAGTAATTTGGGGGAATGAGAGGCGACCACGTGTGTGTGTGTGGTAGAGAGAGAGCGGAGGGTTTGAAATTTGAATAAAGCTGGAATGAGAGAGAGAGAAGCGGTGGCGTAACTTGGATGTGATATTTGTCTATTTTCTCTCTAACAAAATACCAACACGTTAGATAGCTATTAGATATCTCTGATGAAAAATATCTTTTCCATACCAACTATGCTCTTATGGATTCATCTAATGGCGTCATCACTACTTTACCGCGCGTAACTAACTTATAATGAGGTGAGAACATCATTCCCATCCATTCTGCTATCAAATGAGGCCTCATGGCACGTGATTACACCATAAAGGCCCTTCACTCCAATACTGATTGGGCTAGATAATGATTAATGAGGATAATTAACTTCTTTGGATAAATTTTACATAGTTACCACCTTCACTAATGAGTTTCAACCAATGCCATTCATATCCCATTTAGCTTACCTTCCGGTTATACTATATACAAATAGAGTACATTGATTTTCATCCATTTCTAAATCAACTAAACTTCATGTTTATAACAGGCCTCTAATATCCTCTTATCTCTCCACCAAAAATTAAATACATCAATTATCAACCATCACGTTCCTTAATTAGCTTTCAATATACTCCACCAAAGCAGAGATGCAATTATAGAAAATTAATAGGTACTTAGATGCTTGGAGGAGATTAACTTCATAATGTTAGAAACAAGCGGGATCTTTATCTTTGCATTTGGCACACATTACGTTCAAGCTTAGAAAAACTTGATATTTGAAGTTAGATAAACCCCGGGGATAGCTCGAGTGTACTAAACCTAGAGATATGTGCCTTTAAAAGTCAATACTCATGCAAAGGGAATGCTCTACTTAAGGCGACCCACATAAAATTTACTACTATTGGGCTTAATTAATGTGTGTGGTGGGGGTATTATTGCATCGTAATAAAAGCAAGCTAAGTCTTTATCTTTCTATTATTAGTTAGATTCATTTGACTTGGTATTTAAAGTTTGAATTTTGTATTTTCAATTTCATTATTTTTAGGAGTTAGTTTAGGAAGCTATGTACTTGAATTGTTTTTAAACTCATTTGTTAATTATAAATAATAATCAATGAATAACCAAGAGGTGAATGCAGTTTCTCTATTTTATACTCTTCACCTCTATGTAACAACACACACCCTAAGGTAGTGGATGACGAGTTCTATGAAGAAAAAAAAACTATCTGGTTAGATATGTTACCATCATATAGCTTTAAATTTCTTTGTTTTTCAACATGTCACCATGAAAATAACTGAGTGATTAAGTTTCTTTATATAACTTACAAGTACACAGTCAATCAAGTTGTATAGTAGCTCTGTAGCTTTAGAAATTTAGCTCACTGCATGATGCAGAACATGAGTAAATTAGTGAACCTTGGAGGCCAAATGGAAGAGAAAGAATTAGGGATGGGGGGATTCAATCTATTTATTATATAAATGGGGAAAGAAAAGAAAGTCGGACAATGATGAAGCCATGAAGGAAAGTATGCCAAGTATTTAAACAAACTAAAAAGCCACCAATATTAAAATCAGATTAGTATAAATAAGAAAACAATACCAGCAATAATTGATCCTCATATGAACACGTAGAACTAAAAAATATTATAGTAAAGAAAGCATAAAAACACAGTTTATGCCAAAGTAAATTAATTAGTCACGGTGTTAACATCAAATACGAATTAGTAAATAAGTCTAAAATTCCACAAAACTAATATTCACACAAATTGGTGTTATACGATATTCAGGTTTTAGAAAGCAACCCTAATGCCTATTCCAAATTGCAAATTAAAGAGGAAGAGGACTTACAAGAAGAAGAGGACGAAGGGGAGTGATGGGTGCGGTGCGTGGAAGGAGGGATGAGGAATGGCGGGTGGGTTAACCGATCCGGGTCCAAAAAATCTGCATTACGCAAGTTGAGAAAACCCAAGTTTTGATCATTTCGTCCGAATCAAATCGGAGAAGACGAAGACGAAGAGTCATGAGGTCTACTCCACCAAAGAATGCTTTTTATTAACTCGATGTAGATCTCTCTCATCACAGATCTTCGTCTTTGCCACTGATAGATTTTGGGGTTCGCCAAAGTAGCTTATTAGAAGAAACAAAGGAGGATTTAGGGCTGGGTATGAGGATTTTGAGGGATCGACTTGTTTGGGGGAAAATAAGAGGGAATGAGAGAGCTCTAGGTGTGGTAGAACAGAGAGATTTAGGGCTGGGTATGAGGATTTTGAGGGATCGACTTGTTTGGGGGAAAATAAAAGGGAATGAGAGAGCTCTAGGTGTGTGGTAGAACGAGAGAGACGTGTGTAAAAGGTAGAGAGAGATGGTTTCAAATTTGAATAAAGGGGAATGAGAGAGAGAGCTGCTGACGTTATCTTGATGTGACATTTGTCTATTTTCTCTTTCTGCTCTGTTTTATAGATATAGATATATATGAGAAAGTTTTATAATTTTTCCTTATCGGTCCTAATATATATATATATATATATATATATATATATATATATATATATATCCTCTAATTGTTTTGGAGATACAAACTATAATAAATGGTCCACTAATACGTGACCGAGTACCTTTCCAGCTATAGGGAGGGATTATTAGAGTCTGATCGAATAATTATTTTTCTATAGGTCCTTTGCTAAATATGGACTCAAAGATATTTCTTTTTTTAGGTGTTGGAAACCTTGAAGTATTTTTTATTCCTAGTTAACCTGTTATTATACCAATTATATTAATAAGATATGTTGCTAATTTGATTTCATAATATATTAATTTTATCAAAAAAATAATTTGTTTCTATCTTTTTACCAAATCTTGATTCACACGCCTGCGGACCTATTTAAAACTTTGTGATACATTATTTTTATTTGTGAAATAATAATTTTCAGAAAATTTATCATATAGATGATCAAAGAGTCAATTAAATTTGTTTCTAACATTTAAACAAGTTGGTATCGAAATTTATTGTTGTAGCCCAATTCAAAAAGTTAAAAGAACCAATTTAGCCACACACTTGAACATCAAATGTGACGGCACTTAAACAACAAACTACCTCCTCCTCCTCCTCCAAAAAGTGTTGAATGTCTCAGAAACCTTATCTTTCCTTTCCTTTCCTTTCCTTTCTTCTGGTGACTGACTTCTACAATAAATTCTAAGAATTTACTTGCCCTACTCCCATATAACAGTAACAAAATAGAGTAAATAATCATGTTAGACTAATTTACTTTTACTACGCAGTCCAATATTTTTCTTTTTTTGTCAAATAGTTAAAAACTACTACTGCATGACCAAATTATAAACAAGTAAAAAGTATAGAACCCCAACACCTAACTAGCTAGTACCCAATTCATAACAACTACCTGCAAATTATTTTATTATTTTTATTTTTATTTTTATGTTTTTGCTACACACCTGCAAATTATTTTTAACTTGAATTTCATTAAAATCAAAAAAAGTTAATTTACACTACTCCATCGATCGGGAAAAAAAACCCTGTCATTAATTACTAGTCAGTTGTAGAAACTTACTAGTTACTAGGCCAAACAGAAAAACCAAGAACCGGAAAAGGGCATCATCATTCATATACATATATATTTATCTTTTACAGCTTCGATCAATTATGAAGATTTATTTTTGTTTCTTCACTATCATTTGTACTGTAAATTTTTACACATAGTACATATATAACACAAGTAAATTCCTTAAGGGTGGTATCTCCAAACACCGAATAAATTACAGCTTTAATACACAGCGGTAAATTTTTTATGACAACTAAAAACCAAATGCACATGCAACATGCAGCAACAGTAAAATGAACTATATATGATCCACGGACCGATCGACCTAACTAATTTAATTTAATTAGAGCTTCACAACCTCCGGGATATGGACTGGATACCTGTCAATGCAGACTTGCCAAGGCCCATTCGTCGGCGTTTTAATGGTCCGGTTACACTTCCATACAGCACTGTTACACTTAAACCCACTCCCGAACGCAATCTGCCAAACCCTATCCCCTCTCTTCATCCTCCCCTTTGCTTCAATATAGCTCATCTCGTACCAAAGCGAAGATGATGACGTGTTCCCAAACCGATGTAACGTCATTCTCGAGGCCTCCACGTGTTCCGACGACAGCTGGAGGTTCTTCTGGAGCTCGTCGATCACGGCCCGACCACCGGCGTGTATGCAAAAGTGCTCAAACGCCAGCTTGAAATCGGGAATGTAGGGTTTCCATTTCGGGTTAAAGATTTTTCGACCAATGAGCGTGAATAGAAAGAGGAGCTGCTCCGATGCCGGAAGGACTAAAGGCCCGATAGTAGTTATATTGGACTTGAGAGCCTCAGCCGCAATGGCCATAAGGTCTTTGGATAGATTTATACCTACTTTGCCTTGCGAATCTTCTTCTTCATAAACGCACCTGTATGCCTTATCGTCCCCGCCCTTGTGAGTTCGGACGACATGGACTAACCGGTATTTGGCCCGACTTCTGTCGCGCCTCTTATTGGACAAGAGCAAAGCTGCTCCTCCCATTCTGAACAAGCAGTTGGGTAAGAGCATGGCTCTTTCGTTACCTTGATAATAATTTGGAGTGATAATCTCGGTACTAATAACAAGAGCGTTGGAATTGGGATGAGTTTGGAGTAAATCTCTTGCCAAATCTATGGATATCAAGCCCGCACTACACCCCATTCCGGATAAATTAAAGCTCCTTATGTTACTCCGCAACTTGTACTTGTTCACCACCATTGCGGATAATGAAGGCGTGGGAGAAAAAAGACTGCAGTTGACTATAAGTATATCGACGTCTTTAGGCTTTAGGCCGGTTTTTTGAATCAACGAATCGATGGCTGAGAAAATTACAAGCTCGGCTTCGGCTCGGGCGGATTCCATAGTAGGGTTAGGTGGGATATAATGAATGGCGGGAGGTAAGCAGGTTTCTTCTCCGAGGCCAGAACGTTCTAGAATGCGCATTTGGAAGTCCACAGATTTGGGATTATCTTTGAGGATGAGTCTAGAATGTTCCATGAAGGTAGAGAAGGGGACTCGGAAGGTGACGGGGGGTTTGTAGCAGGCGTAGTCGACGAGGTAGATGGATCTGGGCTTGGACATGAAGTAGAGGGTGGAGATGAATACGATGAGGAAAGTCGAGGTAAGGACTTGGACGAGATCGAAGTGGAGGGATTGAAGCATTTGGAGGAGTTGTTGGGGTCCGATACGGAGGATTTTGAAAGATATGGAGGCCATGATTGGGATGAATAGCAAGGTCAGGATGTGGTTCACTAGGTATTGGTACCCTAGCTTCACATGCTTGAGCTTTATCAACTTAATGGAGGAATCTGGAGGTAATGTTAGTGGCATTTTCAGAGAGATGTAAGTAACAAAAAAACAAAAAAAGATTACAAGAAAAAAGATTAGAAGAAGAAGGGGATGTGGTGGTAGGGTTGGAGGGGAGAGAAGGTGGGGGATTTAAAGGCTGAAAAATGAGATGGAAATTAAGAAAGAAGGGTAATGAATTGAATGGGAGACAGATAGGAGGATTAAATGATCCAACTTCATCTCTTACAACGCTCTCTTAGCTGGACCATTTTTTATTTATTTCTTTCTTAATCTTCATATATTATTAATCTTCAAATTAGCTTGCATGTCAGCTCTTCTTCTCACTTGTTCTTTTTGACTTTTTTTTATCCCTATATATATATTGCTCAATTATTTGTTGGATTCGTAACACTCAAATATGCATGTTTCTTATACTATTAATTATAATGAAAAGATGATAACGTATAGTTTTTAATTTCCATAACTTAATTGCATGCATGTTATTTGTTCTGATTACATGGTTTTATGTTATGTTAGAGGTTAAGATTAAGTTTCAAAATTGGGTTTGAAATAAAGATTTTCATTGCTTCATATATTAGGTTTAAAAGATAATTAATTCTTAAAGAGAGATTAATTATATAATCCGTTTGAAGGATTTTCAAGATGTATTTAAGAGGCCCAAATACTTCAATAAAATCCTCCAAATTAAGGAGGGATCCAAAAACATGTGTTTCACACTTTCATGCCCCTCGACAAAAAATTAAAAGCTATGACATGGAAAATACTATTCTTATGTATTTTAATTTTAATAAATAATCAAATTAATCAACTCACGTTATGTGGTGAACATAAATCACAATGTAAACAAACAATGATTTTATAAACTTATAAAGTTTAAAATCGTTTACGTATTTATATATTATTAGTCTACAATTCTATTATATATTAAAAATTTCCTCCCAAAAGAAACTCATCATCTTTTACAGACTAATTTTATTTTAATCAAACCGCCAGAAATATTTATTTTAACAACTTGAACCGATACTTCAAATAGGGTATATGTACAAAAAATAAAAAAGGTAAAAAAGTGCATTTTATTCTGTTACTTTGTTCATATAAATTAAACTGGCTTTATCCATGGACCAACTACAACTGCTCAAGTCCAGTCGTTTGTGTTCAATGGCCTTGTAATTAATTTTTAGTTGCCAGCTTACATCATAGCGTTATGTTTAATAAGTATATGATGGAGACTTTACTACTGTATGTATAATAATGTTAATTTAAGGCCGGACAGTAATTTTCCGTGTTGGGACAGACCGTCTCTGACCAAATTATAATCAAGGAAATGTACGCAATGCCCAACAGCTAGGGTTAATTACCCGCATGCATAACTAATTACTCTACCATGGGCACCTTTTCAACACATAAGGGGTTGACTGATAGTGATAAATAATTGAAATTCAGATAAGGCACGTTTAGAAGAGGTTGAATAAGTATGGGAGTAAATTATGATTAATTTTTAAATTTTGAATTCAAATTATTTAATATAGCCTACTGTATTGAAGAATGCAGTTTGCTGAATGAATGTAGACTATCAAATTGAATTTTTGTTTAAGAAAATATATTGGTGAATTTATAAGTAAAATAGAATACTTGGTGTTAACCTAATATCTCAAGATGAAGTAAATGTTTATATTTTAATTATTAAGAAAATTAACTATCTTGAGAAATATTAAAGTAAAACAAGCAATAAAATAACACCAAAAAAATTTACGTGGTTCAGCTATTACCCACTATAATAATAGCATAGTCCACGTCCAATACCAACTACTATTGGAGACTCACTTTTATTTCTTTAAAAATGACCCTTGTTACAAAACAGATTCTATCAAATTGAATTACAATAATTCACTTGAGCACACTTGCTCCTTGTGCACCAATGCACCCCTTAAGCACCTAAGCTTCCTTGAACCTGTTTATAAATAAATCTTAATCCACATGGATTAAAATCCTTTAGACAACACTTAATCTAAAAATATAAGATTACAATTATAGAGGTCTAATGATCAAAGCAAATAAGCAATTTAACAATGCAAGGCTCAACTAATGAATGCAATGATCAAGTAGTAAAAGTAAGAGATATCACCAATATGAAGCTCACGAAAATAACTGAGAATATTATGAATATAATTTGCACAGCAGCCGGAAATATTGCACCGAAAATAATAAAGTTTGTTTTTCAAGTATATGAGTGCAATAATTGTTTCAAGTGTTTTATATTTAATCACTGACTTTAGATTTCTTTTATAGCCCAGAATATATTACCGTTGATTCAATACTATTTCGTTTATAAAATAATTACGTTACCATAGATAATCCTTGTATAACAATTAAATAACAAATTCAATTGACTTCTGTTATTAAGTAAAAGTTGGACTCTATCAGTTATCAACTAGAGAGAGACCAAATCACATAAATAACTAAATAGGCTTAGACTCATCTAATATTTGACGCTCCCAAAATTAGGTATACATCACCCATCTTGGGTCGCCAGACATCGTGTATGTAATTCAAATACAACTTATTAATACCAATCGCATGGTAGTACAATACGACAAAACATAAGCTGTGAGTTTGAATACAAATATTATCTACTAGAGATTATACAAACTCAAAAGGAGTCCTCACTACAATTATTATCACACTATTTCACATAATAGTGAGGACTACTAATCTTATCCTCTGGACCATCACTCGCTCCCCGACTCGTCCAATTTATATTCTCATTTCCTAAAGAAACGGTGAAGAAAGGGTGAGCTCAATTAGCCCAAGAAGAAATATTATGACTAAGATAATGCAAAATAAATTATCATTAGCCTCCAACAATGTTAAACCGATAAAATACAATAGACATCAAGTTTAACTACACAATGAACAAGCAATTCATTAAAAGAGTTCAGTAGAGAATAGAATCTACTATCTTTTATGATTTAAAAAGTTTTCATCACTTTTATCATTTGAGACTCAAATTTTAATAAATAATCCACATCATCGAATCACCCCGCAGGCTATGGCGAGGATATTCTTTAAGATCGCGACCACGAATTATCCATGCACTACGGGCCAAAGATAATCGTGTATTCATTAGTATCACGACCACAAATTATCCATGCACTACGGGTCAAAGATAATCGTGTATTCATTAGTATCACGACCACAAATTATCCATGCACTACGGGCCAAAGATAATCGTGTATTCATTAGTATCACGACCACAAATTATCCATGCACTACGGGCCAAATATAATCGTGTATTCATTAGTATCACGACCATAAATTATCCATGCACTACGAGCCAAAGATAATCGTGTATTCATCAACGATCCTGATCATGCCATAAAATAATTCATCTTTGCACTACGGCCAAAGAGAATCCATAGCTATAATCATACCAAAAACTGTCCATCAATGCACTACGGGCCAATGAGGACTTTTTCCGCATCATTTGTAACATTACGGTCATGATTACACCGAATAATCCCTGGTCATAATCATACCAAGTCCATCTATACAATACAGGCCACATATGACTTTCAATAAAATATAAACATGAGGATGATGACAATATTGATATAAGAATTCAATAAAACAAGTTCAAGAATTAATTTATCCAGGAATTAATAACGTCTAAATTGTCAACATGATACTTCTTTGTAGAGTAAAATTCAAGAATGCTCAGAAGAATATTTCCATGAAAAGATACTGGATGAAGCGCAAATATCAAGGATATTTCACTAATTTCATGGAGTATAAAAGTCAAAACTTTAACCAATGGGTATAATAACGAGTGGAATAACAAAAGAAATCACCATGCATGCGAAGACTTTTGCATAGGCGAGTTATTCCAATGAATAATAAAAGAAACGGAACGAAGTCAGGCGAAATTAAGACCCGATAGGATGTTCCATAGAATAATAATAAAAGCGGAACCAGTCCAGACGTAAAACGAATGCAGACGGGATATTCCAATGAATAATAAGAAAGAGTGGAACCGGTCCGGCCAGAAAAGCGCTGACATGGATATTCCAATGTAATAATAATAAAGAATGGAACCGAAGTTGCCAGTAAATGCATGTATGAGGATATTAAAACGTAATATTAAAGAACGGAATATTAGAAGAATTTCAAATATAAATAAAGTTATTCCAACAAAATAATAAGAATGGAATAACAACAACCCTCTTCATGAATACGAAAGAATAATACCCTTTACTTGAGTACAACAAATAATATCCTCACCGTAAAAAAGAAGCTGAATATAAGAGTAGGAAAGTATCGTAATACTTTTCTTATTTCTCTCTATAATTTTCTCTCTAGAGTTTCAATTGAATTTGTAAGAAATAATGAAGGAATGAGCTTTCATTTATAGGAGAATGGAAGAGCAGCATTCATGGATGAAATAATTTTGCAAATATAACGTATCAAGGTTTTGATATCACCAATGCAAAAATTCAATCAACTAACCAATAAGATTACAACAAAAAATTAAAATATAATACATATATATAAACACATGTTTTCAACTTATATATATCAATATTATATATACACCACTTAATTTTTCTCCCCCATAACCAACATCAATCCCCACCCACCCAATAATCAAATTCACTACACTCTTACACATCACTATCACACTACCACTTTTCCACCATTTTCCACTCACACACATCACTTTCACTCTTTCTTTCTCCCCCCCCACCCACCCCCACTCTCCACTTTCCACTCTCCACACACACACATATAATATTATATATACACACACATCACAATCTTATATATATAAACTCCTTCCCCATACGTAACTCTCTCCCACCCCCATTTCCAAAATTAGTTTTTCAACACATATGGGCCCCACATGTGGGCCCCACCTTTAAATAATTTTTACCGATTATTTTGAAAATTAGGTAAATGGGAATCCAAATAATAAGCAAAACTGAGTGACTTCTCACGTAAGCATCAATAATCAATACCGTGTGCTACTTATGCAACCAATGCCAGACATCGTATTTCTTTACTACTGAAAGTAGTTCAACAAGATAACTGGTAAAACTTCCGTCGTTATTTTTAATAAAAATATTTTTGTCGTTTTCTCAATCCGATAATAATTCCGTTGTTGGGTCCACCAATGATTCTTGTGGTTGCATTTGAATATTCCTCGCTAAAAGCGAATATTCCCAGACCAATCGAATATAATACAACAACTTGCATACTTTGCAAAATTTATAAATACTACCCACAACTATAACATTATATCAAATCCACACCATAATATAAAAAAATATTTCGAGAAATTTAAATCTTTATTCATAAAATATGGGGTCTCACAATCTCCCCTCCTTATGGAATTTCACCCTCGAAATTTACGTACGTACCTGGTATGCCGAACTGATGTGGACACTTCGTCAGATTCTAACTCTTGAGGTATAACCTTTAAGCGTAGAATATATTCCAGGATTTAAACAGGTACATCTTCATACGTTAAATCATCCGCTATCTCGTCCGATTTTAAATCAATAATGTGGTTCGGGTCGTCCACATATTTACGTAACATCGATACGTTAAAAACGTTATGAACACGCGACATACTTAGCGGTAAAACGAGTCTATAAGCCACAGTTCCTACTCGATCGAGGATTTCAAATGGGTCAATTAAATCGAGGGTTGAGATTTCCTCTCTTCGTCGATTCTTGCTTCTAGAATAACGCTCTCTTGAACCTTCTTCTTCATATTCGTCAGCTCCGGGTTTGTAGTTTGAGCGTCTTTAACATTATCGATTAAAGTCGATTCTAATCGTATATTCGTTATCTTCACGTGGGTTCGCATATTCGCACTTATAAACGCATACGATCTTCTACTCAACGCGTCAGCTACCACGTTCGCTTTTCCACAATGATATTGAATGGTACGATCGTAATCTTCAATAGCTCGAGCCAACTTCTTTGGCGCATGATACGTTCGTTTTGGTTGAAGAAATATTTAAGGGTTTTAGAAATGGGTTTTGTACTGGGGTCAATACAAAATTTAATTTCACGCTCTAAGGTAGGCTAAGGAGTCTTCAGGAATATGTCAGGAGATTTATTAACAATAGAAATATCATTTAAAAACTGTGACTCTCATCCAAGACTTGGATAGCACATGAAATGAAGGTTTCTACTAACGAAGTTTCAATCGATAAGTCAAAGTCTAATCTCTCTGGAGTCAAATTTAAACGTTGAGCGCAAGCAAGAGAGATAAAAGAATGGGTAGAACCGGTATCTAATAAAGTATAGACTCCACAAAAATTTATAATTAACTAACCCGTGATAACTTCGTTCGATTCCTCGTCAGGGTAATTCAAAACTCGATGCTGGATTCTCCCAATTGCTATCGAAAAAGAGAAATACATATCATCTATTTTAGCTTTCTTGGATCGGACTTCTTTTTCCACAATATCAATGCGTCGTGCGGCTTTTTACCCATGCATCTTTCATACTCACTCGTTCAGTTATTTCTTCTTTCAGCTGCTCCTTGACATTTGAATTCTCAGATTCCAGCTTTAATATCGTATACTCTGTCAAAGAGTGCTTCTGTTCAACCATCGCACATCGGGTAATACAATTTTGAATTATTGCATCCCTTTGTTCTACGACCGTCTGCCGTTCTTCAGCTTGCTCTTCTAACTCATGAATACGATTTTGTAATTCTACATTTTGATCAATAAGTTCTTCTAATAAATCATCCTCAGGATCCTCTTCTTCCTCACTCTCAGTTGCTACCTTTGCGACTAGCTTGAGTGCAACTTTTAATTCCTCAATCACCACATGGATATCTCTAATCACATTATCTTGGTTGCTGATTAGAGGTGTCTCCACGGTCTCATGTGCTCCATTGCTATTCTCAACATTTTCGGATGCCATTTTCAAACACTGTCACAAAACAAGGGTTAATTAACATATCACATATTATCCCTATACTCTGACCGACTAATATTAAATTCCAAATAAACTTAGGTAGGTCATACTAGCGAAGGAATTCCACGTCTCTCCCCTCCTAGTTCTATTCTCATATCCTAGCCAAGGATCATATCCCTAAGCTTTGAGCCCAACTGTGACGCCCCCAAAATTAGGTATACATCACCCATCTTGGGTCGCCAGATACATGGTACAGAATTCAAATACAACTTACTAATACCAGCATCGGTATACAATCGACAAAACATAAACTGTGAGTTTAAATACAAATATTATCTACTAGAGATTATACAAACTCAAAAGGAGTCCTCACTACAATTATTATCACACTATTTCACAGAATAGTGAGGACTACTAATGCTATCCTCGGGACCATCACTCCGTTCCCCGACTCGTCCAAACTATATTCTCATTTCACGAAGAGAACATTAAAGAAGAAAAGGGTGAGCTCAATTAGCCCAAGAAGAAATATTATGACTAAGATAATGCAAAATAAATTATCATTAGCCTCCAACAATGTTAAAGCGATAAAATACAATAGACATCAAGTTTAAGCTGCGATGAGAACAAGCAATCCATTAAAAGAGTCAAGTAGAGAATAGAATCTACTATCTTTTATGATTTAAAAGTTTTTCATCACTTTTATCATTTGAGACTCAAACAATAAATAATCCACATCATCGAATCACCCACGCACTACGGCCGAGGATATTCTTTAGTATCACGACCACGAATTATCCATGCACTACGGGCCAAAGATAATCGTGTATTCATTAGTATCACGACCACAAATTATCCATGCACTACGTGAAAGTAGTATGCACACAAGCCAATCATGTTTGATGATAAAGCATATACTTTGAAACAATCTTATTCATTTATTAATAAAAAGTATTAATTTATTAAAGTCTTTTAATTATCTACATGATCTTTGTTTTTATAATATGTGATAAACCCATAGTTTTAAGCAATGCTTTTAGAATAATGATGATGATCATTCTAATGAGATCTAAATTCTTAGAAAGCTTAAAACTAAAATAGTTCCCAATCGTTGGATTACTAAATTGGGGATTAGTGAATCCGGATAGATTGGTACATACGTTGCTTTCTCATTGGATGAGGATGATTGATCTCATGATCATTTGTGTGGAGACACTAAAGCAAGTATGTAGGTGCTTATTAGATAATAAGTTCATTGAGCGTGGCTCGCTAAGGAATACCTAATGGAGTTTTTTACTTGCTGTCGATAGGAATTTCTGTAGTGATAGTAGTACAAGTGATCCTTGGACTTGAGATCATCATAGTATCTTGTGTATGATGAGTTATACTTTGACTTATTCCTTAAGACCTTTAGGGTATATCAAAGGGTATGCTTGGGTATAATAAGTAAGTATATGGAGATAATGTATGATCGATAAAGAATCTACCACTTTATTAAAAGAATAGAAATGTCTATGTGATTCGATAAATGACAACCCAAAGAGTCATTGGTTGTTAAGCGAGAATGAAATTAGAAAGGAGTTTCTAATTTGCATTATTTGGAGTTGTGCATTTAAGAGTCGAAATACATATAATTAAATAAAATAAGACTTGTGTAATTCCATATCTTATATTTAATTGGGACATTGTATGGTGGAAGGATTGAATTGTACGAGTAACTATTTACTCAAAGGTTCTTTTATGATTAATGTTGAAATCTATATTATTTGGAAAGTCGTTGATCGCTAGGAGAACTTATCCCTATGTAGAATAAATATTATTTATTTAAATAAATTAATTATTTAATTTATTTATTTAAATAAGATTAGAATTGTTCTAATTGATTTATTCACATTAGGTTTAATATGGAGAACCTAAAGGGTCACACCATAAAAGGAAGAATAATTATTTAAGAAGTTAATGGCATAATCGTAATAATATGTTATGTATATTTAATTTAATCTATGGTGATAGAATAAATTAAATAGCTTAATATTATTATTTAATATTTTAAAATATTAAATATAAATTAATAAGAGAGTCTTATTAATATTATTACAATTATTATTATTATTTTAATTTCTAAAAGAGTTTAGAAATTAATTTAATATAAATATTCTCATTTATTCCTAATTGGATTAGGAAGGAAAATTAGTTAAAGGAGTTTAATTAATTATCCCTAATAAGATTAGAGAGCCCCTTTAATTAAAAGGGTTTAATTAAATAATACCTTATTTTAATAGGGTTACTTGATATCTTTATAAGAGGAGTCTTATATCGGATATCAAGACTACGTGATAATTCCAATGGTTGGAGAATGACGCTCCTTTTCTATAGAGATAGAAAAACTAGGGTTTAGCCAACCACCCATCCTCTTGAATCTTTCTTCTTCCTTGGTGGATCACCTCTAGAGGCCAAACACTTGGGTGGCTAACGATTGATCAAAGGAAGGAACCAAACCCGGTGGATTCAAGTTGAGCGAAAAAGGATTGGAGGTAAACTTGTACTCGAGGAAGCTCGATCTTCAAGGTATGATTCTTATTCGTTATCTTTTTCGTTTAATTAATAATTATGAATAAAGGGTGATCCGGGTATATGGTTTGTAAAATTTTTAAACTCTGATTTTTACACGTTTCCGCTTATTTTTGCAATTTGATTGCATTCTTGAATATTATAAACCTAACAGTGGCATCAGAGCCAAACCTTTATGCAAATTATTAATTATTTTATTTGATATGTATATTGATATGTGTTTAGAATAATTTAATTGTGCATAATTTTATTGTATAAAATTTATTTAAAAAAAAAAAAAAGGAATTCGCGATTTTGATATTACGTGATTCATGGCCATACACTAGCTTAATTCAATACTAGCAATCTTGTAATCATGTAATCATGCTTCAAATTTATCAAAGTGGTGATTACGTGGAAAGGGTTACGAATTAAAAAAAAAAAAAGGAGCTTGTCACGTATTTGATCTACATGTGTATATAAGTTATAAGTTATTAAGGAATAATTGCATATGTATATACATGTGGCGTGGATCATTTTTTAAGGAATCGATTTATATCATGCCAAAAAGGAGGAGCGGTTATTATTATTATATTATATATATTTTTATATATATAATATAAATAATATTCTTAATTATTTTATAATTAAAATAAAAGATTTATTTTAATCTTAAAATAAAATATTTATTTTAATATTAAAATAAAAGAGTTTATTTTAATTTTAAAATTAAATTTCATGCTAACTAATTAGAGTTGGAATTTGATTCCATGATAACTAATTGGAGTTGAAATTGTATTCCATCTTTCCTTAAATAAAGGAGTTTATTTAGATATGAAATAAGATTTCATATTATTCTAAATAAAAGAGTTTATTTATGAATAGGAAAGAGAATCAAGTATTTCCTTAAATAAAGGAGTTTATTTAGATATGAAATAAGATTTCATATTATTCAAAATAAAGGAGTTTATTTGTGAATAGGAAAGAGAATCCAAGTGTTTCCTTTAATAAAGGAGTTTATTTTTTTTTTTTTGGAATTGGATTCCATAATTAATTAAAATAAAGGAGTTTATTTTGATTAAAGATTTTGATTAAAATAAAATAGTTTATTTTATTCAAAATTGGATAAATTAAAATAAAATAGTTTTATTTTAATTTAAATTTGGATTAAAATAAAGGAGTTTATTTTGATTCAAAATTAGATTTTATACTAACTAATTTTGCCCATTAAATGATATCAATATATATATTGAATGTTTATTATTCATAAGATGAATGTTATTTATTGATGCATATGGTGATGTGTATGATAATAAATGGGATTGATTATGGTCTATTGACGATGTGATTGGATTTATTTTAGTTGGATGCATAAATGTATGGGTTTTATTAAATGGGGTCTGCGTGCCTCGTCTTCTCTAATTTTTCTTAATGTAAATTTTATCTCCTCCTATGTACTTCCCTCGATCACGCGATCAAGGTTTCTATTTATTTCAAATAGTTTTGTAATAAGAATAGTTAGAATTAATTTTGAAGAATTAGAGATCGAGGAGCAAAGAGGCGTGAAGACCAGTTTGTAATGGAGCAGGGTTTAAATGTAATAGTTATATTTAAATATTAATTTTGCACCCCTAGGGTTTGACCTTTTGGTTCACTTGGTGGCTCTAGTGAACCAAACTAGAATAAAAGTCCATAATCAATCAAGGGTAGAATATAGTATTCTATATGTGCATGCTATACTATATATATATTATATATTATGAAAACATGCTTCCATGTTTATTAATATACGCGTATTTTATATATATATATGTATGCATGCTGCTAAACAAGATAAGAAAAATTTAATAATAAATCCTCAAATTTTTTTATATTAAGTCCTAAGCGTTCAAAGATATTTGGAATATCGAGCGTCAGCTTTCTAGCATGATAAAATTAATAGAGTATTAAATATTTAATATGAGTTTATTGTGTCACCACAAGGCAAGTATTAAGTATTTAAGATGTTAATTATCACATTTGATGCTTATAAAGAAAATTGAACAATATTGTTTTGTTGTGTCACCACAAGGATGATATTTTTCTTTTTGAATATATGGAGTGCTAGGTTGGACTTAACTTGGATAATTTTGATTCGGATGTGCCACCACTTGATCAAAATAATCTAAGAGGCAAAATACAAGGAGTTGCATAGTTGATGTAATTGACAAGAGTTGTCTACCTATTTATTTATATATAGTTTGTTGTGTCACCACAAGGCTATATACATTTGAAATGGGATCCTTATTCTCACTAAGCAGATCTTTAATTAGATTTTGCCGAACTATATATATTGAGGTAATATAGTTTGAAGAAAATAGTAGGAGATACCAATTTAAAACAAGACCTAATTTATTTTGGTAATTAATAAAAGAATGTATATTAAAATGTTGTAAATTACAAAATTCATTTACGTAATTTTACAATGTCTAAAATTACTATCATTTATGCGAAGCATATTAGATGCTAAATTAACGCATCAAATTAAGCGAATTGGTTAAGGAATTTGAGAATAGTTCTCATAGTGAAAAAGCTATCTTATGTCCTTAATCGCCTATCCTCGCAATGGTTGCGCATAATGCCTCTCGAGGAAGAGATTGCTACTTTTAGAAAGTGGTAAGATGATGCATGATTGGCTCAATACATCATGCTCGCATCCATGAGAGTAACGAGCTTGCCACAAGATAAAACTATGGATGCTCTCTACTATATTCCCGCACATCAAGTAGTTGATGGTGAGGAAAGTGGGGACCGATAGATATCGAGATATCTAAGGAGCTCTTCCGATCTAGAATGGCCAATGGCACTATAGTATAGACAAAAAGTTCTTAACATAATCAATTTGATTGATCAATTAGGACATTTGGTTTTGTCATGGATGGAGAGTTGAGCCAAGATTTGATCTTGCACTCACTCCGGACTCTTTTCACAATTGTTGTGAATTTTTCATATAAACAAGCTAGATATCGACCGTTGATTTACTTAACATGTTGAAAAATGATGAGTCACTTTCCTACCAAGAAAGACCATGTCTTACTGGTAGGGGCCAAAGGATCTTCTGAAAAGAAGAACGATTCAAAGAAAGTAAATAGAAAGGGCAAAAACAAAGGATAATAAAAAACAAAAGCGTCACGGATAGCAAAGGAGTTTGCTACCACCTTCGCTATAAGCCCTGGACATTTGGAAAGAAAGCGTGAAGAAGCATCTTGCAGAGGCTAACCAAAGAAGCTTAGTGAAGTTTTGGTTACAAATACAAATTTGTTCATGATTTAAAATAATTTTTTTTAAGTCAAGGTTCTACTTGGGTATTGGATACCGACTTTGGTTATCATAAATATAAATTTATGAAGGGACCAAGCAGAAGTAGAAAGCTAAACAAATATAAGTAATCCTATATGCGGGAAATGTAGCAAAGGTTGCCATATTAGCCATAGAAACTTATAGTTTAGCAATGCCTACGGGCAAATCTATTAAGTCAATAAGTTGTTATTGTATTCCAGTTCTTGTTAAAAATATTATTTCCATTTTATTGTTGGACAATGAAATCTTTGGTATTATAAT
Source organism: Panax quinquefolius (assembly GCA_020205615.1). Classification (NCBI taxonomy): domain Eukaryota; kingdom Viridiplantae; phylum Streptophyta; class Magnoliopsida; order Apiales; family Araliaceae; genus Panax; species Panax quinquefolius. Next base: position 12,185,936 of record CM035169.1, read on the forward strand.
TAAGAACAATTGTTGTTCTATTTATAATAATAATGTTTTTTGTATAGAATGGAATATTACTTAATAAATTTTGTATACTTGACTTACGTGAAAATTTATTTTGTAAATTGAACAAACTAGTATAAGAAAAGGAGATGATCATTCAAAGAGTTGAATGTATGTATTTGTTGAAATACAAGTGTGAATTATTTGAAAGGTTCAAAGAATTCAGAAGTGAAACAAATTTGCAAAGTATTAAGACTCTTTGATTAGATCAAGGAATAAATACTTGTGCAATAAGTTTCTAGATCATCTCAAATGGTTTTTCTCATAATGGACACCTCGTGATACGTAATAATTGATTGATGTATCTCGAAAGGAAAAATCGTACCTTGTTGGACATAGTGCGGTCCATAATGATTTTACTGACATTCCAAGATTCTTCAGGGCCATGTCCTAGAAATGGTCATATATCTACGGAAAAGGTAACCTCAAAATCCAAACCCCAAGACTCTATAAAAGTTATGAGCAGGAGGATTCCTAATCTTAAGTATGTTAAGATAAGGGGTTGTCCAACTTATGTGAAAAGGTTTGAAGGATAAGCTTGGGACAAGATTTGACATGTATGATTTGTGTGGGACATCCTAAAGTAAGTTTAGGGTATATGTTCTATAATTCTACTTAGCAAAAGGTGTTTGTTACTGAAAACACGCTACCTTACAAGATAAAGGTGTTTATCATTAAAAGGGGCTAGTGGGAGGATAATAGATCTTGAAGAGTTCAAGAACCACAAAATACTATAAGTCAAATAAGAGGAACACTGTAGATAGACCTATTATACCATAACCAGAATCGTAAATGCGGAATAGTACAGAAGATACGGGAGGTATGGATTCATCATGGATGATGATGATGAGGTACGATATCATAGAAGATGATGATCCGAGTTACATACGATGACGTAAGAGTTCTAGTGTACAAAAGGGTCGATGGGGCGTCGTCGTGAATTTCTAGTATTATATGTTGATATACTACGGATGAGGAATAACATATCAATGCTACAATCAGTAAATATAAAGTTGTCTAAACATTCCTCCATGAATGATTTGGGAAGAATATCTTAATTGGGGATATAAATCTATATAGATAGATTTAAGAGGATGCTCGACTTAACCCGAGGAACGTATATTCATTTGATGTTTGATGCTAAAGTCGTTTAGCATGGCAAACTCCAAGAGATGTCTCATGTCGATGAGCTATGGAGTGTATCTCTCTTAATAGTCCCCACAGACTTCTGAAATGAGAGGTCGCATGAGTGACAATCATGCATGCAATGAAATGTACGAGACCTGATGTTGATCAGTCATATTATGGAGAAGTTCACTATGAGTCAGTGAAAAATATCTTAAAGTGCTTACCAAGACTAAGGATGTGATCATATTCATGGTGGGTCTAAATTAAAACTAGAGGGCTTAACAGACTTCAAGTTTTGAGATGAGACAAGATGATGTAAAATCCACTTTAAGGTAAAGCGTTATCTTGAGCAATTGGTGCGATGAATTGGAAAGGTTCCAAACAACAAAGAGTTCTTTGGTTTAGTGATAAAGACAAAGTATATAGCTATAAATGAAGGCTGCAAGTTGATTGTTTGGATTAAAAGTTCATTACTGAGAACTAGGAATAGTTCCTAAGTCTCATCTTGGATCTAAACATGTGTTGTGGCACTTTTATTTGATTATTAGAATCATTGAAAGATGGGAAATCACTATAGAGATAGTGGACTCTCATGAACAATATTACATATCCATTAACTAAAAGCTTATCCAACAATGCAGGATAATCGTCACTTAGAAGAAGAAGAGTATGAAATACCATGGCGATTGGCTTTAGTGCAAGTGGGAGATTGAAAGTAGTATGCACACAAGCCAATCATGTTTGATGATAAAGCATATACTTTAAAACAATCTTATTCATTTATTAATAAAAAGCATTAATTTATTAAAGGCTTTTAATTATCTACATGATCTTTATTTTATAATATGTGATAAACCCATAGTTTTAAGCAATGCTTTTAGAATAATGATGATGATCAATCTAATGAGATCTAAATTCTTAGAAAGCTTAAAACTAAAATAGTTCCCAATCGTTGGATTACTAAATTCGGGATTAGTGAATCCAGGATAGATTGGTACATAAATTGCTTTCTCATTGGATGAGGATGATTGATCTCATGATCATTTATGTGGAGACACTAAAGCAAGTATGTAGGTGCTTATTAGAGAATAAGTTCACTGAACGTGGATCGCTAAGGAATACCTAATGGAGTTTTACTTGTCTGTCAATAGGAATTCCTGTAGTGATAGTAGTACAAGTGATCCTTGGACTTGAGATCATCATAGTATCTTGTGTATGATGAGTTATACTTTGACTTATTCCTTAAGACCATTAGGGTATATCAAAGGGTATGCTTGGGTATAATAAGTTGTACATGGAGATAATGTATGATCAATAAAGAATCTACCACTACATTAAAAGAAGAGAAATGTCATATGTGATTCGATAAATAACAACCCAGTGAGTCCTTGGCAAAGCGAGAATGAAATTAGAAAGGAGTTTCTAATTTGCATTATTTGGAGTTGTGCATTTAAGAGTCGAAATACATATAATTAAATAAAATAAGACTTGACAGTAATTCCATGTATTATATTTAATTGGGACATTGTATGGTGGAAGGATTGAATTGTACGGTAACTATTTACTCAAAGGTTCTTTTATGATTAATGTTGAAATCTATATTATCCGAAAAGTCGTTGATCGCTGGGAGGCTTATCCTATATTGTAGAATAAATATTATTTATTTAAATAAATTAATTATTTAATTTATTTATTTAAATAAGATTAGAATTGTTCTAATTGATTTATTCACAATAGGTTTAATATGGAGAACCTAAAGAGTCACACCATAAAAGGAAGAATAATTATTTAAGAAGTTAATGGCATAATCGTAATAATATGTTATGTATATTTAATTTAATCTATGGTGATAGAATAAATTAAATAGCTTAATATTTATTATTTAATATTTTAAAATATTAAATATAAATTAATAAGAGGAGTCTTATTAATATTATTACAATTATTATTATTATTTTAATTTCTAAAAGAGTTTAGGAATTAATTTAATATAAGTACTCTCATTTATTCCTAATTGGATTAGGAAGGAAAATTAGTTAAAGGAGTTTAATTAATTATCCCTAATAAGATTAGGGAGCCCCTTTAATTAAAAGAGTTTAATTAAATAATACCTTATTTTAATAAGGTTACTTGATATCTTTATAAGAGGAGTCTTATATCAGATATCAAGACTACGTGATAATTCCAATGGTTGGAGAGTACGCTCCTTTTCTATAGAGATAGAAAAACTAGGGTTTAGCCAACCACCCATCTTCTTGAATCTTTCTTCTTCCTTGGTGGATCACCTCTAGAGGCCAAACACTTGGGTGGCTAACGATTGATCAAAGGAAGGAACCAAACCCGGTGGATTCAAGTTGAACGCGAAAAGGATTGGAGGTGAACTTGTACCTGAGGAAGCTCGATCTTCAAGGGTATGATTCTTATTCGTTATCTTTTTCGTTTAATTAATAATTGTGCATAAAGGGTGATCCGGGTATATGGTTTGTAAAATTTTTAAACTCTGATTTTTACACGTTTCCGCTTATTTTTGCAATTTGATTGCGTTCTTGAATATTACAAACCTAACACTACGGGCCAAAGATAATCGTGTATTCATTAGTATCACGACCACAAATTATTCATGCACTATGGGCCAAAGATAATCATGTATTCATTAGTATCACAACCACAAATTATCCATGCACTACGGGCCAAAAATAATCGTGTATTCATTAGTATCACGACCACAAATTATCCATGCACTACGGGCCAAAGATAATCGTGTATTCATCAATGGTCCTAATCATGCCATAAAACAATTCATCTTTGACTACTACCAAAGAGAATCCATAGCCATAATCATACCAAAAACTGTCCATCAATGCACTACGGGCCAATAAAGACTTTTTCCGCATCATTTGTAACATTACGGTCATGATTACACCGAATAATCCCTGGTCATAATCATACCAAGTCCATCTATGCAATACAGGCCACAGATGACTTTCAATAAAATATAATCACGAGGATGATGACAATATTGATATAAGAATTCAATAAAATAATTTCAAGAATTAATTTATCCAGGAATTAATAACGTCTAAATTGTCAACATGATACTTCTTTGTAGAGTAAAATTCAAGAATGCTCAGAAGAATATTTCCATGAAAAGATGGATGAAGCGCAAATATCAAGGATATTCCACTAATTTCATGGAGTATAAAAGTCAAAACTTTAACCAACTGGGTATAATAACGAATGGAATAAAAAAAGAAATCACCATGCATGCTGTACTTTGCATAGATAGGTTATTCTAACAGAATAATAAGTAACGGAACCGTGTCGGGGAAATTATGCACCCATGTGATGTTCCAAATGTAATAATAATAAAAACTAAATTGTGTCCGTGGCACAGAAACGCATTGCATGTGATATTCCAATGTAATAATAAGAAATAATGGAACTGTGTCCGGCGTAAAAACGCATGCATACGATATATTCAAATGTAATAATAATAAAGAATGGAACCACGCCCGCGTAAACGCATGTATGGATATTAAACGAATAATAAATAATGGAACCAGTCCAAAGATAAACGTTACGCATGTGATATTCCGATGAATATTAAAGAATGGAATATTAGAAGAATTTCACCATGTATGCAGACTTATATAAACAAAGTTATTCCAATGTAATAATAAGAATGGAATAACAACAAAGACTCTTCATGAATACGAAAGAATAATACCCCTTACGAGTACAACAAATAATATCCCTTACCGTAAAAGAAACTGAATATAAGAGTAGGGAAGTAGTAGGATACTTTTCTTCTTTCTCTCTATAATTTTTCTCTCTCTAGAGTTTCAGTGAATTTGTAAGAAATAATGAAGTAATGAGCTTCTACTTATAGGAGAATGGAAGAGCACTGTTCATGTGACGCCCCCAAAATTAGGTATACATCACCCATCTTGGGTCGCCAGATACATGGTATAGAATTCAAATACAACTTACTAATACAACTGTCGTGTATAATACGACAAAACATAAACTGTGAGTTTGAATACAATTATTGTCTACTAGAGATTATACAAACTCAAAAGGAGTCCTCATTACAATTATTATCTAACTATTTCACAGAATAGTGAGGACTACTAATGTTATCCTCTGGACCATTACTCCATTCCACGACTCGTCCCAACTATATTCTCATTTCCTGAAGAGAACAGTGAAAGAAAGGGTGAGCTCAACTAGCCCAGTAAGAAATATTATGACTAAGATTGTAACACCCCCTTCCCGAAAAGGAAAGGGAGGTCACGTGCAAAGCACAACAAACCTCAAAATAAATAAGCAGAACACTAACAACCTCAAAATATTAATAGTGGTGATTCATTAATAAAGTAATAAGTACAATTCTCCAAACTGAGTCAAAATAATCAAAACTTAAAATTCGAATCAACCTAAATGGTCAAAGGCAAAAATCTCATCACACTAGCCCGAATCACCCCCCCTAAACCTCTGGGAAGAAAACACAAGATGAGAGCCAATTGCCTTTCAAAGACGGATCACAGATATACAATCGATATACAAAAATAATCGAGACAAAATATCGAACAAAGCCTCAAGTGCAAATCGAACGAAAATATAATATCCAAAGATTTGAATGGAATATATCTGAATCAACGAATGAATATATCCGAATCAACGTAATTGATTAAACCAATAAAAGAATAAAGAAATAACGAATCAAGTAACTAACTCAATGACTGAATCAATGCGAAACCAACAAAACTAATCCAATAAAATAATAAAAGGTGAAACAAATGGTTTGAAGTTATTTTATACCGAATGAGCTCAGAATACACATCGCCACACACAGCAAGTCAAAATAATGCCACACAGTGACCAACCAAAATAATGCCATTGGCGTGCAAATCACACATCGACCGTGAATCAAATGTATGCAAATCGGATAGGTGTGTTTGGCACAACATCACAAATCGCAGTAACGTAAAACTAGGGTTAACCCATACGCCCCACAACAAAACACCAAATGGCCCACTTCCTCAAGAGCCCAAAATGGAGACGCCGTGGACTAATCACGCCACGAAAAGTGTCACGCCTCTCGTGCTAAGACGACGTGTTCGTGGTACCCCCACGGTGGTTATAACTCGGTATACTCTACTAGATATTCTAACAAAAATATCATGTCACAACACACGCGACATAATACCAACAAAAGGGTTCTATATATACATGTTGAACCAGAATCAAATTATAGTCACAAGGTTTCAAAAGGAAGGTAAGAACATGTCCTCTCTACAATTATCAAAATAAATAATACTAAACATGATAACCTAATTCAAAAGAGTACAAATCGAAGTCATAACGTATCAACTCTAAAATGAAACTAATATATTTATTTCATAAGAAACAATTATGTGAAATCATAATAGAATTGAAATAAGGAAACAAACGAACAAATCAAATTTAACAAAGGTATCATTTGAAAGAGTACGTAAATCTGCATACGATACTTCCAAACCAATTATAAAGACACTCCACAAAATCTTACCTCAAATGCCAACGATATCAAATACGTAAACGTTATTCATCACCTAAACATTTTCACCTCAAATTAAATATAATCCAATTCAATAATTCATAATCTATTTAATATGCCTTTAATCATCGTCTTATATCAATTATTAATACTCCAAAATTTATATTCCAAATATAACTCTTTAAGTTCGTCTCAACTAATTACACAAATTAATAATACTAAATGTAAATACATTTATAAAAATATGAACACTTCTATTTGGTACGACTATAAAATATAATTACTTATAATATTAAGATTTATTTCATTCCATATAATCTTACATATTTATTTGTATAACATCTCTTGTAAATTATGCAAGTTTTCGTAAACTTTAATTATTACTCGCTATATATATATTTTTATTTTAAAAATCATCAATTTATTATTTTAGATCTCCAAAATCAATCATGCACTACTCCTACATTCAACTGATTGGAATAAAGTGATAATAATAATAAGTACATCCGTATAAGTATTACATTAATAAATAAACTCTCCCATCTTTAAAGATCGCTTCTTAGTTCTTGAATTACAAAAGTACTTGCTCATGATGAAAAACAACATACTAAATTTAATAATTTAATATGGAACCACGTGATTTATCCCCACTTTATATAATGTATAATATACTTACTTATTATCGATGAAATTTCCCCACTAGTGATCAAAATCTCTAGTCTTTTCTTCACCGAGCCCTTTCAGAAAGTTCCCTTTATCTCCAAAGTAGCCACCTCTTCTTATTCGGGTTTGTATAATGAAGTCAGAAGACCCCAACTTTTATAAATAAAGATGAATTTTTCTATAAATATTATTTTGAATATTATGGAATAAATTTGATATAATGTTATAGTTGTGGGTAATATTTATAAATTTTGCAAAGTAAGTAAGTTGTTATAAAATATTCGTTTGGCTTGGGAATATTCTTTTGTCGGGGAATATTCGTATATGACGGCTCAATCATTGGTGGACCCTATTAACGGAAGTATTGTCGTAGTAGAAAACGACAAAATTATCTTCTATAAAATAACTGGCAGAGGTGTTACCGTTAAAACCGTTGAACTACCCGGTAGTAAAAGTACAAGAATACGATAGTTGATAAGTAAGACACGATATTGATTATTGATGCTTACGTGAGAAGTCACTCATTTATGCTCAATTATTGCTATGAGAATTCACGATCATATCTCTTATATTATTGATTCAATTATTGTCACAAAGATCATCTCGTATAATATGTTATAGTATTAAATCAATAATTGAGACGACAAGTTATAAATGATTAATAATTGTTGAAAGATTAAATATGTGTTGATTAAAAATAAAATGATTTGTGGTAATATTTATTCAATCCTTGATGTATATAAAGAGTCTCATATGAGACGCGTTTGTGGTAAGTTTGATTATTTTATGGGGGGGCTCATATGTCATCATCTAAGAGTCTCTTCATCAATAGTAATTACCTTCGTCAATAAGTAATTACCTTTGTGAATAGTAATTACCTTCGTCAATAGTAATTACCTTTACCAGACGTCAAACCACTTGTCGCTTCACATTACAAAGGCCGAACCACTTGTCGTTTCACATTACAAAGGCCAAACCACTTTTCTTTTCACATCACCAAACCGTCAAGCCACTTGCCTTTTTCACAAGGTCTTAAGCTAGAAATCTTCTATAAATAGAGGCCTAGTGCTTCATTATTTTTCACTTAATTCATTCAAGCTATATAGAGAGAAAGTATAGAGAGAATAAGAGAGAAAGAAGAAGAGTATTTTGTTACTACACTATCTGCAAAGATTCAATCTCCTACCAAAAGTAAGGGTGTTATTCTTTCTTATTCACGAAGAGAACTCGTTGTTATTCCATCGCTTATTATTCTGGTTGGAATAACTCGTATACGCCGGTTTACCCTATACTTGGTGACATTCTTCTATTATTCATTGGAACATCCCCGCTATGTGTGTTTTACATGGACCGGGTTCCGCCGCTTTATTATTATTCTATGGAACATCCTCGCCATACATATGTTTTACACAGGACTGGTTCCATCTCAGTATTATTATTCATTGGAACATCCTGCTCATGTGTTTTACGCCGGACCGGTTCCATTCTTTATTATTCGTTGGAATATCCCGTTCAGGCATTTTACGCCGGACCACGGTTCCGTTATTTATTATTCTGTTGGAATAACCTTTGTCTGCCTATCGCATTGCATGGTGATTTCTTTTGTTATTCCATTCTTTATTATACCCAGTTTGGTTAAAACTTTGACTTCTATACTCCATGAAATTAGTGGAATATCCTTGATATTTGCGCTTCATTCAAGATCCTTTCATGGAAATATTCTTCTCAAGATTCTTGAATTTTACTCTACAAAGCAAAGATCATGTCGATAGGTTTGGATGTTATTGGTTCTAGATAAATTAATTCTTGAACTTGTTTTATTGAATATCATTGTCATCATCCTCATGTTTATATTATGTTGAAAGTCATCTGTGGCCTCAGAAATAGTGCATAGATGGACTTGGTATGATTACGATTATACAGAGACTATTCGGTGTAATCACGACCGTAATGTTACAAATGATGTGGTAAAAATCCTCAAAGGGCCCGTAGTGGATTGATGGGATGTTGTTGGCATGATCATGATTATTAATGAATACACAAATATTCTCGGCCCGTAGTGCATGAATAATTGTGGTCGTGATACTAAAGAATATCCTCGGGTCAGTAGTGCAGGGGTGATTCGATGATGTGGAATATTTATTAAAGTCGAGTCTCGGCTATAACAAATGATGAAAAACCTTTTAAATCATAAAAGATAGTAGATTTTATTTTCTACTTGACTCTTTTAATGGATTCATTGGTTCATTGTGTAGTTAAACTTGATGTTCATTATATTTTATCGGTTTAACACTATCAGAGGCTAATGATAATTTATTCTCGCATTATCTTAGTCATAATATTTCCGATCGAGCTAGTTGAGCTCACCTTTCTTTCACCGCTCTCTTGTGAAATGAGAATATAGCTAGGGATTTAGTCGGGAAGCGGAGTAATGGTCCGAGGATAACATTAGTAGTCCTCACTATTTCGTGAAATAAAGTGTGATAATAATTGTAATGAGGACTCCTTTTGAGTTTGTATGATCTCTAGTAGACAATATTTGTATTCAAACTCACGCTTTATGTCGTATTGCATACGGCGCTTATATTAGTAAGTTGTATTTAAATTTCGTACCACGTATCTCGACTACCCAAGATGGGTGATGTATACCTAATTTTGGGGCGCCACAAGCATCAATGGTAAATACTTATCCTAACCGCCTTGAAGTCTAGGACACGAGTCTTAATAGATCTTCAAGAGTTTGAATAGTCCTCTCCGATTGTCCATCCGTTTGGGGATGGTATGTCAACTAAATCGCAAATCTGCGCTCCATAGCTTTTTTTTGCAAGCTAACCCAAAATCTTGAAGTGAATCTTGGGTCACGATCCTAAACTATGGATCTTGGCATGCCATGCAACCTCACAATCTCATTCACGCACATACTAGCAAGACGTTCAAGGAATAAGTCTCCGTGTCGGCAAGAAATGAGCAGACTTGGTTAATCTATCAACAATAACCCAAATAGCATTGATGCCTTGAGAAACCGTAGGAAGACCCAGAATGAAATCCATGGTAATGTGTTCCCACTTCCATTTCGTAATCTCAAGTGGTTGCAACGGACCCTTAGGTACTAGATGCTCCGCCTTTACACGTTGACAAGTTAAACACATCGAGATAAACTTTGCAATCTCTCTCTTCTTCATATTGTTCCACCAAAATGTATGCCGAAGATCACGATACATTTTAGTACTTCAGGATGGATTGCAAATGGTGTATTGTGTGCCTCCATCATAATCTTGTACTTCAAATCGAGTCGTTAGGGACACAAAGTCCGGAGTGGACTCAAGTATTCCTTCTTCATCAATTCTCGCTTCCTAATAGCTCCTTCAGTACTTTCTTCTTCATACGCACGCATCGGCCGGCCTGGGTGGTGGGCAACCTTAACTTTTTCTATTAAAGTTGGCTCTACGCGATACTTGACATCATCGCACTCATTCCCAAGATATGATCTTCTACTCAACGCATCACCTACCACGATCGCTTTCCGGGATGGTATTAAATAGTGTGGTCATAGTCTTTCAATAGCTCGAGCCAACGTCATTGCCAGATGTTGAGTTCTTTTTGAGTGAAGAAATATTTAAGGCTTTTTATGGTCCGAATATATCTCCACTTTCTCCCCATATAGATAGTGCCTCCAAATCTTTTATTATGAACGAATCGGGCCGCTAACTCTAGATCATGAGTAGGATAATTCCTCTCATACTCTTTAAGTTGTCATGAGGCATAGGCTATGACTTTCCCACGTTGCATGAGAACACATCCTAACCCTTTGCCCGAAGCATCGCTGTAGATAAAAATCCATCCGAACCAGATGGTATTGTTAGAACAAGTGCGAAATAAGTCTCCTCTTAAGCTCTTGGAAACTCTTCTCGCATTCTTCGCTTCAAAGCGAATTTTGTATCCTTCCGAAGTTAGTGGGTTAATGGAGTAGCGATTCGAGAAAACCCTTCCACGAATCTCTCGATAATAACCATTTAGACCCGTAAAGCTACGCACTTTGGTCACCAACTTTGGTTGCTCCCCAACTTTGATCGCTTCAATCTTCGCCAGTCCACGGATACTCCATGTTTTGACACCACGTGCCCAAGAAATGCTACTTCCGCAAGCCGAACTCGCATTTCTTCAATTTGGCATATAGTTTGTTTTCACGAAGCCTTTGGAGTACCGACTAAATGGTGCTCATGATCTTCACGACTTTTGGAATATATGAGGATGTCATCAATAAAGACAACAACAAACCGATCCAAATATTCCTTGAATACTCGGTTCATCATATCCATGAAAGCGCAGGAGCATTAGTCAATCCGAAAGACATGACTAAGAATTCATAATGCCCGTCATCGAAGTTCTAAAGGCGCTTTGGAATATCCTCGCCTAATCTTGGTGATGATATCCGGAAGCTAAGATCGATTTTTGAAAAGAATTGTGCCCTCAGAATCGGTCAAACAAGTCATCAATACGAGGTAGATGATACCTATTCTTGATGGTGACATGGTTCAATTCTCGATAGTCAATACAAAGTCGCATACTCCCGCGTCTTTCTTCTTTACAAATAAAAAACAGAGCACCCCAAGGAGATGTATCTAGATTTAATGAAACCGATGTCCAACAATTCCTCGTAGTTGGACCTTTAACTCCCGAAGTTCAATAGAGCCATTCGATATGGGGTTTTAGAAATGGGCTTGTATGCGTGTTCAAGATCAATAAAGAATTCAACTTCACGCTCGGGGTAGACCAGGAAGTTCTTCAGAAATACGTCGGAAAAGTCAATAACAACAGAATATTATTCAAATTTGACGTGTCTTTATTCAAATCCATAACATGGGCTAAGAAAGCTTGACATCCGTTTTTCAATAAACGAATAGCTTTATGATTAGATATGACGATGATTGATTTTAATGGTTTAGTTGCTTGAATTGCATACAACAGTTGGTTAGGAATATGAAAACTAACAACCTTTAAAATAATCAATTTTGGCATGATGAGTAGTTAACCAATCAATCCTCAAAATCACATCAAAAGCAAGTATCTTTAAAGAGATAAGGTCAACAGTAAAGTGATGGTGCCAACTTAAATCAAACAAAATTTATAAACAAGTGGATGTGATGAAAGTTTCTCCTAATGGAGTTTCCACAGATAGATCAAAGTCTAATTTCTCCGAGTCAAGTTTAAACATTGAGCACACGCAGGAGAGATAAATGAATGGGTAAGACCGGTATCAAGTAAGGTATAAACTTCGCAAGAATTTATAAATAGCTTACCCGTGATCACATCATTTGGGTTCCTCGATTTTGACCATCACAACACAAACGCTTCTTCCGGAATCGTTGACTTTGACTTTTCCGGGACGATTTTTTGAGTCACCGTCCTCATTGAACTAGGTTTCGCTATCGCATAATCTAGAAGCGATATGTCCTTTCTTTCCACAATTATAGATACCTTAAACTGTTGGGCGGTTTGATCGATATGTCCCTCTTTTTAGCATTTGTAGCATATGACCGGTGGTCGTTCTCCTCCCTTAGAACCCGATTCTTCGCCTACCGTCGTCTTCACATGGTCGTTGTTAAATCTCCTCTTTTAAAATCTCTCTCGACTCACTTCTTCTATTTTCATGGCCATGATTACCACCAGAGTGGTTACCATTTTTGTCCGTCTCATTTCTTTCTCCATTGGTTATCATTATTCGTTGATCGCTATCTCTCGTACGATCCTCGGTTATGGTCCCTCGGTTGAACATACTCAATTATCTAGCTCTAACAATTGAGCCCCATTAACAACATCCGAATAGAGAGAAAATTTATGAGAAATGAGATATTGTCGTATCTTAGGGTTTCAAACCTCTCGTAAACATCCGCCATACGTTCCTCATTCTCCACCAAATGAGGTGCAAACTCGATAACTCGCAAACTTTGCCTCGCATCTTTGAGACACCGCCATGTTGTTTTGTTCTAATCGATGAACTCCACTTCCTTCATACGACGCAACACTTTCGTGAAAGTATTTGTCATTAAATAGTTTCAAACGTCTCCCAAGACATGCCGAAAGCGGTTTGGATGGGGTACGCTTCACGCACTCCCACCAAAGAGTCTGCGCTTCGCCACTTAAACATAAAGGTGGCGAATGGAACCTTCTGTTCCTCCGTGCATCCCAAGACATCGAATATCTTGGTAATTTGCTTGACCCATGTTTCCGCCATGATCGGATCTCGCTTTCCTTAAATTCGTGGTCCCAACTCTTTGAATCCGCTTGGTTTGTGACCACCCGTGAATTGTTATCATTTCCTCCTGTATTTTGAACACGAGTCTCTCTTCATTCGATTTTGCATTGAGCGCAAAAAACTTCTAAACATCCACTCGCTCATCATCTCGCTCGATTGGTGTTGTTCACAGGAGGTACATTGCCACTGTTGCACTTTCTCCTCGTTGGTAAAGACAGCATCTCCACGGTCTCATTTACTCCATTGTTAATATTCTCAACGACATTCTCAAACATCATCATAAAACAAGGGTTAATTAAGGAAATCAATATATCACATAATATCCTTATATACTGACCAACTAATAAATAAGCTTAGGTAGGACACACTAGCGAAGGATTTACTCGTCTCTCCCCTCCTAATTCTATTCCCCGATCTCCGCCAGATATCATATCCCTAAGCTCTGATACCAACTGTGACGCCCCCAAAATAGGTATACATCACCCATTCTGAGTTGTCAATGCATGGTACAGAAACAACTACAACTTTATTATTACAACAGTAAAACTGTGAGTTTGAATACAAATATTATCTTCTAGACAATATCTATACTCAAATAAATCCTCATCACATTTATTGATACATTATTTTACAAAAATGGTGAGGACTACTAAACAACTCTCTCTAGAACTTTCATTCCATACCTCGACTCGCACTCGCTTATATTCTCGCCTCCCGGAAAAAAAAATGGAACAAAAAGGAAAAGGGTGAGCTCAACTAGCCCAAAAAGAATATTATGACTAAGATAATATACAACAAATTATCGTTAGTCTTCAACAGGAAAAATCTAATAGAATACAATAGACAACAAATTTTAAATCAATATTCATAGCAATGAAATAATAATTCATTAGAAGAGTTAAGTAGAGAATGCAAACTACTATCTTCTATGTATGAATTTAAAAGTTCATCGCTCATCTTTTATCCTCGTAACATCAATCAATATATATCTGGAATCAAATATTCATCTTTGCACTACAGGCCAAAGATATTCATCAGTTGGTCATGTTCATCTAAACACCTGTTCATCTTTGCACTACGGGCCAAAGATATTCTTCAGAAATCATTCATCTTTGCACTACTGTGCCAAAGATATTCCATAATATCATCATTTAAGATAGAAGATGATGAAAAATATTTTTAAAGAAGCGAATCCGGTGAAACAAAATGACAAGGATTAAGGATTAAGGATTCGTACTTTGTTTTATCCACGCCCAAAAATACCTCAAAAATAATCACGGTGGTGTAAAATTCAAGAATGATCAAAACATTGATACAATCAAAGCTAGTATCGAATAGATATTTTGAATGAAAAGAGAAAATTTTTATTTTTCGATGAATAAGGCCGTATTCGTGAATAATGTCAGATATCGTGAATAAAGGCCGTACACGTGAATAGTAACTCAGACACCAAAAGTTCCAAATTTGATAAAACTTCATATCAATATTTCAACATAATGATATTGAAGAAATAATATCATTACGAAAAAAATAATATCCCTTACCTCGAAAAGACGGTGATTTTAGTTGAAACACCGGATATATGTTATGACTTGAACTTGCACCGTATAGCAATACTCAAAGTATACTCAAAATACTCACAAGAATACGCTCGATAATATAGAGAGAAAACTTCGCTTTTCGTGTGATTTTCAATTCTAACCTAAGCACCTATTTATAGGAAATCGCTTAGAACACCAAAGTTATAAAATTTAATATAATAATATTATATATATTACAAATTTCTACGCACACTTAGCATCTGAAATCAGCAATCTTAACACATGTTAAATGAGTCCCAACAATGTAAAAAATGTTTTTGTAATTAAAAATATTTTAAACTTCTAAAAATTAATTATTTCTGAGCTTCAGAACTTCAATAATTCATAATAAATAGTCCTTTTATCAGAAAATTGAATCTTGCGACTTTTTATAGGAAATTCAATTCTCTACAACTTTACTGAAAGAAAGTTTTTCCAAATTCCAAACACAAATTGGAAGAAATCCACAAACCAAGCGATTTTACAGTGCTATAATCAAATTCGAACCAATAAATGGGGTCCAACCAGATATGTTTAACATGTTTTAAACATTTATTGCAACAAAAATACTCTTCCTCCTCAGATACTCATATATCCCACATTCGTTGTAAAATATCACCATTATTATATTATTAAAATATAATAATACATTTAAATGAATTATCTTATCGAGGAAAAAGATAAAATTTCAATTTTCAATAATTGTCACATTAAAATTTTTCTCCATCTATATCCACATAAAATCAATATTTTCCTCATCATATGAATCAATAATTAATTATTCATAAATAATATTCTGTAATCACAATATTGACAACCGTGTAGGTTCCTGTGAAAGAGGGGCTTTCCAATAAGAATTTCTCTCATCATGGCCGCAATTAGGTGACCAAACCTCTACTTAGAAAGAACTTTCTAGACATTGCCAATAATGTTATCTAATAATATTATTCAGGATAATATGAATTATTGTATCGATAATGAAAAATACTGTGTAATGACAATTATTCAAACAACAAAGAATATAAAATATCAACGCAATAATTATTAAATCAATAAAATCTTGACAATTAATTATCGTAACCATTATTAAGTAGTGCCTTCTTTCGTAAGAATCAATAATTGGTGCAATACCGTAAAGTCTTCGTGTTTTAACCAATTGAAAGTATTTTAATAAGATAATCTGGTAACAACTACACCGTTATTTTTAAACCACTTATATTTGTCGTTTTCTTCATCCAATCGGTTTCGTTATGGGGCCCATTAAAATATCTTACCGTCGCATTTAATATTCCCGACAAAGAAGAATATTCCACGACCAAACGAATATTCCCAAACAACAATGAATATTTTATAACCACTTGCTTATTTTGAAATATTTGCGTATTTTACCCATAACTATTCACATTAATCAAATCAACCCTTACTATTTCAAAATAATAAATAGAGAAAATTAAATTTCATTAATAATAAGTTGGGGTCTTACAATGGATAAAACAGATTACCAAGATATTTGATGTCTTGGGATGCTCCGAGGAGCAAAAGGTTCCCTTCACGCTTTTTATGTTGCGGAGGAGGTGATTTCGGTGGAATTGGTAAAACGACTCAACCCGGCCAGATCAAGATATCTTGGGAGAAGTTCCAGAGCGTTCAACGACAAATACTTTCCCGAAAGTATTCGCCACATGAAGGAGGTGGAGTTTATCAAGTTGGAACAAAACAATACGACCGTGTGTCGCAATACGAGGCAAAATTTGCGAGAGTTATCACGGTTTGCATCCCACTTGGTGGATAATGAAGAGAGAATGGCGTGAATGTTTTAAGAGGTTTGAAAGCGGAGATACGTCAACATCTTATTTCTCATAAACCGTGTTTGTATTCGAGATGTTGTAAATAGGGCTACGATTAGTGGAGCGCGATAACGAGTCAACGAACTAAAAAGAAAGAACCAAAGCAAAATTATAATACCAAATGGAGAGTAGTCATCGAGCGGTGACAACAAGCGTGAGGAATCAACAAAGCGAGATATGGTAACCACTTCGGTGGTAATCAAGGGCTAAAACAATAAGAATGGACATTTTAAGAAAAGGAGATTCAACAATGATGGAAAGACGTCAGCACCAACACCCGTTGTTAAGGAAGGAGAAAGACCACCTATCATATGCTTCAAATGCGGAGGAGAGGGACACATCGATCAAATCTGCGCCATGTCAGTCAAAGCATGTTATAATTGTGGAAGAGAAGGTCACTTAGCTCGATTTTATTCGTTTCATCAAGACAAATTCAAAGCTAGGATGGAGGCACCAAAGGCAGCCCCGAAAAAGTCAAACCTAGAGCTGCAAGGGAGAAAGCGTTTGTTGTGACCTCCAGAGAGCAAGGAACCCGAATGAGGTCATCACGGGTAAGCTTATCATAAACTCTAATGAAGTCTATACTTTATTTGATAATCGGTTCTACCCATTCTTTTATTTCTCCTACTTGCGCTCATCGATTAAATTTGACTCAGGAGAAATTAGACTTTGACTTATCTGTGGAAACTCCGTTGGGAGAAACCTTCATTACATTCACATCGCTTATAAGTCTTGTTTGGTTCAAATCGGTACCCTCACATTACGTATCGATCTTATTTTATTAAAAATACTTGCATTTGACGTGATTCTGTGGATTGATTGGTTAACTACTTATCATGCAAAATTGATTGTTTTAAATTAAGGTTGTTAGCTTTCATATTCCTAACCAACCTATTATGCTAATTCAAGCGACCAAACCATTAAAATCAATCACGGTCATCTCAAGCCATAAAGCTATTCGTTTATTGAAAAACGGATGTCAAGCTTTCTTAGCTCATGTCATCGATTTAAAAAAAAATACGCCGGGTTTTGAACGATATTTCTATTGTTAATAAATTTCTGACGTATTCTCAAGAACTTCCTCGCCTACCCCAAAGCGTGAAATTGAATTTTGTATCGACCTTGAACCCAAAGATAAAAACCTATTTCCAAAGCCCCATATCGAATGGCTCTATTAAACTTCGTGAGTTAAAGACCCAATCGCAGGAATTGTTAGACATTGGCTTTATTCGTCCTAGTACTTCTCCTTGGGTGCTCTCTTTCTATTCGTGAAGAAGAAAGATGGGAGTATGCGATTTTTGTATTGATTATCGGAGTTGAATCATGTCACCATCAAAAATAGGTATCCATTGCCACGTATTGATGACCTGTTTGACTAATTGCAAGGAGCCAAATTCTTTTCAAAGATCGATCTTCGTTCCGGATATCACGAATTGAAGATTAGAACTCACGACATTCCAAAGACGCTTTCGTAATCCTCAGACGGGCATTATGAATTCTAGTCATGTCCTTTGGATCGACTAATGCTCTCGCCGCCTTCATGGATATGATGAACCGAGTATTCAAGGAATATTTGGATCACTTTTTGGTCGTCTTTATTGATGACATCCTTATTTATTCCAAAAGCCGTGAAGATCATGAGCAACACTTGAGGCTGACACTCCAAAAGCTTTGTGAATATAAGCTTTATGCCAAGTTGAAGAAATGCGAATTCTGGCTTGAAGAAGTAGCATTCCTTGGGCACGTGGTATCAAGTCATGGAATATCTGTTGACCCAACAAAGATTGAAGCTATTCAAAGTTGGGAACAACCTAAATCAAATGACCAAAGCACGTAGCTTTCTCGGCTTAATTTGGTTATTATCTGAGATTCGTGGAAGGATTTTCTCGAATCGCTACTCCATTGACTCGGTGACTCGGAAAGATACAAAGTTCGGTTGGAGCGAAGAATGTGAGAAGAGTTTTCAAGAACTCAAGAGGAGACTTATTTCAAAGACTGCTCTAACAATACCATCCGCTCGGAGGATTTGTCATCTATGTGATGCTTGGGCAAAGGGTTGGGATGTGTTCTCATGCAACATGGAAAAGTTATAGTTTATGCCTCATGACAACTCAAAGAATATGAGAGGAATTATCCTACTCATGATCTAGAGTTAGCAATTTGTTTCTTCTGACTTAAAATTTGGAGGCATTACTTGTATGGGGAGAAAGTGGAGATCTTTACGGATCATAAAAGCCTCAAATATTTCTTCACTCAAAAGGAACTCAACATGCGACAACGACGTTGGCTTGAATCATTGAAAGATTATGATCATACCATCCAATACCATCCCCGAAAAGTGAACGTGGTAGGTGACGATTGAGTAGAAGATCATATGCAAGCACGAGTGCGATATTGTCAACGCAAAGGCCCATTTTGTGTGACTTGCAAAGGATGGAGATAGAGTTAAAGACTCTGTGGACGCATGTGATGATAGCGAGTATACTGAGTAGAACCGACTTTAATCGATAAAGTTAAAGCCGCGCCAAGCTACGGACACGGAGGCGATGCGTATGAGGAAGAAAGTGCAAGAAGGTCTATATCGCGGAAGCAAGAATCGATGAAGAAGGAATACTTGAGTCAACTCCGCACTTTGTGTTCCTAACGACCCGATTTAAAGTATAATATCATGATGGAGGCGCACAACACACCATTTGCAATCCATTTGGGAGTACCAAAATGTATCATGATATTCGCCATACATTTTGGTGGAGCAATATGAAGAGAGAGAGGCATTGTTTATCTCAAGGTGTCTAACTTGTCAACGAAGTTAAAGCGGAGCATCAAGTACCAAAAGGTCCATTGCAACCACTTGAAATTCCGAGAATGGAAGTGGGAGCACATTACCATGGATTTCGTTCACGGTCTTCCTAAGGTTTCTCAAGGCATAGATGCGATTTGGGTCATTGTTGATAGATTGACTAAAGTCCGCTTCATTTCTTACCGACACGAGAAACTTATACACTTGAACGTTTTGCTCAGTATGTACATAAACGAGATTGTAAGATCGCATGGTATGGACGGTATCCATAGTTTTCGATCGAGACCCAAGATTCACTTCACGATTTTGGGTTAGTTTACAATAAGCTATGGGCACAGACTTACGATTTAGTTTCTAAGATATCATCCTCAGACGGACCAGACGGTTGGAGAGGACTATTCAAACTCTTGAAGATCTATTAAGACTCTGTGTCCTTGATTTCAAGGAAGTTGGGACAAGTTCTTACCATTGGTGGAGTTTTCCTACAACAACAGTTATCAAGCAAGTATTGGCATGGCTCCATTCGAAGCGTTGTATGGAAGAAAGTGTCGATTCTCCAAAGATGGGATAAGGTGGGTGAAGCAACGTTGTTGGGACCGGAGTTGGTACGTATGACAACGAAAAAGATTCAAACGATCCGACAACGATAAAAACCTCACAAAATCGATAAAGAGTTAAGGCCGATCTTCATCGAAAGGACGTGGAATTCGATATAGGAGATCATGTGTTGTTAAGAGTTGCTCCATGGAAAGGAGTTACAAGATTTGGAAAGAGAGAAAACTCAATCCTCGATTCATCGGCCCCATTTTAATCCTCGATCGAGTAGGAATCGTGGCCTATAGACTCGCTTTTACCGCTGCTAAGTATGTCTCGTGTTCATTACGTTTTTCACATATCCATGTTACGTAAATATGTGAAAGACCGAACCACATTATTGAGTTAGAACCGCAGACGAAATAGCGGAAGATTTGACGTATGAAGAGGTTCCCTGTTCAAATCTTGGATAAGAAGGAATATATTCTACGCTTCCAAGGTTATACCTCAAGTCAAAGTTTTGAGGAGGAACCACGATGTTGAAGAAATGACTTGGGAGTTAGAATCAAATGAAATCAAGGTATCCTTACCTCTTCGACATACCAGCACGCAATACCTAATTTCGAGGGCTTAAATTTCAAGAAGGGAGGTTGTAAGACCCCAACTTTTATAAATAAAGATGAATTTTCTATAAATATTATTTTGAATATTATGGAATAAATTTGATATAATGTTATAGTTAAGGGTAATATTTATAAATTTTGCAAAGTAAGCAAGTTGTTATAAAATATTCGTTTGGTCGGGGAATATTCTTTTGGTCTGGGAATATTCTTTTGTTGGGAATATTAGACGACTACTCAATCATTAGTGGACCCCACAATGTAAGTATTATCGTAGTTAGAAAATGACAAAATTATCTTTCTATAAAAATAACGGCAGAGGTGTTACCGTTAAAACCGTTGAACTACCCTAAGTAGTAAAAGTACAAGAATATACGCCGAGTCAGATAAGAACACACGATATTGATTATCGATGCTTTACGTGAGAAGTCACTCACTTATGTTCCATTATTGCTACAAGAATTCACGATCATATCTCTTATATTATTGATTCAATTATTGTCACAAGATCATCTCGTATAATATGTTATAGTATTAAATCAATAATTGAGACGACAAGTTATAAATGATTAATAATTGTTGAAAGATTAAATATGTGTTGATTAAAAAATAAAATGGTTTGTGGTAATATTTATTCAATCCTTGATGTATATAAAGAGTCCGTTATGAGACGTTTGTGGTATGTTTGATTATTTTATGGGGCCCATATGTCATCATCTAAGAGTCTCTTCACAATAAGTAATTACCTTCGCTAATAAGTAATTACCTTTGTGAATAGTAATTACCTTCGCCAATAGTAATTACCTTTACCAGACGCCAAACCACTTGCCGCTTCATATTACAAGCGCCGAACCACTTGTCGCTTTCACATTACAAAGGCCGAACCACTTGTCGTTTCACATTACAAAGGCCTAAACCACTTTTCTTTTCACATCACGTCAAGCCACTCGCTTTTCACATGGCGCAAGGTGTTAAGCTAGAAATCTTCTATAAATAAAGGCCTAGTGCTTCATTATTTTTCACTTAATTCATTCAAGCTATATAGAGAGAAAGTATAGAGAGAATAAGAGAGAAAGAAGAAGAGTATTTTGTTACTACACTATCGCAAGATTCAATCTCCTACCAAAAATAAGGGGTGTTATTCTTTCTTATTCATGAAGAGAACTGTTGTTATTCCATTGCTTATTATTCTCATTTTGAATAACTTTGATACGCTGATTTACCCTATACTTGGTGACATTCTTCTATTATTATTGTTGGAACATCCATGTCATGTGTTTTACAGGACTAATTCGTTCCGTCTTTATTATTATTCTATTGGAACATCCGTCATGTGTGTTTTTTACAGGACCTGGTTCGGGTCCGCTTTTTTATTATTATTCGTTGGAATATCCGTCTGCATGTGTTTTACGCGGGACTGGATCCATTCTTTATTATTACGTTGGAATATCCTCGTCTCGTGCGTTTTACGGGACCGGGTTCCGTTATTTATTATTCCGTTGAATAACTCACCGCATGTGATCTATCGTATGTATGGTGATTTCTTTTGTTATTCCATTCTTTATTATACCTAGTTGATTAAAACTTTGACTTCTATACTCCATGAAATTAGTGGAATATCCTTGATATTTGCGCTTCATCCAAAGATCCTTTCATGAAAATATTCTTCTCAAGATTCTTGAATTTTACTCTACAAAACAAGATCATGTCGACAGTTTGATGTTATGGTTCCTAGATAAATTAATTCTTGAACTTGTTTTATTGAATATCATTGTCATCATCCTCATGTTTATATTATGTTGAAAGTCATCTCGGCTCTGAAGGTATAGATGGACTTGGTATGATTACGACCAGAGACTATTGATTGTAATCATTTAATCAGTAATGTTACAAATGATGTGGTAAAATCCTCAAGGTCTGTAGTGCATTGATGGACGCTTGTTGGCATGATCATGACTATTAATGAATACACAAATATTCTGGCTCAGAGTGCATGAATAATTGTGGTCGCGATACTAAAGAATATCCTCGCAGTAGTGTGGGGGTGATTCGATGATGTGGAATATTTATTAAAGTCGAGTCTCAAACTATAATAAAGTTGATGAAAAACCTTTAAATCATAAAAGATAGTAGATTTTATTTTCTACTTGACTCTTTTAATGGATTTTCGGTTACCGTAGTTAAACTTGATGTTCATTATATTTTATCGCTTTAATCGCACAGAAGCTAATGATAATTTATTCTCGCATTATCTTAGTCATAATATTTCGATCGAGCTAGTTGAGCTCACCCTTTCTTTCATTGTTCTCTTCGTGAAATGAGAATATAGCCGGGACTAGCCTGGGGAACGGAGTAATGGTCCAGAGGATAGCATTAGTAGTCATCACTATTCGTGAAACAAAGGTGATAATAATTGTAATGAGGACTCCTTTTGAGTTTGTATGATCTCTAGTAGACAATATTTGTATTCAAACTCACAGTTTATGTCGATTGTATACGCTAAAGTTATATTAGTAAGTTGTATTTAAATTTCGCACTACGTATCGACTACCCAAGATGGGTGATGTATACCTAATTTTGGGGGCGCCACAAAGATCAATAATTAATACCAGGTGTGCTACTTACGCAACCACGCCAGACATAAAGATTTTTACTACCGAAAGTAGTAGTTCAACAAGATTAACGGTAAAACTTCTGCTAGTTATTTTTAATAAAAATATTTTTGTCGTTTTCTTAATCCGACAATAATTCCATTCAGGGTCCACTAATGATTCGTCGTTGTCATTGAATATTCCTCGCTAAAACGAATATTCCCAACCAATCGAATATAATACAACAACTTGCATACTTTGAAAAATTTATAAATACTACCCACAACTATAACATTATATCAAATCCACACCATAATATAAAAAAATATTTCGAGAAATTTAAATTTTTATTCATAAAATATGGGGTCTCACATAATACCTCTAGTAATTATGATTTCATAAAGTCTGCAGCCACTAATATACCAACCGAAGCAATGAATAGTAGCATTTAAAATAGGAGAGAGATATGAACCAACTATTTAAGATAATGATCATCTTACGTACATTTCCAAGATATACATGTAATTCAGCTTTCGAGAGTAATCATATCTTTAATTCAACTTTCGAGAGTAATCATATCTTTGCCAACATACTCCAACAACTTTTAATTTTTCAACACATGAATTATTTTTCACACATTTAAAATTCAATTAATTCGGACAATACTCTTATGCATGCAAATATATATTACCCAACTTGAATATATCATGTTTATAACAATTAGCAATGTAACATACTTAGACATGCAAAGAAAATATTTAATTTAATGCACAAATAATATGTCCTAGAGCCTTGTTTTTGAAAAATCAAATATTTGCAATGACCTTACATAAAATTCTTAAGACTCAAATCTTCAAAGTCTTTCAACAATGATCTTTCATCAACTTCCTGAAATTTCACAATACACAAATTAATCTATAATATCAAGTCATCATCAAAATAAAAAGGTTAGAATATTAACAAACCAACAATAATCGTCTTAAATGTCATAAATTGATCTGGGGTTTTAAGGCACCAAAAAAATAACTATGTTCCATTAGTCATTTTTCTAGTGAAAAAAGAATAATTATCTTCGATTAAAGTAAAATATAGGATCCATATTAATTTTTTGATTATGATAGAGTTGAATAACATAAATTTATTTGTAACTGCTATAACTAAAGACCCATCAAACAACTAACTAGTTTAGCTCTCTCTCTCTCTCTCTATATATATATATATATATATATATATATATATATATATATATATATATATAAAAAGAGTCATTTATATTTTACTTAAATTTTTAATCTAATCATGATTGTAAATATATGTGCATACATAAGAAAGATAAAAATTAAGAAGATATATACATACACTTCCACATAAATCATAATCCAACTTCGTATCGTATTTGCGGTTCGTCAATAATGGAATCAACATTAAGTAGTACAGTAATAGTAGATGACTGGATGGATCGGCAATCATTTTCTTCGTTTGTAAATTTTACTATTATAACTTTATTTTTAAGGTAAGTGTCAAATTAAATTTCCATGCCAAATATAAGGAGATGTTCGTTGTGAAAGCATTAAGCAAAAGTTGGGTGTTTGGATTTAAAAGGATTATATTTAAGGATGTAAATGAATTGAGTCGAATCGAGTATTGAGTTGTTCAGATTTAGTTCACAAAATTTATCGAGTATAAAATAAAGTTTAATTGAAGATCGTTTAGCTACCGAGTCGAGCACGATCTCGAATCGAACCCGAGCAGTTTAAACTTTTCGAACAAAAAAATTACAATTTAAAGAGATTCGAGTAATTTATCGAACTTTAAAATTTATTCATATTTAAATCATTGAGTCGAGTTCAAATCAAATTTTTAATCGAACGAGTCAAGTCCGAATTATTTGCTTAGGTTAGAACCTTAATCATAGCTGCTGAACCCATTCAATTCTAATTTGGCAACTTAACTACACTACTATCTAGGCTTTCTTTCTGACCACTCGATCGTTAAGATGTTGACACGATGTAAGTCCCATAACGGTTGGCAAACTAAGTCGTTGCACTTTTATAAATGCTTATATATGACAAAGAATAAGAGAAGAAAATGATAATGATAACGATAATGATATATATATTAGCAATAGTTTCGTGCCTCTGACACTATAGATGTGACGCCCCCAAAATTAGGTATACATCACCCATCTTGGGTCGCCACTTACATGGTATGTAAATTTAAATACAACTTATTAACATAAATTGTCAGGTATAATATGACATAAATCGTGAGTTTAAATACAAATATCGTCTACTAGATATTATACAAACTCAAACAAAAGTCCTCATTACAATTATTATCACACTATTTCACGTAATAGTGAGGACTACTAATGCTATCTTCGGGACCATCACTCGCTTCCGACTCGTCCCAGCCTATATTCTCATTTCCTCAAGAGAATAAAGTGAAAGAAAGGGTGAGCTCAACTAGCCCAAAGAAGAAATATTATGACTAAGATAATGCGTAATAAATTATCAATAGTCTTCAACAATGTTAAACCGATAAAATACAATAAACAACCGGTTTAATCTGCAATGAATATGCAATCCATTAAAAGAGTCAAGTAGAAAATAAAATCTACTATCTTTTATGATTTTAAAAGGTTTTTCATCATCGTTATAGCTGAGACTCAGTTTTAATAAATAATCCACATCATCGAATCACCCCTGCACTACGGCCAAGGATATTCTTAAGTATCACGATCACAATTATTCCTCGCACTACACGCCAAGAATAGTTGTGTATTCATTAATGGTCATGATCATGCCAACAATCGCCCATCAATGCACTACTACTAACCGAGGATTTTTAATCACATCATTTGTAATATTACGGCCATGATTACGCTACCTAATAATCCTCGGTCATAATCATACCAAGTCCATCCATGCTCTATGTGCCACGTATGACTTTAAAAAAAATATAAACATGAGGATGATGACAATGATATAAGAATTCAATAAAACAAGTTCAAGAATTATTTTATCCAGAATTATTAACGCCCAAATTGTCAACACGATATCGCTTTGTAGAGTAAAATTCAAGAATGATCAAGAATATTTCCGTGAAAAGATATCGATGAAACGCAAATATCAAGGATATTCTACTAATTTCATGGTATATAAGTCAAAGTTTTAACCAACTGGGTATAATAAAGAATGGAATAACAAAAGAAATCACCATGCATGCAGACTTGCAGATGTATAAAAGTTATTCCAATGTAATAATAATAACGGAACCAGTCGTGAAATTCACACCGATGTGATGTTCCAATGTAATAATAAAGATGGAACTGCATCCTGTAAAACACATGATAGGATATTCCAACAGTAATGATAAAAGCGGAACCAGTCCGGGTGTAAAACACATGCATGTGATGTTCAAATGTAATAATAATAAAGACGGAACCAGTCGGTGCCAAAAACACATGCATGTGATGTTCCAATGTAATAATAGAAGAATGTCACCAAGTATAGGTAAATCACAGATACAAAAGTTATTCCAATGTAATAATAAGCAATGGAATAACATAAGGATTTCACCAAGTATAGGTATGCCATGATACAAAGTTATGTATAGGTATGCCACTTTTACAAAAGTTATTCCAATGTAATAATAAAGTGAATGGAATAATGTAAGTTCTCTTCAAGAAGAAAGAATAACACCCTTACCGTAAAAAGAACCTAATATGAAGTAGTGAAGTAAGGTAATCACTCTTCTTCTTTCTATAACTTTCTCTATAGCTTTCTCTCTATAATTTCTCTCTAGAGTTTCAATGAATTCGTAAGAAAATAATGAAGGAATGAGCTTTATTTATAGGAAAATGGAATGCATAAGAATTAATCCATGAACGGTCAAGATTGATTTATTTTAATCGACGATCCATATTTAAAGAAAAATCTTTTAAATAAAATATAATATATTCTATTTATATAAAAACATTTTACTATGCAAACACTATGCAATACTATGCAAAACACTACGCAAAAAACACTATGCAATACTACGATAATAAAATATAATATATTCTATTTATGTAATAACTTTAATAAAGTATTCTATTTTATATAAAAAGATGTTTCAATAAAATAAAACGTCATTATCGCTATAATAATTCATATTATTAATCGGCAATAATAATGGAATCTAACCGAGTGACTTCTCACATAAGATCAATAATCAATACCGTGTGTTATTACGCAACCACACGACATCGCATTTTTACTACCGAAAGTAGTTCAACAAAGAACTACGGTAAAACTTCCGCCGTTATTTCAATAAAATATTTTTGTCTTTTTCTCAATCCGACAATAATTCTGTTGTGGGGTCCACCAATGATTGAGCCGTTGTATGAATATTCCTTGCTAAACCGAATATTCTCCGACCAATCGAATATAATATAACCACTTGCATACTTTGCAAAATTTATAAATATTACCCACAACTATAACATTATATCAAATTATTCCATAATATTCAAAAATAATATTTATAGAAAATTCATCTTTATTTATTAAAAGCTGGGGTCTTACAACCTCCCTTCTTATGAAATTTCATTTCTCGAAATTAGGTACGTACTCGGTATGTCAAGAGGTAAGGATACCTTGATTTCATTTCAGATTCTAACTCCCAAGTCATTTCCTCAACATCGTGGTTTCTCCATAAAACTTTGATTTTGAGGTATAACCTTGGGAGCGTAGAATATGTTCCTTCTTTATCCAAAATTTGAACAGAACCTCTTCATACGCCAAATCTTCCGCTATTTCGTCCTGGGTTTCTAACTCAATAATATGGTTCGGGTCTTTCACATATTTACGTAACATGGATATGTGAAAACGTTATGAACACGAGACATATTTGGCAGAAAGCGAGTCTATAGGCCACGTTCCTACTCGATCGAGGATTAAAATGGACCGATGAATCGAGGATTAAGTTTTCCTCTCTTTCCAAATCTTGTAACTCCTTTCCACGGAGCAACTTTTAACAACACACGATCTCCTATATCAAATTCCACGCCCTTTCGATGAAGATCAAGATAACTCTTTTGTCGATTTTGTGAGGTTTTATACGTTGTCGGATCGTTTGAATCTTTTCCATAGTCATACGTATCAACTCCCGGCCCCAACAACGTTGCTTCACCCACCTCATCCCAAAGATATCGAGAACGACACTTTCTTCCGCATAACGCTCGAATGGAGCCATGCCAATACTTGCTTGATAACTGTTGTTGTAGGAAAACTCCACCAATGGTAAGAACTTGTCCCAACTCCCTTGAAATCAAGAACACGTAGTCTTAATAGATCTTCAAGAGTTTGAATAGTCCCTCCGATCGTCCGTCCATCTCGAGGATGATATGCCGAGCTAAATCGTAAGTCCTGCGCTCATAGCTTTTTGCAAACTAACCCAAAATCGTGAAGTGAATCTTGGGTCTCGATCAAACTATGGATACTTAAGATACCATGCGCTTTACAATCTCGTTTATGTACATACGAAAGCAAGACGTTCATGTATAAGTTTTCAGACGGAAGAAATGAGCAGACTTGGTCAATCTATCAACAATGACCCAAATCGCATCAATGCTTCGAGAAACCTTAGGAAGAGGCCAGAACTAAATCCATGGTAATGTGCTCCCACTTCCATTCTCGGAATTTCAAGTGGTTGCAATGGACCTTTTGGTACTTGATGCTCCGCTTTAACTCGTTGACAAGTTAGACACCTTGAGATAAACAAATGCTTATCTCTCTCTTCATATTGCTCCACCAAAATGTATGATTTAATATCACGATACATTTTGGTACTCCTGTGATGGATTGCAAATGGTGTGTTGCATACTCCATCATGATATTATACTTTAAATCGTGGTCGTTAGAACACAAAGTCCGGAGTTGACTCAAGTATTCCTTCTTCATCGATTCTTGCTTCCCAAGATAAGACCTCAGACTTGCACTTTCTTTTCTCATACGATCGCCTCCAAGTCCGTAGCTTGAAAGCAGCCTTTAACTTTATCGATTAAAGTTTGTTCTACTCAGATATTCGCTATCATCACATGCGTCCTCGAGTCTTTAACTCTATCTCCATCCTTTGCAAGTCACACAAAATGGGCCTTCAGGTCGACAATAACGCACTCGCATCTTCACATACGATCTTCTACTCAACGCATCGCCTACCACGCTCGCTTTTCCGTGATGGTATCGATGGTATGATCATAATCTTTCAGCAGTTCAAGCCAACGTCGTTGTCGCATGTTGAGTTCCTTTTGAGTGAAGAAATATTTGAGGCTTTTTATGATCCGTAGAAGATCTCCACTTTCTCCCCATACAAGTAATGCCTCCAAATTTTAAAGCAAAAGATAACAAATGCTAACCTGCATCACGATCATGAGTAGGATAATTCCTCTCATATTCTTTGAGTTGTCGTGAGGCATAGCTATAACTTTTCCATGTTGCATAAGAACACATCCCAACCCTTTGCTCAAGCATCACAGAGATGACAAATCCTCTCCGAGCCGATGGTATTGTCGTAACAGTCTTTAAATAAGTCTCTTCGAAGTTCTTGAAAACTCTTCTCACATTCTTCGCTTCCAACCGAACTTTCAGATCTTTTCGAGTCACCGAAAGTCGATGGAGTAGCGATTCGAGAAAATCCTTCCACGAATCTCCGATAATAACCACTAAACCGAGAAAGCTACGATTTTTGGCCATCGATTTAAGTTGTTCCAAACTTTGAATAGCTTCTATCTTTCTTTGGGTCAACAGATATTCCATGACTTGATACCACGTGCCCAAGGAATGCTACTTCTTCAAGCCGTAACTCAGATTTCTTCAACTTGGCATAAAGCTTATATTCACGAAGCTTTTGGAGGGTCACCTCAAGTGTTGCTTTCATGATCTTCACGACTTTTGGAATAAATAAGGATGTCATCAATAAAGACGACCACAAAGTGATCTAAATATTCCTTGAATACTCGGTTCATCATATCCATGAAGGCAAAGTAGGAGCATTAGTCAATCCAAAGGACATGACTAGAATTCATAATGCCCGCATCGAAGTTCGAAAGCCGTCTTTGGAATGTCACGGTTCTAATCTTCAATTGGTGATATCCTAAACGAAGATCAATCTTTGAAAAGAATTTGGCTCCTTGCAATCGGGTCAAACAGTCATCAATACGCGGGCAATGGATACCTATTTTTGATGGTGACATGATTCAACTCCCGATAATCAATACAAAGTCGATACTTCCATCTTTTCTTCTTCACGAATGTAATGCAGAGCACCCCAAGGAGAAGTACTAGGACGAATAAAGCCAATGTCTAACAATTCCTCGCAGTTGGGTCTTTAACTCTCAAGTTCAATAGAGCCATTCGACATGGGCTTTGGAAATAGGTTTTGTATCGGGTTCAAGGTCGATACAAAATTCAATTTCACGCCACGGGGTAGGCCAGAAGTTCTTCGGGAATACGTCAGAAATTTATTAACAATAGAAATATCGCTTCAAAACCGACGTATTTTTGTTTAAATCGTGATATGAGCTAAGAAAGCTTGACATCCATTTTTCAATAAACGAATAGCTTTATGGCTTGAGATGACCGTGATTGATTTTAATGGTTTGGTCGTTTGAATTAAGATAATAGGTTGATTAGAATATGAAAGCTAACAACCTTACGTAAAACAATTAATTTTGCATGATAAGTAGTTAACCAATCAATCCTAGTAATCACGCGTCAAATGCAAGTATTTTTAATGAAATAAGATCGATGGGGTAATGTGAGGGTACCGATTTGAACCAAACAAGACTTATAAACAAATGGATGTAATGAAGGTTTCTCCCAATGGAGTTTCCACAGATAAGTCAAAGTCTAATTTCTCCTGAGTCAAATTTAATCGATGAGCGCAAGTAGAGAAATAAAAGAATGGGTAGAACCCAGATCAAATAAAGTGTAGACTTCATTAGAGTTTATGATAAGCTTACCCGTGATGACTTCATTCGGGTTCCTCGCTTCTCCGGGAGGTCACAACAAACGCCTCCTCAGACTACCGGGTTTTGATTTTTTTCCGGGACTACTTTGGTGCCTCCATCCTAGTTGAATTTGTCTTCAGAACGCACAAAATCGAGCTAAGTGACCTTCTTCTTCCACAATTATAACATGCTTTGACTACGGCACGGCACAGAGTTCGAATCGATGTGTCCTCTTCTCCGCATTTGAAGCATATGATAGTGGTCTTTCTCCTTCCTTAACAATCTAAAGGCTTCAGCCGACGTCTTTCCATCATTGTTGAATCTCCGTTTCTTGAAATGTCCATTTTATTGTTTTGGCCCCGATTACCACCAAGTGGTTACCATATCCGCCCGTTGATTCCCTCCACGCTTGTTGTCACCGCTCGATGACTACTACCGGTATTATAACTTTGCTTACACGCTTCTTTTAGTTGCGTTGACTCGTTATCGCGCTCCACTAATCGAGCCCTATTTACAACATCCGAATACAAACACAAGCTTTATGAGAAATAAGATGTCGACGATCTCCACTTCAAACCTCTTAAAACATTCGCGCCATTCTCTCTTCATTATCCACCAGTGGGGACGAAACCGTGATAACTCCGCAAATTTTGCCTCGTGATTGACACTGGCCATATTGTTTTGTTCCAACTTGATAAACTCCACCTCCTTCATGTGGCTTAATACTTTCAGAAAGTATTTGTCGTTAAAATGCCTCCCCGAACTTCTCCCAAGATATCTTCAAGACAAAGAAGTCGAGTACGCTTTTACCGATTCCCACCAAGAATCTGCGCTTCTCCACGCAACATAAAGGCGAAGGGAACCTTTTGCTCCTGAGCATCCCAAGACATCAAATATCTTGGTAATCTGCTTTATCCATGCTTCCGCCGTAAGTGGTTTTGGCTCTCCTTAAACTCCGGTGGTCCCAGCCTTGAATTGTTTAATGGTGACCGCCCGAGAGTTTTTCGTATTTCCACCCACGTTTTTGGACAGAGTCGCCTTCATTGTTGCATAAATCGCATAAAGCCTCCGAACATTTGATCATTCATCATTTGGTCGTTGTTGTTGTTGTTGCATGATGAGGATTGTCGCCTTCGATGCACATTATCCTCGATTATTGATATGTGGTGAATCAACGATCGCTCGTGCTCCATTCTTATTCTCAACATTCTCGATGTCATTTTCAGACATCGCCACATAAAACAAAAAAATAATTGACATGAAACAATTATCTTTATATTCTAATCACCAATAAAATAGCACATAAATTTAGGTAGGTCATACTAACAAGGTATTCCCTGCCTCCCTCCTAGTACTTTTCTCACATCTTAGCCTGTGGATCATATCCTTAGCTCGATACCAACCGTGACGCCCCCAAAATTAGGTATACATCACCCATCTTGGGTCGCCACTTACATGGTAATGTAAATTTAAATACAACTTATTAACATAGTGCGTGGTAATAATATGACATAAATCGTGAGTTTAAATACAAATATCGCTTCTACTAGATATTATACAAACTCAAACAAAAAGTCCTCATTACAATTATTATCACACTATTTCACGTAATAGTGAGGACTACTAATGCTATCTTCGGGACCATCACTGCTTCCCGACTCGTCCCGCCTATATTCTCATTTCAAGAGAAGAAAAAGTGAAAGAAAGGGTGAGCTCAACTAGCCCAAGAAGAAATATTATGACTAAGATAATGCGTAATAAATTATCAATAGTCTTCAACAATGTTAAACCGATAAAATACAATAGATAACCAGTTTAATCTAATGAATACGCAATCCATTAAAAGAGTCAGTAGAAAATAAAATCTACTATCTTTATGATTTTAAAAGGTTTTTCATCATCGTTATAGCCGAGACTCACTTTAATAAATAATCCACATCATCGAATCACCCCGCACTACTACCAAGAGGATATTCTTAAGTATCACGATCACAATTATTCCCGCACTACGGGCCAAGAATAGTTGTGTATTCATTAATGGTCATGATCATGCCAACAATCGGCCCATCAATGCACTACTACTAATCGAGGATTTTTAATCACATCATTTGTAACATTACGGCCACGATTACGCCGAATAATCCTCGTCATAATCATACCAAGTCCATCCATGCTCTATGTGCCATGTATGACTTTAAAAAAAAATATAAATACATGAGGATGATGACAATGATATAAGAATTCAATAAAACAAGTTCAAGAATTATTTTATCCAGAATTATTAACGCCCAAATTGTCAACATGATCATCGCTTTCAGAGAGTAAAATTCAAGAATGATCAAGAATATTTCCGTGAAAAGATATTTGGATGAAACGCAAATATCAAGGATATTCTACTAATTTCATGGAGTATAGAAGTCAAAGTTTTAACCAACCTGGGTATAATAAAGAATGGAATAACAAAAGAAATCACCATGCATGCAGATTTCAGATGTAGACAAAGTTATTCCAATGTAATAATAATAACGGAACCGGTCGTCGTGAAATTCACACGGCTGTGATGTTCCAACAGTAATAATAAAGATGGAACTGATCGGTGTAAAACACATGATAGATATTCCAAATGAATGATAAAGATTTTAACCAGTCCTGTAAAACACATGCATGTGA
Organism: Panax quinquefolius; assembly: GCA_020205615.1. Lineage (NCBI taxonomy): Eukaryota > Viridiplantae > Streptophyta > Magnoliopsida > Apiales > Araliaceae > Panax > Panax quinquefolius. The sequence continues at coordinate 12,220,205 of CM035169.1, forward strand.
TGTTCCAATGTAATAATAATAAAGATTTTAACCGAAGTCCTGTAAAACACATGCATGTGATGTTCCAATGAATAATAGAAGAATGTCACCAAGTATAGGGTAAATCACATGATACAAAAGTTATTCCAATGTAATAATAAGCAATGGAATAACATAAGGATTTCACCAAGTATAGGTACGCTGCCGATATCGAAGTTATGTATAGGGTATGCCACTTTTACAAAAGTTATTCCAATGTAATAAATAGTGAATGGAATAATGTAAGTTCTCTTCAAGAAGAAAGAATAACACCCCTCACCGTAAAAGAACTGAATATAGAAGTAGTGAAGTAGCGGTAATACTCTTCTTCTTTCTATAACTTTCTCTATATAGCTTCTCTCTATAATTTTCTCTCTGAGTTTCAATGAATTCGTAAAGAAAATAATGAAGGAATGAGCTTCTATTTATAGGAAAATGGAATGCATAAGAACTAATCCATGAACTGGTCAAGATTGATTTATTTTAATCTGACTATCCATATTTAAAGAAAAATCTTTTAAATAAAATATAATATATTCTATTTATATAAAAATATTTTACTACGCAAACACTATGCAATACTATGCAAAACACTATGCAAAAACACTATGCAATACTACGCATAATAAAATATAATATATTCTATTTATGTAATAACTTTAATAAAGTATTCTATTTTATATAAAAAGATGTTTCAATAAAACAAAACGTCATTATCGCTATAATAATTCATATTATTAATCGATAATAATGGAATCTAACCGAGTGACTTCTCACATAAAGATCAATAATCAATACCGTAAGCTGCTACTATGCAACCACACGTACATCGTATTTTTACTACCGAAAGTAGTTCAACAAGAACTACGGTAGAAAACTTCCGCCGTTATTTCAATAAAATATTTTTGTCTTTTTCTCAATCCAAATAATAATTACATTTGTAGGTCCACCAATGATTGAGCCATTGTATTTAATATTCCTCGCTAAACCGAATATTCTCCAGAACCAATCGAATATAATATAACCACTGCATACTTTGCAAAATTTATAAATATTACCCACAACTATAACATTATATCAAATTATTCCATAATATTCAAAAATAATATTTATAGAAAATTCATCTTTATTTATTAAAAGCTGGGGTCTTACAATAGACGATTAGATTTATCCTAAATTTTGGACGGCCCAGATGATTCAAAATCATTTATATTTTATTATATATATATATATATGCCTGATAAAATATAGTTATGTGTTGGTTTTGATTTTCAAAATATAGTTATGGTTCCATTTAAGAATTAAAATCATATTAACTATTTTTAATATAGGTTGTGTAGGTTGGAACTATATGGTTATGGTTTAAAACCATATTAACTATTTTAAGATGTTTTTACTTTTAAACAAAATTTTTGAAAAATAAAATTGTCAAGTGTTACCACTACACCAAAAATGGCCTCTAGTGAAGGACAAATCCTTCACTAAAGGCCCTATATTTCTCACAAGTGATTTATTGTGAAGAAATATTTCCTTCACACGAGTGCTCGCATTAGACCTCCTCGCAATTGGGTATCCTTCGCTAAGTAGTAACTAAATGTTTTTTGTGAAGGATATATTGTGAATAACTTATTCCTTCACAAATTGTATTTAGTAATGGAATATTATTATTTAGTGAAAGATTGGTTTCCTTTACAAATAATATTTTAAGAAGGACTATTTGAAATTAGTGAATAACTTGATTCCCTCACAAATAATATATTGTGAAGAACAAATTTATTTAACGAGAGAATATTTTCCTTCACTAATTATAAATTAAGAATCTTTTTCAAATTAGTGAAAAAATTCCTTCACAAATTATAAATTTGTAAATAAAAATTAATTGCTAAATAATCAAAATTCATTGAAAATTATAATTAATTTTAAATCAATGATTTCATATTTATTATTATTACTATTATTTTAGTAATTGCTATAATAAATATTAAATTTAATATTTCATGTTAATATAAATATCATACCTATTTCAAACTAATTGATAAACTAATGCATAAAGTGCAAATAATTAAAACTAATACTCCATATATAAATAGATAATGCTCAAGTCACGATAAGTACAAAATTTTTTATTATGTCTTGATCTCCCAAAGATCATAGTACTTATAATATTTAATAATTAACACAAGAAAATTGAAAGAATAACAACGAACTAGATAGATTGAAATGTACATCATGTTAGGTCCACTTCATCATCATTTTCTTCAAGGAAATCAAGGTTGGACATGTAAATTTCATGCTGCAAAAGAAACACCAAAATTCAATTTCAATAAGATGAGGAATAAAAAAAAATGAGCTTGGTGAACTTATACTCTAGTGTGTTGAATGTGTACTGATCAATGTGTACGTCACCTACTTCAGGGAAAAGAGAATGGAACCACCCTGACGACCACCGGTGTTGACCATATCAGCCAACTCCAAATTCATGGAGTCCCAATAACTTTCTTCCAAAGGCAACCTCCAAAGTTTTTCTCTAGCAACTTCTGAAGCTGCAAGTACCTCCTTTGCCAAGTCATCACTAGGTATAAAGATTCTTGTTTAGGAAATATTATAAATGTCTTAGGTTTCCCCATAGATTTAGATTCTCTTTGTAATTTCTATGAAAATGAGCAGCAGAAAAAAAATTGGGCACCACAGCAGTAGCCTTAATACCAAAAAGAACTTTAAACTAGTGCATAAGTAACATTGTTCCATAAATACTATGAAGGAAAAACTACTCCAATTTCAAAGAATTTTCTTCGCTCCAAAAAACTCAACAGCTTGACAGTCAAATTGATAAGAATCTCAAGTACTATTGTAGAGACAGATATCTCATTCCAACCAGGAACTCATCAATGAGAAGATCACATATTACCTGCAATTGAGGGCCCAAAGGCAACCACATATGCTCCAGTCAATGTAGCAAGATCAACTATCTGTTGAAAAAGTAAATATGCTCTTAGCACAATCTAAATTTATATTGCAGTGTAGTAAAGAGGAGCTTAAAACTCCTTATAGAACTTATGTATTGGAAATATAAATGTTCTCCATTTTTCAGTTATGATTTATCAATATGTCAGTCAAATATTACTTTAAATGCACTCCAAACTAATAGTTTTTTCTTTGATTCAGGATAAAATACCAACATTTAAAAGCTAGGCTCTCTCGGGTAAACATAATATAATTAACATTAACAATACGTATCAATTACGAAGAAAATACAGAAAAACTCACCAATATGCTGATACTGTCCTCAAATTGAACACCCAACTCATTCAATAGTACTAGAACTGTCCCAGCAACGTATGCTGCCCACCTATAGAATAATCCTTATTATTTGTGACTCTATTGCATAATATTGTGAATCAAAGAGAAACAGATGTACTAGAAAAGTTGCTTACTTTTGGGATGGGTCTGTAGCAAAGTACTGGTACGCCTTCTCATATGATATTGGCTGCCCACCATTCATGAAATCAGATAAATCCATATCAAAAGTTGGCCCACGGTTACCTAATTCTGACCCAAAAGATACTCGAGTCAAATGACCAAGTTGCAAATAAGTAGTAGTGAATTAAGCACATGCCTTTAACTACTGCAGAAAGAGAGTTTAATGAGTTGGCACACAGTATTCCAATGAAGGCTAACTGTTTTTCCATATACTTTGAAGAACCACGACAAGTTGTTTTACGATAGTCACAACTTCGAACAGTATTACACCTACCACCTCCCTGCATCAAGACCCCAAAAAACATGAAGCCTCATTCAAGGAAACAGAATATAGAAGCAGCAGCAGCCTAGCTTCATATATTAAAGTCTGCACGACATGAATTTAGGTAGTATTTTCAGGCGCAAAGAAGCATGACAACCAGAAATTCGACAACCAGAAATTCCTAATGAGTTATTCACACCAAAACTCATAGTAAGATAGAAACTCATAGTAGATAAAGAATATCCACATTTCGAACCATATAAAGAATATACTAAAATTATTCACACCAAAACTCATAGTAAGATAGAAAGGAATACCCAATGAGTTATAATCCACATAAATTCACTCATGGTTTATTGAGTAAATTCAATAATTAAATGCCAGAAATCAAAACGAGTATTTACAAACCTTGAGCAAAAGCTTTCTTGTGCCCAGTACAAAACCAACATCAGTATCGCCAATACCTGTCACAAACTGGCTGAATGCTCTTGCAGTACATGTGTGAGAATCTGTGCCTAGCAGGACCTGAATGCACATAACAAGATTAAAGCAATTATCTCCAAATAAAAACATGTGATGCCTTTTAAAAAAAATGAATGTTGAAATAAATGATTCAAAAAACACACCTCCCCAGGTCCGTGTACAGCCCCACGATTGGCACCCATATATCAATAAAAGTTACATACTAACTTCAGAATATATGAGATTGGAACCCATATATCAATACAAGTTACATACTAACTGTAGGCAGATAATTCCCACCAATACATTGCATGGTTACAGCAAATATAATAAGCTCAAAGTATATTAGTTGAGAGATTTAACTAAGTTTTACATTAAGAAATATAAAACTCACCCAGGGCTCAAACCAGAGGGGCCTATTGATGTCTGAAACATCAAATTAAACGGATAAGGATCAGAAAGGGGATTTTTGTATCTGGTGCGTTAATCACATAGTTCTTAATCTTGGCACCAAGTTCTTAGGGAGAAAGATCATCAATTACAGCAAGAACATGTCTAAATTCAGCAGCCTTCTCAGCAGCCAAACCAAAGTCCTTCTCAAGTTTTTCCTTACAAAAATCCTTAAGCAAGTGATCAGCTCGGTAATAAGTCCCAGTCTTCTCATCCTTAAGCATTTGTGGACCATTTTAGGGTACTATAAAGAAAGCTTGAGGCAGCCACAAAAGGTGCTCTTTCTGAAGTACGAGGAAATAAAATTCAACCCAAGTACATTGACAAAGTAGAAGAATCTGTCACATCTAAATACATTGACAAGTGGTCCACGTTGTTTCCCTTTGGAAAAATAAGCACACACCTGTAAGACCCCGAAATTTTTAAATAAAAAGGAATTTCCTTTATTTATTATTTTGAAATAGTAAGGGTTGATTTGATTATTGTGGATAGTTAAGGGTTAAATACGCAAATATTTCAAAATAAGCAAGTGGTTATAAAATATTCATTGTTGTTGGGGAATATTCGTTTGGTCGTGGAATATTCGCATCGGGAATATTAAATGCGATGGCCTTGCAGACCATGTGTGGGCCCCATAACTGGAAAGCGATTGGATGAAGAAAACGACAAATATAAGTTGTTTTTAAATAATTGGCAGTAGTTGTTATTCAAGATTAATATCTTGTTGGAATACCCGGTGGTTAAAACACACTAATACGCCGTTGTTGAACAAGAAGACACCGGTATTGCACCAATTATTGATTCTTACGTAGAAGGCACTACTCAATAATGGTTACGATAATTCTTGCTGATTATTTTATTGAGTTAATAATTTCTGCGTTGATATTTTATATTCTTTGTTGTTTCAATAATTGTCATTACACGATTTTTTTCTTTATCGAAGCAATAATTCATATTATCTGAATAATATTATTAGATAACATTATTGGCAATGTCTAGAAAGTTACGTCTAAGGAGAGGTTTGGTCACCTAATTGCGCGCCAAGTAAGAAGAAATTCTTATGGAAAGCCCTCTTTCCTGTGAAGCTGCGCCGTGGTTGTCAATATTGTGGATTCTCGTAATATTATTTGTGAATAATTAATTATTGATTTATATGATGAGGAAAATATTGATTTTATGTGGATATAGATGGAGAAAATTTTTAAAATGACAATTGTTGAAAATTAATATTTTATCTTTTTCTCGATAAAATAATTCATTTAAATATATTATTTTAATAATATATTAACGGTGATATTTTACAACGAATGTGGGATATATGAGTATACGAGGAGGAAGAGTATTTTTGTTGCAATAAATGTTTAAAACATGTTAAACATGTAAATTGGACCCCATTTATTGATTGAAATTTGATTATAAGCATGTAAAATTGCCCGTTTGTGGATTTTGGTCAATTTCTATTTAGAATTTGGAAAACTTTTTCCGCAAAGTTGTAGAGAATTGAATTTCCTATAAAAACACGCGAGATTCGAATTTTTCTGATGAAAGGGCTATTTATTATGAATTATTGAAGTTCAAGTCTCAAATAATTAATTTTTGGAAGTTTAAAATAATTTAAATTACAAAACGTTTTTCTTACTTTTTGAGAGGTGGGCTACATGTGTGGCTGATGGTTGAGTGTGCGATGAGGATTTTGAAAAATATAATAATATTTAATAAATTTTACTGCTTTTGGTGTTACAAGCAATTTCCTATAAATAGGGTCTTGGGTTAGAATTGAAAATCACAATTTAAACTCAAGTTTCTCTCTCTATATTATTGAGTTATTCTTGTGAGTATTTTGAGTATACTTTGAGTATTGCTATACTGATTGTGTAAGTCCAAGTCATAGCTTATATCCTGTTTCAAATTTAGAAATCTTGATCTTTCGAGGTAAGGGATGTTATTTTCTTCTAAAATGATATTATTTCTTCAATATCATTATCTTTGAAATATTGGTTGGAACTTTTTATCAAATTTGGAACTTTTTCATGTGGGGTTACTTATTCATGAGTTCTTATTCACGAGTTACTATTCATGAGTTCTTATTCACGAGTTCTTATTCACGCAGTACTATTCATTAAGCGTGAAGATGTTTTTTTGTGGAATTTCTATCTTTGGTGTCTGAGTTACTATTCACGATATCTAAGACTATTCACGATACTCAAGACTATTCACGATATCTGCATTATTCAATTTAAAAATAAAATTTCTTCTTTTCGTCTAAAACATCTATTCGGATACTAACTCTGATTGTATCCATGTTTTGATCATTCTTGAATTTTACACCACTATGAGTATTTTTGAGGTATTTTGGACGTGGATAAAACCAAGTACTAATCCTTAATCCTTAATCCTTGTCATTTTGTTTCTTTGGATTCGTTTCTAAAAAAAAAAAAAATATTTTTCATCATCCTCACCTTAAATGATGATATTATGGATTATCTTTGGCCAGTAGTGCAAAGATGAATGATTTCTTAAGAATATCTTTGCCTGTAGCAAAAGATGAATGATTTTGAAGAATATCTTGGCCAGTAGTGCAAAAGATGAGCAGTGTTTAAATGAACATGATTAGTGATGAATATCTTTGGCCCGTAGTGCAAAGATGAATATTTGATTCCGTATGTATATTGATTGATGTTACTGAGGGATAAAAGATAGACGATGAACTTTTTAAATTCATACATGTAGAAGATAGTAGTTTGCATTCTCTACTTAACTCTTCTAATGAATTATTATTTCATTGCGAATATTGATTTAAAATTTGTTGTCTATTGTATTCTATTAGATTTTTCCTCGTGAAGACTAACGATAATTTGTTGTATATTATCTTAGTCATAATATTCTTTTCTTGAGCTAGTTGAGCTCACCCTTTTCCTTTTTGTTCCATTTTTTTCTCGGGGAGGCGAGAATAGCGAAAGTATTTAGCCTGGGGTATGGAATGAAGGTTTTAGAAAGGATTGTTTAGTAGTCCTCACCATTTTGTAAAATAATGTATCAATAAATGTGATGAGGATTTATTTGAGTATAGATATTATGCAGAAGATAATATTTGTATTCAAACTCACAGCTTTTTCTTGTTGTAATAATAAAGTTGTAGTTGTTTTTCGCACCATGTATTGACAACTCGTAATAGTGATGTATACCTATTTTGGGGCGCCACAACACCGCTCCACCCAAAAGCTCATCACATGATTGGCATAATAAAAAAGAGTAAGTGGCTCGCACATAAGTTAAACCAAGTGAGTAAGAATTAAATACCATTTATAACCACCAACAACAAAAATCTCGAATAAAGACCTGCAACCGAGTAATTGCTTTGGTCGCTAGCTTGAATGATCATAGGGGCCCCATGGCAGTTATCATAGGGACTTCATAAGGCTTTACAGCTCAAAATCAATGATCAAATTCCAAGAAGTCGGATGGTCACCAACACTCGAGCAAAGCATGGACCGACCGTTGTCGACATTTGAGGAGCATTTTCAATTGTGAGGCAATAACTTTGAAAGTTTTTTCATCTAGGGCTAACAAACAACCAAAGAAATTTGGATCACTTGCCTTTTTGTATGTGGTGGAGGTAAGATGTGGTTACCTTGTCAGATCGAGGTTATTGATTTCCACCAACCACACTGGCAACACGCACTGAACTTGAGTAGTCAAAGGAGGTACCAGACCCTTCAAAATCTGCATGGAGCTTCGTGTCAACAGTCTTGAAGATGACATTTCTGCTTAGATCTAAAGAAAGATAAGAAGTCAAAGAAAACAAGAAAAGCAATCAACCACAATTCTTATCCAAAGGAAACATCAAATATTTTTCCCAATTCTAGCTGCAATAGAGAAGCATCATAATGACAATAGTAATACAAGTTATAGTCTTATAACACCATGATATTTACTCTAAAGTTTCAATTATTTCAATGATATGACCCACATGATAATACAAAGGTTGTAAAACTAGTCAATAAGTAACCGAATTGTTAATTCTTCCACTCAATAGTGGATCCAATGAAAAAAGTAATTAAATGTTTACTAGTTTAACAAAAACATCCCTAACTTGGAGCATAAAATGCTAGAAGAACAAATTCTAACACATACAGATACTAAGAAAGTGATCACTAAACAGTAACAATGAAGTGTCTTCTTTTTTTTTTTTTTTTGGAAGCAGAAATATCAAGTAAGGCATCGCAATAGTGTAAAACATAAAATATAACTACAAATTACATCAACAAAGAAAGTAATAATGACGATAAATGATTTTTATACTTTGTATAGAATAAGATATTTGATTCTGGGAGATATAAAGTACGTGCATACTTTTATTATCAATTAGAAATGTATGAAGTTATGTAAAGCATTCAATTCTAATCAAGTGTAATGATACACATCTTGGCTTCTTCTTCTCTGAGGATTGAGTTATGCTATTGAACATATATACACTAGATGAATGACACATGCTATGTTTCTTCATCCAGTTGAGCTTTTTCTTTTTTGAAAAAGTAGGCCCACTTAAGCATTGCTCAGAATTTTGTTCTCAAACAAACTACCCTCAATTAGTTTGTTGCCTAAAATAGTGGTCAAGAATGGCTTGACCTACTAGTTTCCACTTTTCGTTTTAGCTTGAAAGTGAAATTTCATTCTAACTTGACATACTCAAACACTCTAATTATGATCACATATGCTATATAAATCAAGCCCAAGCTTTAGTTTTGCCTAATATTTGGTTTTTATTCAAAATAGTCCATTTAGGACTTTTATCGAACAAGTAGCATGCATTCTTTTAAAACTCAGATTTCATGAGGTTTGATTTGAGTTCTAACCTCCTTTTTCCACCTTATTACTCCTCACAGCCCAGCTTGTCTCCTTTACTATATTCCACACAAGAACAGTCTCATATCAGCCACATATATGAATAATAAATACATATAAGGTTTACATAGCTTACTTACCAATCATGACTTATGTTTTTAACATAACTTGTACTAGACTTTCATATGATTACCCCATATAGCAATTTCATTGTTTATATCCAATTAGAATTCATGATTTACTTTGTTCCCCATAATCAGTTTATATAATTTTGATAACTTACTACTAACCATATATCAGTCAATTTGTTCATGTTTAGAATTTAATAGAAACATAGCAAAGATGAATTATAATACCTTAGCTAGCTTGTTTGTAAGATCCTTGTTATCCCTTAGTCTTGATTCCAGCTACATCACACAACATAATGCTTATGCTTCTTCTCTGTTCTTACTGAATTTGAGGAAACAAAAATTCTAGGAGGAGAGATGACGAGTGGTAAGGGGGAGGAAGAAAAGAGTTATGAAATTGTGTTTTGGATGTTATAGCAGCTCTGAGCTTGCATCTCACACAAAACACCAGCTTCTATATATAGCTCAGCCAAGTCTTAAGCCTATATTATTAGTAAACAGACAGCCAAGAGGACATGATTAGTAGGGTTAAGGGCTTCCATCGAACGGGTCTGGATTTCTAATACATGAAAGCATTCAGCTAGTTCTGGCATACTATGACGCCCCCAAAATAGGTATACATCACCCATTCTGAGTTGTCAATACATGGTACAGAAACAACTACAACTTTATTATTACAACAGTAAAACTGTGAGTTTAAATACAAATATTATCTTCTAGACAATATCTAAACTCAAATAAATCCTCATCATATTTATTGATACATTATTTTACAAAAATGGTGAGGACTACTAAACAACTCTCTCTAAAACTTTCATTCCATACCCCAGACTGCACTCGCTTATATTCTCGCATCCCGAGAAGAAAAATGGAACAAAAGGAAAAGGTGAGCTCAACTAGCCCAATTTAAAGAATATTATGACTAAGATAATATACAACAAATTATCATTAGTCTTCAACAGGAAAAATCTAATAGAATACAATAGACAACAAATTTTAAATCAATATTCGCAATGAAATAATAATTCATTAGAAGAGTTAAGTAGTGAATGCAAACTACTATCTTCTATGTATGAATTTAAAAGTTCATCGCCTATCTTTTATCCTCGTAACATCAATCAATATATATATGGAATCAAATATTCATCTTTGCACTACAAGCCAAAGATATTCATCATTGGTCATGTTCATCTAAACACTGCTCATCTTTGCACTACTGAGCCAAAGATATTCTTCAAATCATTCATCTTTGACTATGTGCCAAAGATATTCCATAATATCATCATTTAAGATCAAGATGATGAAAAATATTTTTAAAGAAACGAATCCAAAGGAAACAAAATGAAAAGGATTAAGGATTAAGGATTCATACTTTGTTTTATCCACGCCCAAAAATACCTCAAAAATAATCACAAGTGGTGTAAAATTCAAGAATGATCAAAACATGGATACAATCAAAGCTAGTATCCGTAATAGATATTTTTGAAAAAAGAAGAAATTTTATTTTTCGGTGAATAGTGTCGTATAACATCGTGAATAGTGCCATATACGTGAATAGTAATCCGACACCAAAAGATGAAATTTCCCAAAAACATCTTCACGCTTCAGCTTAATAAGACTCAGTAAATAAGTAACTCGTGAATAGTAACTCATGAATAGTAACTCATGAATAGTAACTCTTACATGAAAAAGTTCCAAATTTGATAAAAAGTTTCAACCAATATTTCAAAGATAATGATATTGAAGAAATAATATCATTTGAGAAGAAAATAACATCCCTTACCTCGAAAGACAAGATTCGGGTCAAAACACAGGATACTTGAACTTGCACCATATAGCAATACTCAAAGTATACTCAAAATACTCACAAGAATACGCCGATAATATAGAGAGAAAACTTCAGCTTACGGTGTAATTTTCAATTCTAACCTAAGCACCCTATTTATAGAAATCGCTTAGAACACTAAAAGTTAGTAAAATTTAATATAATATTAATATATTATATATAAATCCTCTACGCACACAATCTATGATCTGAATTCAGCCATGCTTGACAACAAATAAGTCTACCAAACAAATCAAAAACGTTTTTATTATTTAAAATAATTAAAACCTCCAAAAATCAATTATTCAGAATTTTTGAACATCAATAATTCATAATAAATAGCCCTTTTATCAGAAAATTTGAATCTCATGACTTTTTATAGGAAATTCAATTCTCTACAACTTTGCGTAAGAAAAGTTTTTGAATTCCAAATGTAAATTGACCGATATCCACAAACAAGCGATTTTACAAAGCTATAATCAAATTTCACCAATAAATGGGGTCCACCGACATGTTTAACATGTTTTAAACATTTATCGCAAAAAAAAATACTCCTCCTCCTCAGATACTCATATATCCCATATTCGTTGTAAAAATATCACCATTATTATATTATTAAAATATAATAATATATTTAAATGAATTATTTTATCGTAAAAGATAAAATTTTAATTTTCAACAATTGTCACATTAAAATTTTCTCCATCTATATCCACATAAAATCAATATTTTCCTCATCATATGAATCAATAATTAATTATTCACAAATAATATTACAGTAATCACAATATTGACAACTGTGCAGCCTTCCAGAAAGAGGGGGCTTTCAGATAAGAATTTCTCTCTTCTTGGCGCGCAATTAGGTGACCAAACCTCTCCTTAGATGTAACTTTCTAGACATTGCCAATAATGTTATCTAATAATATTATTCAGATAATATGAATTATTGCTTCGATAATAAAAAATCTTGTGTAATGACAATTATTGAAACAACAAAGAATATAAAATATCAACGCAAAGAATTATTAAATCAATAAAATATCGAATAAGAATTATCGTAACCATTATTGAGTAAAGTGCCTTCACGTAAGAATCAATAATTGGTGCAATACCGTGTGCTCTTCGTGTTTTAACCAATTTAGTATTTTAATAAGATAATTCGGTGAATAACTACGCCTGTTATTTTTAAACAACTTATATTTGTCATTTTCTTCATCCAATCGCTCGTTATGGGCCCACACATGGTCGCTACCGTCGCATTTAATATTCCACAAGCATTTAATATTCCACGACCAAAACTAATATTCCTCGACAACAATGAAAATTTTATAACCACTTGCTTATTTTGAAGTATTTGCGTATTTTACCCTTAACTATCCACATTAATCAAATCAACCCTTACTATTTCAAAATAATAAATAGAGAAAATTAAATTTCATTAATAATAAGTTGGGGTCTTACAACCTCCCTCCTTATGAAATTTCGTCCTCGAAATCGACGACGATTACTGGTGTTTCAAAAGGTGAGGATACCTCGCTTTCATTTCCGTTTCCAATTCCCGTGTCATTTCTCTATAAAGATGATTCCTCCACAAAACTTTAACTTGTGGTATGACCTTTCATGGCGTAGGACATGTTCCTTCCTATCTAAGATCTTGACAGGTACCTCCTCATACGTTAAGTCTTCGGCTATCTCGTCCGGTTCTAACTCAATAACGTGGTTTGGGTCTTTCACATATTTACGAAGTACAGATATGTGAAACACATTATGAACACGAGACATACTTGGAGGTAACGCGAGTCTATAGGCTACATTTCCTACTCGGTCAAGAATTTGAAATGGACCAATAAATCGTGGATTGAGCTTTCCTCTCTTCCCAAATCTTGTAACTCCCTTCCATGGAGCAACTCGCAACAATACATGATCCCCTACACTAAATTCCACGTCCTTTCGATGAAGATCCGCATAACTCTTTTGTCGATCTTGTGCTGTTTGTATACGTTGTCAAATCATTTGGATCTTTTCGTAGTCACACGCATTCTTAACTCGGGTCCCAACAATGTTGTTTCACCCACCTCATCCCAACATATTGGAGAGCGACACTTTCATCCATATAATGCTTCAAATGGAGCCACACCTATACTTTGCTCGATAATCTGTTGTTGTAGGAGAATTCCACCAATGGTAAATACTTATCCCAACCGCCTTGAAGTCTAGGATCTGAGTCTTAATAGATCTTCAAGAGTTTGAATAGTCCTCTCTCGATTGTCCGTCTGTTTGGGGATAGTAGTATGTCGAACTAAATCGCAAATCCGCGCCCATAGTTTTTTGTAAGCTAACCCAAAATCTTGAAGTGAATCTTGGGTCACGATCCAAACTATGGATACCGGCATGCCATGTAACCTCACAATCTCATTCACGCATATACTAACAAGACGCTCAAGGAATAACTCTCTCCAGATCGGCAAGAAATGAGCAGACTTGGTTAATCTATCAACAATAACCCAAATAGCATTGATGCCTTGAGAAACCGTAGGAAGACCCAGAACGTAAATCCATGGTAATGTGTTCCCACTTCCATTTCGGAATCTCAAGTGGTTTCAACGGACCCTTAGGTACTAGATGCTCCGCCTTTACACGCGTTGGCAAGTTAAACACATCGAGATAAACTTTGCAATCTCTCTCTTCATATTGTTCCACCAAAATGTATGTCAAGATCACGATACATTTTAAGACTTCCAGGATGGATTGTAAATGGTGTATTGTGTGCCTCCATCATAATCTTGTACTTCAAATCGAGTCGTTAGGGACACAAAGTCCAGAATGGACTCAAGTATTCCTTCTTCATCAATTCTCACTTCCTAATAGCTCATTTCTTGTACTTTCTTCTTCATACGCATTAGCTCCGGATTGGGGGCTCGAAAGCAACCTTAACTTTTTTCTATTAAAGTTGGCTCTACGCATATACTTGACATCATCGCACTCATTCCCGCGATATGATCTTCTACTCAACGCGTCGCCTACCACCACGCTCGCTTTTCCGAGGATGGTATTGAATAGTGTGGTCGTAGTCTTTCAATAGTTCGAGCCAACGTCGTTGTCGCATGTCGAGTTCTTTTTTAGTGAAGAAATATTTAAGGCTTTTATGGTCCCGAATATATCTCCACTTTCTCCCATATAGATAGTGCCTCCATATCTTTAGCTTGAAAAACGATCGGGCCGCTAACTCTAGATCATGAGTAGGATAATTCCTCTCATACTCTTTAAGTTGTCATGAGGCATAGGCTATGACTTTCCCACGCGTATGAGAAAACATCCTAACCCTTTTGCTCAAGCATCGCTATAGATAACAAATCCATCCGAACCAAATGGTATTGTTAGAACAAAGCCAAATAAGTCTCCTCTTAAACTCTTGGAAACTTTTCTCGCATTCTTCGCTCCAAATGAATTTTGTATCCTTCCGAGTTAGTTGAAGTTAATAGAGTAGGATTCGAGAAAACCTTCCACGAATCTCCGATAATAACCACTAGACCCAAAAAGTTACGTGATTTCACCACCGACTTGGTTGTTCCAACTTTGTATTGCTTCAATCTTCACGGATCAACAGATACTCCATGTTTTGACACTGACGTGCCCAAGAAATGCTACTTCCTCAAGCCGTAACTCGCATTTCTTCAATTTGGCATATAGTTTGTTTTCACGAAGCCTTTGGAGTACCAACTTCAAATGGTGCTCATGATCTTCACGACTTTTGGAATATATGAGGATGTCATCAATAAAGACAACAACAAACCGATCCAAATATTCCTGAATACTCGGCTCATCATATCCATGAAAGTCGCAGGAGCATTAGTCAATCCAAAGACATGACTAAGAATTCATAATGCCCGCATCGAGTTTTAAAAGCGCGCTTTGAATATCCTCGGTTCTAATCTTCAATTGATGATATCCGTAATCTAAGATCGATTTTTGAAAAGAATTGTGCCTCTGCTGTTGGTCAAACTAGTCATCAATACGAGGTAGAGGATACCTATTCTTGATGGTGACATGGTTCAATTCCGATAGTCAATACAAAGTCGCGATACTCCCGTCTTTCTTCTTTACAAATAAAACAGAGCACCCCAAGGAGATGTCTACTAGATTTAATGAAACCGATGTCCAACAATTCTCAGAGTTGGACCTTTAACTCCTCAAGTTCAATAGAGCCATTCGATATGGGGTTTTAGAAATGGGCTTTGTACCAAAGTTCAAGATCAATAAAGAATTCAACTTCACGCTCGGGGTAGACCAGGAAGTTCTCGTGAAATACGCCAGAAAGTCAATAACAACAGAATATTATTCAAATTTGACGTGTCTTTATTCAAATCCATAACATGGGCTAAGAAAGCTTGACATCCGCTTTTTCAATAAACGAATAGATTTATGATTAGATATGATGGTGATTAATTTTAATGGTTTAGTTGCTTGAATTGCATAACAGTGTTGGCTAGGAATATTAAAACTAACAACCTTACGAAAACAATCAATTTTGGCATGATGAGTAGTTAACCAATCAATCCCTAAAATCACATCAAAAGCAAGTATCTTTAAAGAGATAAGGTCAACGTGTAAGGTGATGGTGCCAACTTGAATCAAACAAGATTTATAAATGGATGTGATGAAAGTTTCTCCTAACGGAGTTTCCACAGATAGGTCAAAGTCTAATTTCTCCGAGTCAAGTTTAAACGTTGAGCACATGCAGGAGAGATAAATGAATGGGTAGCACCCCAGATCAAGTAAGGTATAAACTTCGCAAGAATTTATAAATAGCTTTACCGTGATCACCTCGCTTGGGTTCTCGCATTATGACCAACCACAACAAACGCTTCTTCCTAATCGTTGACTTTGACTTTTTTCGGGACGATCTTTTGAGTCACCGTCCTCATTGAACTAGGTTTCGCTCAGCATAATCTCGAGCGATATGTCCTTCCTTTCCACAATTATAGCATACCTTGAACTGTTCAGGGCGCTTGATCGATATGTCCCTCTTTTCCGTGATTTTAGTAAGATATGACCCGGTGGTCGTTCTCCTCCCTTAGAACCGATTCTTCACGCCAAGACTGTCGCCTTCACATGGTCTTTGTTAAATCTCCTCTTTTAAAATCTCCTCCCGACTAGCTTCTTTTATTTTCATGGCCATGATTACCACCCGAGTGGTTACCATTTTTGTCCGTCTGCTTTCTTTCTCCATTTGGTTATCATTATTCATTGATCGCTATCTCCGCTACGATCCCCGGTTATGGTCCCTGGTTGAATATACTCGTTATCTCGCTTCTAACAATTGAGCCTCGTTAACAACATCTCGAATAGAGAGAAAATTTATGAGAAATGAGATATTGTCGTACGCCGGGTTTCAAACCTCTCGTAAACATCCGCGCCATATCGTTCCTCATTCTCCACCAAATGAGGTGCAAACTAGATAATAACTCGCAAACTTTGCCTCGATCGAGACACCGTCATGTTGTTTTGTTCTAATCGATGAACTCCACTTCCTTCATACGATTAACACTTTCGTGAAAGTATTTGTCATTAAATAATTTCAAACGTCTCCCAAGACATGTTGAGTGCGGCTGGATGGGTACGCTTTCACTGACTCTCACCAGTAGATTCCGCTTCGCCATTTAAACATAAAGGTGGCGAATGGAACCTTCGTTCCTCCCGCATCCTAAGACATCGAATATCTTGGTAATTTGCTTGACCCATGTTTCCGCCATGATCGGATCCGCTTTCCCTTAAATTCGGTGGTCCCAACTCTTTAAACCGCTTGGCATTATGACAACCCGTGAATTGCTATCATTTCTCCTATATTTTGAACACGAGTCTCCTCGTCTCCGATTTTGCATAAACCGCAAAAAGCTTCTAAACATCCCCTCGCTCATCATCTCGCTTCGGTGGTGTTGTTCACGGGAGGAACATTGCCACCTGCTGAGTTCTCCTCTTGGTCAGAGTACAAAGCGTCTCCACTGGCCTCATTTCTATTGTTAATATTCTCACGACATTCTCAAACACCGCCATAAAACAAGGGTTAATTAAGGAAATCAATATATCACATAATATCCCTATATCTTCGAATTAACTAACAAATAAGCTTAGTAGGACACACTAGCGAAGGATTTACTCTGCTCTCCCTCCTAGTTCTATTCCCCGATCTCCGCCAGAGATCATATCCCTAAGCTCGATACCAACCGTGACGCCCCAAAATAGATATACATCACCCATTTCGAGTTGTCAATACATGGCATGTAAACAACTACAACTTTATTATTACAATAGTAAAACTGTGAGTTTAAATATAAATATTATCTTCTAGACAATATCTAAACTCAAATAAATCCTCATCACATTTATTGATACATTATTTTACAAAAATGGTGAGGACTACTAAACAACTCTCTCTAAAACTTTCATTCCATACCCTAACTGCACTCGCTTATATTCTCGCCTCCCGAGAAGAAAAATAGAACAAAAGGAAAAGGGTGAGCTCAACTAGCCCAAGAAAGAATATTATGACTAAGATAATATACAACAAATTATCATTTGTCTTCAACAGGAAAAATCTAATAGAATACAATAGACAACAAATTTTAAATCAATATTCGCAATGAAAATAATAATTCATTAGAAGAGTTAAGTAGTGAATGCAAACTACTATCTTCTATGTATGAATTTAAAAGTTCATCGCTCTATCTTTTTATCCCAGTAACATCAATCAATATATATATGGAATCAAATATTCATTTTTGCACTACAGCCAAAGATATTCATCACCGGGTCATGTTCATCTAAACACTGCTCATCTTTGCACTACATGTGCCAAAGATATTCTTCGAAATCATTCATCTTTTGCACTACTGTGCCAAAGATATTCCATAATATCATCATTTAAGATCAAGATGATGAAAAATATTTTAAAGAAACGAATCCAAAGTGAAACAAAATGACAAGGATTAAGGATTAAGGATTCGTAGATTTTGTTTTATCCACGCTCAAAAATACCTCAAAAATAATCACAGTGGTGTAAAATTCAAGAATGATCAAAACATGGATACAATCAAAGCTAGTATCCGTAATAGATATTTGGAAAAAAGAAGAAATTTTATTTTTCATTGAATAAGTCGATCGTGAATAGTGCTATATACGTGAATAGTAATCTCAGGACACCAAAAGATAGAAATTTCCCAAAAACATCTTCACGCTTCTTAATAAGACTCGTGAATAAGAATCGTGAATAAGAACTCATGAATAAGTAACTCATGAATAGTAACCCGACATTAAAAAGTCCCAAATTTGATAAAAGTTTCAACCAATATTTCAAAGATAATGATATTGAAGAAATAATATCATTCGAGAAGAAAATAACATCCCTTACCTCGAAAAGACAAGATTTAGTTGAAACAGGATACTTGAACTTGCACCATATAGCAATACTCAAAGTATACTCAAAATACTCACAAGAATACGCCGATAATATAGAGAGAAAACTTCAGTTTCGTGTAATTTTCAATTCTAACCTAAGCACCCTATTTATAGAAATTGCTTAGAACACCAAAGTTAGTAAAATTTAATATAATATTAATATATTATATATAAATTTCACGCACACAATCTATGATCTGAATTCAGCCATGCTTGACAACAAATAAGTCTACCAAACAAATCAAAAACGTTTTATTATTTAAAATAATTAAAACCTCCAAAAATCAATTATTCAGAATTTGTAACATCAATAATTCATAATAAATAGCCCTTTTATCAGAAAAATTGAATCTCATGACTTTTTATAGGAAATTCAATCTCTACAACTTTGCGTAAGAAAGTTTTTTGAATTCCAAATGTAAATTGACCGATATCCACAAACCAAGCGATTTTATTGTGCTATAATCAAATTTCATCAATAAATGGGGTCCACCGACATGTTTAATATGTTTTAAACATTTATCGCAACAAAAATACTCCTCCTCCTCCTGTGATACTCATATATCCCATATTCGTTGTAAAAATATCACCATTATTATATTATTAAAATATAATAATATATTTAAATGAATTATTTTATCGTAAAAGATAAAATTTCAATTTTCAACAATTGTCACATTAAAATTTTCTCCATCTATATCCACATAAAATCAATATTTTCCTCATCATATGAATCAATAATTAATTATTCACAAATAATATTATGTAATCACAATATCGACAACCGTGCGCCCTGTGAGCAGGGGCTTTCAATAAGAATTTCTCCTCATCTTAATTAATTAGGTGACCAAACCTCTCCTTAGATGTAACTTTCTAGACATTGCCAATAATGTTATCTAATAATATTATTCAGATAATATGAATTATTGCTTCGATAATGAAAAAATCGTCGTAATGACAATTATCAAACAACAAAGAATATAAAATATCAACGCAAAGAATTATTAAATCAATAAAATATCGAATGAGCAAGTAATTATCGTAACCATTATTGAGTAAAGTGCCTTTACGTAAGAATCAATAATTGGTGCAATACCGTGTGCACATTCGTGTGTTTTAACCAAAGTATTTTAACAAAGATAACAGAATAACTACGCTAGTTATTTTTAAACAACTTATATTTGTCATTTTCTTCATCCAATCGCTTTCGTTATGGGCCCACACATGGTCGCTACTGGTCGCATTTAATATTTCCCGACAAGATTTAATATTCCACGACCAAACTAATATTCCTTAACAACAATGAATATTTTATAACCACTGCTTATTTTGAAGTATTTGCGTATTTTACCCTTAACTATCCACATTAATCAAATCAACCCTTACTATTTCAAAATAATAAATAGAGAAAATTAAATTTCATTAATAATAAGTTGGGGTCTTACAACCACCCTCCTTATGAAATTTTCCCTCGAAATTGACGACGCACTGGTGTTTCAAAAGGTGAGGATACCTCGCTTTCATTTCCGCTTTCCAATTCCTGTGTCATTTCTCTATAGCATGATTCCTCCACAAAACTTTAACTTGTGGTATGACCTTTCGCAGTAGTAGGACATGTTCCTTCCTATCTAAGATCTTGACAGTACCTCCTCACACGTTAAGTCTTCTGGCTATCTCGTCCTGGTTCTAACTCAATAACGTGGTTTGGGTCTTTCACATATTTATGAAGTATGAGATATGTGAAACACATTATGAACACGAGACATACTCGGAGGTAACGCGAGTCTATAGGCTACATTTCCTACTCGGTCAAGAATTTGAAATGGACCAATAAATCGTGGATCGAGCTTTCTCTCTTCCCAAATCTTGTAACTCCCTTCCATGGAGCAACTCGCAACAATACATGATCCCCTACACTAAATTTCACGTCCTTTCGATGAAGATCCGCGATAACTCTTTTGTCGATCTTGTGCCGCTTTGTATATCGTTGTCGAATCATTTGGATCTTTTCCGTATTCATACGCATTTAACTCGGGTCCCAACAATGTTGTTTCACCCACCTCATCCCAACATATTGAGAAGCGACACTTTTCGTCCATATAATGCTTCAAATGGAGCCACACCTATACTTGCTCGATAATCTGTTGTTGTAGGAGAATTCCACCAATGGTAAATACTTATCCCAACCGCCTTGAAGTCTAGGACACACGAGTCTTAATAGATCTTCAAGAGTTCGAATAGTCCTCTCGATTGTCCGTCTGCTTGTGGATGGTATGTCAACTAAATCGCAAATCCGCGCCCATAGTTTTTTTGCAAGCTAACCCAAAATCTTGAAGTGAATCTTGGGTCACGATCCGAAACTATGGATACCGGCATGCCATGTAACCTCACAATCTCATTCATATATATATACTAACAAGACGCTCAAGGAATAACTCTCCAGATTTCGGCAAGAAATGAGCAGACTTGGTTAATCTATCAACAATAACCCAAATAGCATTGATGCCTTGAGAAACCGTAGGAAGACCCGTAACGAAATCCATGGTAATGTGTTCCCACTTCCATTTCGGAATCTCAAGTGGTTTCAACGGACCCTTAGGTACTAGATGCTCCGCCTTTACACGTTGGCAAGTTAAACACATCGAGATAAACTTTGCAATCTCTCTCTTCATATTGTTCCACCAAAATGTATGTCGAAGATCACGATACATTTTAGCACTTCCAGGATGGATTGTAAATGGTGTATTGTGTGCCTCCATCATAATCTTGTACTTCAAATCAGAGTCGTTAGGGACACAAAGTTTGGAATGGACTCGAAGTATTCCTTCTTCATCAATTCTCACTTCCGGAATAGCTCATTCTTGTACTTTCTTCTTCATACGCATTAGCTCCGGGTCGGTGGCTTGAGCAACCTTAACTTTTTCTATTAAAGTTGGCTCTATGCGTATACTTGACATCATCGCACTCATTCCCGCATATGATCTTCTACTCAACGCGTCACTACCACGTTCGCTTTTCCGGGATGGTATTGAATAGTGTGGTCGTAGTCTTTTCAATAGTTCGAGCCAACGTCGTTGTCGCATGTTGAGTTCTTTTTAGTGAAGAAATATTTAAGGCTTTTATGGTCCGAATATATCTCCACTTTCTCCCCATATAGATAGTGCCTCCATATCTTTAAGCATGGAAAACGATCGGGCCGCTAACTCTAGATCATGAGTAGGATAATTCCTCTCATACTCTTTAAGTTGTCATGAGGCATAAGCTATGACTTTCCCACGTTGCATACGAGAAAACATCCTAACCCTTTGCCCGAAGCATCATTTATAGATAACAAATCCATCCGAACCAAATGGTATTGTTAGAACAAAGTCTTGAAATAAGTCTCCTCTTAAACTCTTGGAAACTTTTCTCGCATTCTTCGCTCCAAATGAATTTTGTATCCTTCCGAGTTAAGTGAGTTAATAGAGTAGGATTCGAGAAAACCCTTCCACGAATCTCCGATAATAACCAACTAGACCCGTAAAGCTACGATTTCACCACCGACTTGGTTGTTCTAACTTTCAGTATTGCTTCAATCTTCGCCGGATCAACAGATACTCCATGTTTTGACACCACGTGCCCAAGAAATGCTACTTCCTCAAGCCGTAACTCGCATTTCTTCAATTTGGCATATAGTTTGTTTTCACGAAGCCTTTAGAGTACCAAATTTTCAAATGGTGCTCATGATCTTCACGACTTTTGGAATATATGAGGATGTTATCAATAAAGACAACAACAAACCGATCCAAATATTCCTTGAATACTCGGTTCATCATATCCATGAAAGCCGCAGGAGCATTAGTCAATCCAAAAGACATGACTAAGAATTCATAATGCCCGCATCGAGTTCTAAAGGCGTCTTTGAATATCCTCGGTTCTAATCTTCATTGATGATATCCGAGCGAAGATCGATTTTTGAAAAGAATTGTGCCCCTGCAATCGGGTCAAACTAGTCATTAATACGAGGTAGAGGATACCTATTCTTGATGGTGACATGGTTCAATTCCGATAGTCAATACAAAGTCGCATACTCCGCTCTTTCTTCTTTACAAATAAAACAGAGCACCCCAAGGAGATGTACTTGGGGACGAATGAAACCGATGTCCAACAATTCTCGTAGTTGGACCTTTAACTCTGAAGTTCAATAGAGCCATTCGATATGGGGTTTTAGAAATGGGCTTTGTACCGGGTTCAAGATCAATAAAGAATTCAACTTCACGCTCGGGGTAGTAACGGAAGTTCTTCGTGAAATACGTCAGAAAGTCAATAACAATAGGAATATTATTCAAATTTGACGTGTCTTTATTCAAATCCATAACATGGGCTAAGAAAGCTTGACATCCGCTTTTCAATAAACGAATAGATTTATGATTAGATATGACAAGCGTTGATTAATTTTAATGGTTTAGTTGCTTGAATTTGTACAACAGGTTGGCTAGGAATATGAAAACTAACAACCTTATTTAAAACAATCAATTTTAGCATGATGAGTAGTTAACCAATCAATCCCTAAAATCACATCAAAAGCAAGTATCTTTAAAGAGATAAGGTCAATGTGTAGTGTGATGGTGCCAACTTGAATCAAACAAGATTTATAAAGCAATGGATGTGATGAAAGTTTCTCTAACGGAGTTTCCACAGATAGGTCAAAGTCTAATTTCTCCAAGTCAAGTTTAAACGTTGAGCACACGCAGAGAGATAAATGAATGGGTAGCACCCAGATCAAGTAAGGTATAAACTTCGCAAGAATTTATAAATAGCTTACCCGTGATCACCTCGTTTGGGTTCCTCGCATTATGACCGGTCACAACAAACGCTTCTTCCGGAATCGTTGACTTTGACTTTTCGGGACGATCTTTTTGAGTCACCGTCCTCATTGAACTAGGTTTCGCTATCGCATAATCTCGAGCGATATGTCCTTCCTTTCCACAATTATAGCATACCTTGAGCTATTGTTAGGCGTTTGGTGATATGTCCCTCTTTTCGCATTTGTAAGATATAACGCGGTGGTCGTTCTCCTCCCTTAGAACCGATTCTTCGCCAAGACCGTCGCCTTCACATGGTCTTTGTTAAATCTCCTCTTTTAAAATCTCCTCCTCGACTCGCTTCTTTTATTTTCATGGCCATGATTACCACCAGAGTGGTTACCATTTTTGTCAAATCATTTCTTTCTCCACCTGGTTATCATTATTCATTGATCGCTATCTCGGTATGATCCTCGGTTATGGTCTTGGTTGAACATACTAGTTATCTCGCTTCTAACAATTGAGCCGTTAACAACATCTCGAATAGAGAGAAAATTTATGAGAAATGAGATATTGTCGTATGCTTAGGGGTTTCAAACCTCTCGTAAACATCCGCCATACATATTCCTCATTCTCCACCAAATGAGGTGCTGAAACCTAGATAACTCGCAAACTTTGCCTCGTCATCGAGACACCGCCATGTTGTTTTGTTCTAATCGATGAACTCCACTTCCTTCATATGATTTAACACTTTCGTGAAAGTATTTGTCATTAAATAATTTCAAACGTCTCCCAAGACATGTTGAAAAGTATGGATGGGTACGCTTCACGACTCCCACCAATGAGTCCGCGCTCGCCATTTAAACATAAAGGTGGCGAATGGAACCTTCTGTTCCTCCGCGCATCCTAAGACATCGAATATCTTGGTAATTTGCTTGACCCATGTTCCGCCATGATCGGATCCGCTTTCCTTAAATTCTGGTGGTCCCAACTCTTTAAACCGCTTCACGTTTGTGACAACCCGTGAATTGCTATCATTTCCTCCTATATTTTGAACACGAGTCTCCTAAATTCGATTTTGCATAAATCGCAAAAAGCTTCTAAACATCCCTCGTTCATCATCTCCTTTCGTGGTGGTGTTGTTCACGGGAGGAACATTGCCACCCGGTTACGCTCTCCTCGTTGGTGAGTACAAAGGCGTCTCCACTGGCCCTCATTTCCATTGTTAATATTCTCACGACATTCTCAAACATCGCCATAAAACAAGGGTTAATTAAGGAAATCAATATATCACATAATATCCCTATATCTTGACCAACTAACAAATAAGCTTAGGTAGGACACACTAGCGAAGGATTTACCGTCTCTCCCTCCTAGTTCTATTCCCCGATCTCCGCCAGAGATCATATCCCTAAGCTCGATACCAACTGTGACGCCCCCAAAATAGGTATACATCACCCATTCGACGAGTTGTCAATACATGGTAAAAAAAACAACTACAACTTTATTATTACAACAAGAAAGCTGTGAGTTTAAATATAAATATTATCTTCAGACAATATCTAAACTCAAATAAATCCTCATCACATTTATTGATACATTATTTTACAAAAATGGTGAGGACTACTAAACAACTCTCTAAAACTTTCATTCCATACCCCGAGGCTCGCACTCATTATATTCTCGCCTCCCGAGAAGAAAAATGGAACAAAAAGGAAAAGGGTGAGCTCAACTAGCCCAGTAAAGAATATTATGACTAAGATAATATACAACAAATTATCATTAGTCTTCAACAGGAAAAATCTAATAGAATACAATAGACAACAAATTTTAAATCAATATTCGCAATGAAAATAATAATTCATTAGAAGAGTTAAGTAGTGAATGCAAACTACTATCTTCTATGTATGAATTTAAAAGTTCATCGCTCATCTTTTATCCCTGTAACATCAATCAATATATATCTGGAATCAAATATTCATCTTTGCACTACAGGCCAAAGATATTCATCAGTTGGTCATGTTCATCTAAACACCTGTTCATCTTTGCACTACGAGCCAAAGATATTCTTCAGAAATCATTCATCTTTGCACTACAGGCCAAAGATATTCCATAATATCATCATTTAAGACTGAAGATGATGAAAAATATTTTTAAAGAAACGAATCCAGTGAAACAAAATGACAAGGATTAAGGATTAAGGATTCAGGATTCGTACTTTGTTTTATCCACGTCCAAAAATACCTCAAAAATAATCATAGTGGTGTAAAATTCAAGAATGATCAAAACATGGATACAATCAAAGCTAGTATCCGAGAATAGATATTTTGGAAAAAAAGAAGAAATTTTATTTTTGATTGAATAGTCATAGATATCGTGAATAGTGCCATATACGTGAATAGTAACTCAGACACCAAAAGATAGAAATTTCCAAAAAAAACATCTTCACGCTTCATGAATAGTACTCGTGAATAGTAACTCGTGAATAAGTAACTCATGAATAAGTAACTCATGAATAGTAACCCGACATGAAAAAGTCCCAAATTTGATAAAAAGTTTCAACCAATATTTCAAAGATAATGATATTGAAGAAATAATATCATTTGAGAAGAAAATAACATCCCTTACCTCGAAAGACAGTACTTCTAGTTGAAACACCGGATACTTGAACTTGCACCATATAGCAATACTCAAAGTATACTCAAAATACTCACAAGAATATGCTCGATAATATAGAGAGAAAACTTACATTTCGGTGTAATTTTCAATTCTAACCTAAGCACCTATATTTATAGAAATTGCTTAGAACACTAAAGGTAAAATTTAATATAATATTAATATATTATATATAAATTCCTACGCACACAATCTATGATCTGAATTCAGCCATGCTTGACAACAAATAAGTCTACCAAACAAATCAAAAACGTTTTTATTATTTAAAATAATTAAAACCTCCAAAAATCAATTATTCAGGAATTTCAGAACATCAATAATTCATAATAAATAGCCCTTTTATCGTAAAAAATTGAATCTCGCAATTTTTATAGGAAATTCAATTTCTACAACTTTGCGTAAGAAAGTTTTTGAATTCCAAATGAATTGACCGAATCCACAAAGAAGCGATTTTACGTGCTATAATCAAATTTCAAATAATAAATGGGGTCCATGACATGTTTAACATGTTTTAAACATTTATTGCAACAAAATACTCCTCCTCCTCGTATACTCATATATCCCATATTCGTTGTAAAAATATCACCATTATTATATTATTAAAATATAATAATATATTTAAATGAATTATTTTATCGTAAAAGATAAAATTTCAATTTTCAACAATTGTCACATTAAAATTTTCTCCATCTATATTCACATAAAATCAATATTTTCCTCATCATATGAATCAATAATTAATTATTCACAAATAATATTACAGAATCACAATATTGACAACCGTGCGGTTCTCAGGAAAGAGGGGCTTTCCAATAAGAATTTCTCCATCTTGGTAGCGCAATTAGGTGACCAAACCTCTCCTTGTACGAACTTTCTAGACATTGCCAATAATGTTATCTAATAATATTATTCAGATAATATGAATTATTGCTTCGATAATGAAAAATCTTGTGTAATGACAATTATCAAACAACAAAGAATATAAAATATCAACGCAAACAATTATTAAATCAATAAAAAATCGACAAGAATTATCGTAACCATTATTGAGTAGTGCCTTCTTACGTAAGAATCAATAATTGGTGCAATATACCGTGTCTTACCGTGTTTTAACCAACCGAGTATTTTAACAAGATTAATCTTGAATAACAACGCCTAGTTATTTTTAAACAACTTATATTTGTCGTTTTCTTCATCCAATCTTTTTGCGTTTTGGGGCCCACACATTATGGTCGCTACCGTCGCATTTAATATTCTCCGACAGCAAGACGAATATTCCACGACCAAACTAATATTCCCCGACAACAATGAATATTTTATAACCACTTGCTTATTTTGAAGTATTTACGTATTTTACCCTTAACTATCCACATTAATCAAATCAACCCTTACTATTTCAAAATAATAAATAGAGAAAATTAAATTTCATTAATAATAAGTTGGGGTCTTACACATACCACAATTGTAAAGAATATAATTCAAACGCGACATGGGATATATGCACACAGAGACATATATGTAATCACAAACACACACCATATCTAGTGGAGCTAGAATCAACTCCCTGCAATCACCAATAAATCCAGTTGGGCGGTATCCAGGACTTCTTTATTATTGTAGGTATTAAATTTTGTGTTACTAGATTGGTAGTCTTAAGTGGCCATAAGCTAATAACAGCTAAATCAAAATAATGAAATGGGGAAATTTGAGAGTTTTCATACAATTAGAGGACTATGATATCTCTTTTCTTTTATGGCTCTATCTTTTATTCATAGCAATTAGAGGACTGAGGTGAAATGGGGAAATTTGGAAGTTTTCATACAATTAGAGGACTGGGGTGATTAAGGAACTCACAGCCTATTGAAAGCCAAGCTTCAAAGTCTCATCCACTTTTTTCTGAGTAGTGTGAAATCTCAGAACTTTCCTGGGCAAAAGATCTTACTATTCGTATGGCGCCAAAATTTCCTAACCAACAAAGACAGACTTCCATTTCAGAAACATATTTGTAGCCCCAACCCTGTGGAATCAAATCTAATCTATCTCCCCTGAACGCATTTACTCAAAAATTAAATGAACAGTAAACTTTTCAATCTCCACTTTTCCCCCTTCAGGATAAAATTGTGAGATATCTCAGCATAGTAATAATAGAATAAGATAAGAACACATATACATAAATCCAGATAGATACTCGAAATCCTACAATGATATTTGTTGGAAAGTGAAAGAGAATTAGACCTAGAAGAGGTATCGATTATGGTAATAGGGACTATTTCGGGATACATATCGTCAAATGACCTCGTCCAACAACACATGAGGACATTGGTCGAAAAAAGTATCGCCATTCGACAATGACAATCAAACTGGATTTTTCAGTGCCTGATTCTCCTTGAAGAACCACCTCCCGCCATTCGATTATGGGCAGAAGACAAATAAAAACCTCTTGCGGTCTCCGCGACCTGGCGATCTTGTCGTGGATGTTTTGGAGGACTTTGAGAGAATTCCTGGGGTTAAAGACGCCATTGATGAGAGAGAAATTGAATACTGCAATGGGGGATTACCATTGCAGAGAAAGAAATGGGATTGAGATGGGTATCGAATCTCAATAGGATGTCCGATTGGGATGCGGGTTTGTGAAGAGAGTTGATGCAGAGGAAGGGGGTAGGGCTAGGACTGGTTAATTTGGGCGAGATTTGTGTTTGTGTGATATGAAATAGGAGTTTTAGATTAACGTAAGAAGAATTGAGATAAATCTAGTTCATTGAATTAAAATTACAATCAATTTTAATCGTTCTTGTGCTTTCTCAAATTCTCAAATTTTAAAGTGGGAAAATATACAAAATGAGTTCTATTTTATTATATAGATATAGACATAAGTTACAATTATTATAAATAAATTCAATACTGTAAAAAATTTAATGTATTTATATTCACTACAATTAATTATAAAAAATTATTTAGAACAAAACAGCGACCGATTTTATCTCTCGCAAAAAAACTATGATCAATAATATATAGTGAGTAATAATTCCTTCACTAATAGATTTTTTTTCCTCGCAAATTTTTATCATAAATTGGCTCCAAAAATCTTTCTATCGCTCCAATTTTGCGAGGGAAAAAATATAAATTGTGAAGGATGTTTCTTTCGCTAATAAGTATATTGTCACTATACTTTTTTCCTTCACTGTTCCTTTGCTAAATAACTCCTTATGTGAAGGAATAGATTCCTTCACAAAATTTCCTTCGCTACATCCCTATTTTGGTGTAGTGTACAATTAAATTAATTAAGTAATAATATGATATAAAAATTATTAATATAAATAATAAAATGCTAAAAAACTATACTAATAAAATTTTAAATTGAAATTATTAATACTCTTCCATATTTAAATAATTTTTCAAAATTATTATTAACATGCTAATAGAAAGGTTGGATCACATTCAAAATACATCATAGTATAATTCTTTTGTAACTAGAATACTAAAATTTTATAAACTGACACCTACATAACAACATTAGCTTTAAAATGTTTGTCTAGTTTAGATTAAACCTATGAAGAAAAGAGGTACAATAATAATAATAAAATCTCTACAAAAAATTGATTAAAAATGCCTAGTGCAGTTTAGATTAGTAACTTATTTTCAAAAATAATGTAATAAATCTTTGTAATTAATGAATTGATTGTAATTATTGTGCTATAAGATACAAATATTGTTTGAATTAATAATTTATTTCACAAGAATAAGACAAAATTAACAAGTGAATTGTGATGCAATAAACGATTAAGAAAATAACAAATTAAGTAATGAAGAGTATTATTTATTGGTTTAATTTAAGATCATTTACATTACTATTACGTACGTCAAAAGTAACGTAATAAAAATCTAAAAATGGTTTAATCGACTTTATGATAATAAAAGTTCAATTAATCTTAGTCAAAATATATTTATTTCATAATATTATAATAATAGTACTATACAATCTCAGATTAAATAAAATATTTACATTATTTACTCATTTTATGCGTAATCTTTTTATTTATAAAATTAAATTTTATTAAAAATTTGAGATAAACTAATTTTAAGCCCTTTCTTTAATTTCAAAATGAAAGTATTATTTACAAAAGAATTGTATCGATCGAGAAGTCACGAAGGAAAGATCGATTCAATATCACCAGAAGTGATTCAAATTCATAAGAAGAAGTTCGGATACAAAATCAATATACTTTGCTCTGGGTCGACAGAGAAGAACAAGATAAGGAATGGTCGACGGCGAAGAAAAGATGAGAAAAGAACTTTTCGATTTGGATCAGAATGGAATATGAGTTGAAAAATGGTTATTAGGTTCGTAACTATATTTTTTTTTAAAAAATATAAGTCCAAACTTTAACCAACGCGAATAAATAAAATAGTTAACCAACCCATTTTAGTTACAATTAATAGGGTTTGATCGATCCAACAGTTAACTAACTATATTATTGATATATATATATATATATATATATATATATATATATATATATATATATATATATATTAAACAGGATTATATAATTGAAAATAAATTTAAAAATTTTGTTTTACAAATTAAAGTTTGAAATATTTTCCTTCACATAACGAATATGATCAAAAAAGTTTGCCGGGCCACTTAAATTAAACTGTAATCATTAAATTGAGTAGAGGTGTATAAAAAATACGTACACTGTCCAACAAAAGGACTTAATTTTTAGTTTAAATGTATTGGACAAAATCTATTTTAATAATCGATATATCGAGTGAAAGAAGAAATTGAACAATTTAAAATGAGAGGATTAAATCCTCATTACTAGCTATTCTTCTCTCTTCTTCGTATTTCTTATGAATCTTATCTAGAGGATCTGTTCTCATTTAGATCTTAAATTTTAAAATTGTTTTGGTAGACCCTTTATATTTAGTGTGCTTAACCTAATAATTGTAAATAAAATAAAGAGGCTAAAACGCTCTTATTTTTATCACAGCTTGCATTTTCCATCCACCTCCAACTAATCATTTACGATTTAAGGTTTAGAAGGTCAAATTATTTCATTCAAGGTTAATTAAGGGTGCTTTTTTTATTTTTTTTACTTATTAAGATCTAGGTCATTATGTGTCGAGAAATAAAAAGTCAAGTTTTAAGCCCTTAAAAACGAAAATAGTTTGAAGGTTTAACTTAATTTTAAGGTTTTAAGTTTTAATGTATGATTGTGTGATCGTATTATACTCCAACAGGACCATCCCCATGAATTAATGAACATAATTATTATATACAGTTCAACTCCACATCCAATTGAGAGGGACATGCAGAAGCCGGTGATCATGAATTAATTACCAGAAACTATATTAATATTAGTATATATATATATATATATATATATATATATATATAAGCCAATTGCTCAAAACAATTAACAAACTGCATGCATGCATGTCGAAATTAATGTGATAGTATGATATATTTCTCATATTTTATATGGAAATTTAAAGCGGATGGTACCAGAAACTGCCGCCTGGACATGCAAATGCCGGACATTTGTCAGGTTGAGCACAAACGGGACAATATAATTACAAATTCGTATATGATAAAGACTATAAACTAATTAATAAATATATTATTTATTAAAGCACATAAAAATTTGCCTATATATGCCAAGAAATCACACTTGAATTGAAAGTGGCCATGATTAGTACGTAATGATCCCTAGCTCTCACACAAATGAAAAACTCGTTAACTGTTGTTATCACTCTAGGTATCTGGATTTGGATTCCGCGAAATTCACATTTTAGGAATAAAGTGAAAATTCAATATAAAAAAATAAATTGTATATATAGCACAAAATTGCTCCATAATTTTAATAAGTAAAATGATATTTTCACATGAAAAATGTCGTTAGCGACGGTGAAAACCGTCGTTATAGGATCTATAGCGACGATTTCGATAATGTGAAAATATCATATTTTTTTTATTGCGAATATATAAGTTTTCTTTTAATAATATTATGAATAATGTACGACAGGTTATAATGCAATTAGCTCTGGCTATACAAATGTAATTATATGGAGTATATATTGAACTTCCTAACGTTTTAAAATCTCAAACTTTAATGAATCCGGATCTCAAGGCAAGGCTACATAGAGGCCTGTAAAAGAAAAATAAATATTGAAAGCTAAAGTAACAAAGCAATTACCATTTACCAACAGACGGGACTCCCCCAACAACACCAAATGGCAAATGGTGACAAGCCAGCCCATCTCAATAACCAACTGCCTAACCTTCAACAATCTAATTATTAATTTTAACTTTTCAGTTTCTTCTTGCACACTCATGTAATTAATTAAAGCTTATTTTTCAACGCCTTTTCCCACTGATAATGCAATGAATATGGATGGATCTCTATTTGTATTGCAGCAATTAATTATCGTATGAGAAAAGTGAAGTTCCAAGTGTTGCAATTTAATTGGTTGTGACGTCATCGTCTCAAAACATTATATTTTTAACTAATTAAAATGATATAATGAAATTGGTAAATGCATGTTTAGTTTGAAATTTGTCTTCTTTTTACAAACACAACTATTTTGATTTTTAGTGTGCTTGTAGAGGTTCTTCAAAATATCAGTCAAACAGTCAAACTTAACACTTGATGATGTACATTTGATTTGAGCCTCTAAATAAACACAATATTAAATGAACCATTCTTAATTAACACGTTCAATGCTAATTTTGTCATATTATTCCTTTTTCTAAATATAAAGGGTCAACATTCATTCATTCATTCATATATACGTACGTATGTTAATCAACATGCTGGCTGCAGCCAAACCCAAAATGGATCAACCATGAGAGGAAGAAAATCAGAAATTTATAATTCAGATTTGAAAAATTAAAAGAAAATTTTTGGTTTGAAGATTAAAAGAAAATCAGAAATATATGTATATTCAGCTGTTGGTTTGAAGCGTGTTTGCTTTAAAACAAGTGAAGAAAGAGATTACTTCCCGCCCACGTATCGACATTATATTAATCAATTGACCAAAATTATGATTATAAAAGCTTCTACCCGAGTAATATGGGGTCCACCGTGAAATATGTATAAATATATGAAATGAAAGTACATTGCACTAAAGTACATTATATAAATGCTGAAATGAAGCTAATAAAGTGTAAATGATGAAAAGTGAATATAGATTTGTCATTTTTTAAGAGACATGAGGCAATTAAGGTAATTAAATGCTTGGTTTTGGAGGAGCTACAAAAATTAATGACTATTCCATCAGTTCCATAAACATGCATTTACCAATTTACCAATTCATATAAATTTTTTTAGCTTCATGCACATAAATTAAGAAAGTCATTTAATACAATTATTAATAATTAAAATTTGTATGAAATTTCATCACTACCCCTTTATAGAAAGTTAAAATTTATTGAAAGAATGAAAGAAGTTAAGGGTAATATAGAAAAATAAATAACTTATTCTCCTAGAAAGTTATAAACGACAAACATATTAAAACAACTTTTTTTCTTCTAAAAAGACAGTTATTATAGAACCGAGGGAAAATAGTACTCCCTCCATTCCTTAATACAGGTCGTATTTTGAAGGTGAATTACAATAGACAAGTTTGAGGTGGTACGTATGCTACAGGCGGCCGGACAAGTTGTGCTCTCATTGTCATCTATATTTCTTAAAACCAACTCCAACTCCAACTCCAACTCCAACTCATAAGTAGGCAACTCATAGGTCAAAAGTTAAGACTTTATCATCTTTTTAGTACCTCGGTCGTACTTAATCCTCTGTAATACTCTTAAATTATTATCATATTATAATTATCTTATATTCCTTTTTATATATTTTTCCATAATTCTCTCTTAAAAAAGTTCATTAGTCTTATTTAGTCGATTTCTCTCTCCATCCATCCCCATAAAACACATATCTATAAAAAAGTTGAAATTTTTTGTTGAAATAAGGAAAGAGAAAGAATTAAAAGTATGGTCGATTGTGAATAAAGAGCAAAAAATTAAACAAGAGTAACGAGTGATAATTTTAAAAAAATTATGAACAATTCTTCAAGATTAGAACAAACATTAAATAATTAAGGACAAATAAAAAATGTCTAAAAAAATCTTATATAAAGAGCCGGAGGAACTACTTGAGAAGGTTCCGTTCCCCCCACTCCCCAACCCGCGCCTCTCCTCTCCAGCTCTCCTCCCCCGCTCGAATTTTTCTGAATGACTACTTTTGGCTTAATATAAAAAATCTCAACTTCTTTTCTTAATAATATATATAATACGACTAATATAACAAAATATCACATTATTTATTATTGGGATATAAGCCCAATCCAACTTAACTGGGTCTAGGCCCAGGGATCGCCAGCTCGAGATTAGCACGTCGAGTAAGTCAAATGTACACCTTCTAATCGAAAGGCCCTAGAAAGTAGTTTGTG
The DNA here is from genome assembly GCA_020205615.1 of Panax quinquefolius. Classification (NCBI taxonomy): domain Eukaryota; kingdom Viridiplantae; phylum Streptophyta; class Magnoliopsida; order Apiales; family Araliaceae; genus Panax; species Panax quinquefolius. The sequence continues at coordinate 12,255,044 of CM035169.1, forward strand.
TAAATGTCAGTCAAAAGGACATCTCCGGCCCACATGACCTTATTGTTGATGTGACAGGTTGACCTAAATTTTTTATATTTAAATTTACTTTTCTTTCTTAGCTGATTTGATTGATGTCAAAATATTTAACTTAAAATTAAATTAATTGACAACAAGTTGAGAGAATAATAAAGTAAATTTTCAAGTGACATTTTAACGTAATAGTAAATACTAAAATGCATAACAATTATCAGTTGGTCGATGATGTTGATATACTACTGTTATGTGGATCCAGTTAGTATGAAGTTATTTTTTTGATAAGTTTATTCGATTGACCAAATAGAATCTTGACACACATCTGACGCCGTTTTGTCACCGGTATTTTATTGATCAATTGACCAATTTACTCCAAAATAAATTTTATACTAACCACTTTCCTACTACGTACAGCTTTTCCCACTGATAAATAAAATATATATATATATATATATATATATATATATATATACTCCTAATTAATCGAATCAACAAGTTGAGGGCTTTAAAAGGTGCGGGTGGCGGTTCACGGCTATCTATCATAGAGGCTGAGGTAGGTTCCATTTTAGTAATTTAGGCTCTACACTAAATAATTATTGGTAATAAATGTAGTTATATGCTGGTGTACCAAACCCTGGTCACTCTTAATGTGTCAAACGTACGCTTGACTTGTTGATAATTACACGGTTTGTGGTTTAATGTGATCTTGACAAGAAGAAAAAACAACAACTAAGTATTCATACCATACAATACACGTATTTGATCCTAATTTCTCCTTCAACCCCCAATTCCCCAACCACCACTTGAGTGGGTCGGGTCCCATACATATTTATAGAGATCAGAATATATATATATATATATATATATATATATATATATATGACCATTATCATCTACATACATATAATAATGATCATGTGTTTGTTTATCATCATCATTTTTATTCTGATTCTGATTCTGCAGTATTTTTATGTGGATATAATTTAAATATATATTGTTAGAATTAGAATTTATATACCCCTACCATAAAAAAAAATGTCGTTCGTCATTATTAATGATAACATTTAATCTTTGGGCTGACTATAACTAGTTAGTTAGTTGTTACATAATACAGTTAATATTGTACTAATAATTACTAGCTAGTAGAAGAAAAATGAATGGCTAGGATTAATGTAGAATGAAACCTATGACTTGGTATGTACTGAGAATATATGGAATATTAATTAATTTCTCTTTTCAACAATTTCTACTAGGGGTTGGCCCATGTTGGCAGTAGTCTATATGATGTAGTTGACATGGCAATTTAAATTGTGAGCTAAATGCTTTTCTTCCTTCAAAGGAAAGGAGTAGTCATTTTATTATTAATAAGAGTATAAAGGCATAATATCCTTAAAAAATTATCAGACCATACATTACTAAAGTAAAAACTATTATTATTTTTAGAGGTAAATATTGAATAAAAATATGTCTTTAATATTACAAATTTTATAAATAAAACTCTTATTATAATTACTAATAATACACTCTAATAATGTAAATAACTTTTAAGGATATAGTTTGTGGATTGGAGGGAGTACAGCCGTATTATCTCTTCCAAGGAAAAACTACGTATAAAGGATACACATTTCACGTCTCTCTGCTCAAAATCTTAATAAAATGCTAATTCAGAGCTTCTTCTCTTAGAGGAACGGAAGATACTTCTTGTGTGGACTTATGGTCAAGTAGATAACAAAAGAGGTCAAAACAAGAAAGGCAATTAGGAACGAATTTAAAGTGGGACAAGTTGTATCTAGTCTCCTCCTACCAGGCACATGGTAAAGAAGCCAAGAAGGATGAAAATGCAGCAGCAGCAGCAGACAAAGAAGAGGGAACACAGAAAGCAGCAGGGCATATTGTGTTAGCCACCTCAAAACAGACGCCTCTTCCAAGGCCAACAAACTTGCAGGCAGAATAGACTTTTCATGTACTGTACACACTACATTAAAACAAAAGGCAGGAATACAAACAATAATTAGGAAAAGTATCTACATTGAAAATTAAAACCCAAAAGTAATAACTGAAAAAAGAAGATTTTTACATACCTTGGAATGAGAAATTTAAACTGGAAGGAGAAAGCAGAAAACTTTTGTTGCTTGCATCCCGTATTTGCTGAACCAAACAAGGCAGACATGTCAAAACAGTTGCAGAAAGACTAAGAAGCTTCAGTGATCGAGTGGTGAACAATCTCTTCAACTTTATCAGAATTGAAGTGGTGCACCAAAAGTTGTCCACAGTCTTCATATATCCCCCTCTCAAATGGAGCTAGTCGAGAGAGAACCTACAGCAAGCATCATAAATAAATCACGAAATATAGACACCCTTACATATATCAAAATAATTAGGTTGCACATGACTGCAGACACTACAGGGCTAGGTTCCATAAGGGATCTTTTTAAAGAAGAATGATTCTAGACGCGCTTCATATTTTCCTTGCAGCCCATTTATCATTTTCTATAAATTAATATGTAAACTGAGTTCAACTATATAACTTTCTCAACTAGCCAAAAAAAAAAACACTATATAACTTCCCCATAAAATAGCTTTCTACTGTCTCAGAAAAGCAGGACCCGTTCTGTTCAGGATTAAGTTATATAACAAGGACACTGGAATCCATATATGAGGTTTTCTGACTGGCACCTAGAAAATAAAACTGAACATGAAAAGCATATCAATATCAGAAACATGTCAGAAGCTCATAATATTCTACCTCTAGGTTGCACAGACTGCTTCATGGGTAACTTCTACGACTCTACAAAGGAATTGCTAGGGACTTAACATGCAGAACATGTAGCTAAGAAACAAGTACCTAAATATTTTTGGATCGGTAATGTGGTTACTTGCTGAGAAAGCACTAATTGATGATAAGGTCTACCTATCAATATTTATAAAGGTACGGAAATAATAATGGCCATTCAATCTCGCTGTGGGAATCTGTTAAACAATTGGATTTTTCATACCTCCATGTTGAAGTAGGCAAAAAGAATGAACAACATATATTATCCTGTTACAGAATAAAAGTGAGATTCTTAAAGTTTTCCTGCTTTTTACCTCCAGAAAGTCATCCAAAGAATGAAGATATGGCCACAAAACAACAGCAAATGTTCCTGAGACCACCAAACCCAATTTTAATACCTCAAGAAATGGGTTTCGATGCCTTATAAAATTACCCAAGAGATGGCTAAAAAGTACTGGCGCAAAATAAGCACTCATCTGCACAACATAAGAAAAATTCATCCTCCCAAATCAGATCAGCAAGGTGCGTAGACGGTAGATATCAGAAAATCATTATGACACTACATATTTATTCTGTAGTTGAGACATCAATGATAAGGTCATTTGCTTGTTAATTTACTTATATTCCAATGTAAGACAGTCACTCCATACAGATGTCTTCCTATAATGGGATGTGACTGCTAATAGCATGCCATGTTTATTAAGCTCATTCTCTTACAACTTAAGATTTAATTAGTGATTTTCATCGTATCAATGTTGAACAGATGAACTATTACAATTTAATGATTTTATTACAAATTGTGGACTACCGAAGCAATTAAGAAAGAAAAAATGAAAGGTGAGCTAGGAACGTGTATGTATCCATGTGAAATGAAAAAACCTGTTTATGGTTGACAGAAAGACTGAACAGGATAGAACCAACAAGATCTTTGCCAGAGAGAATGGCGGCAATAGCTCCAACAGTAAGGCCCAGGCTAATACAATTATACTGACAAGGAAAAAACAAATGGCTAAGAACTCTAGACTTCTACCATCATAAATAATTTATAAATTAAGACAACAATCATAACTTCGATTTTTGCCTATCCCCAAAAAAATTCACAACTCTAACAGAAATAATACCTGAAAGTGACCATATCAATCAGGATGAGGCATGGGCCAAGTAAAATCATTGCAATGTGTCATGCTACATTACTTGTATGTCCTCTTGATTGTCCAGAATAACATGCAATGACAAAACAAAGAACTGCAGGAAAGAATATCATGGCATCAGAGGATAAAACTGTCCATCTCATAAGTAGTTTTCTGCAGGGGAAAGAAAAGAAGAGGTTGGCAAACCTAAAAGGCAATGTTAACAGTTACTAATGGAAAAACTAAATACTATAGTTTTAGTTAGAAGTCTATTATTGATAATGTATTACAGTACTATTTGTTAAATGCTCACTTAAGAATTTCTTTTAAAAAATTTAAACACACACCAGATAGGATTCATGGCCTCATGAAGTATAAAATGAAACAGAGTCTGGATAAAAGGATTTGAGGAGAAGACCGTGGACATAGCTCTGATAGGCAGTAAGGGGAGGGTAATCATGTTCCCAGTAGCTGAGATCATTGGTGGAGCTAGACCTGGCAAGCGAAGTGAAGCGAAATGGTGGAGGGTTTTTGGTGGGCTACAATTCATTGACTTGGTGGCCCGGCCCGGCCCGGCCATGGCTTCTTCCTTTTTCCTTTTTTTTTTTTTTGCAAAATCTTGTCACACCAAAAATAATAATAATAATAAATATTAAAAATAATAAAATAATTTATAATAAATAATAATTCTAATTACTTACATTAACTACATATCTCAATCAATTAAAATTTTAATAGTATTATAATTTTAGATATTATTCTAAAGGCATGATTTGAGATAATGATTGATTTACTTTCCAAATAAGTAGGGGGAATGCATAATTAAGGGATAATGATTGATTTACTTTCCAAATGTACTACAATAAGTAGGGGGATTGCATAATTAAGGAATAAAATTATCTATATTACTGTGTTACAGATTTTGGACTTGCAATCTAAAAAATTAGTGGTTGATTCGGATTATATATTGCTAGTAATTCAAAGTATATATAATCAAATTTGATTCTTTAAAATTAATATAATTTATTTAACTTTTAAAAATAATAAATAATCGTAATTAATACTAATATATAGATAATTTTAAATTTTTATAATTATATTATCTAACTTAAACTAATAATTGTTAGTTTAATAGTTTTATACTTTGAAATTATTAATCACATATCTCAATCAATTAAAATTTTAATAATATTATAAATTAGTATTATTAATTAATTATCTACATTAACTACATATCTTAATTATAATTTTCAATTATAGTTAAAATATATTGAAGATTGCATTAAAAACAAATAGTTGTTAGAGCTCATTTTGGTTTAACTCTTATTTATTTATTTAAAGTCTTTGTGTTCAAGCATCACAACCCACATAATAACATTTTATTTTATTTTTTAAAAAACATGGGAATGGTGGTACAATGGTAAATCGTAAAAAAGCACTGGGTTTTTCACAGACTTAAAAATCATTTTAAAGCCTGTGTTTTGGCCGGCCGGGCCGGGCCGGGGGCTTTAGACCCGTTTGCCAGGTGTAGGTGGAACTATTGTGATACCATTCCTTAGCCAGAAGACTGAGTGTGATCTCCATCCAGTGTCTTTGTGCTTCCGAATCCCCATACTTGGGTGGATTTCCAGCACCAGAGTAAGGATGCAGAGATACAGCCACTCGCGTCAAAAGTGCAAACACACTGATGCAAAAAAAACAGACTCCAATCCTCTTGTCATAATTGTCTCCTTTTGCATCACTATCCTCTTATCCATCTCTCTTTCCTTCTCAAGTCTTATTCAGTATGGAAGTTTATCAACTTATAGTGTCACTCAAACGTTTATAGCAGCATGCCAGAATAAAAGCAAAGTAAATTTACCCAAAAATCTGCAATGATAACGATGATGATGATGATGACGACGACGATGAAGCACAAGAAAGTCCGAATAATGAATCAAAAGAAACTGCAATTAGATGAAACCCAAATAGGCATAGGAAGAGACCCTTATGAACTGAATGGAAAAATTCAAAACAAACCTGATCCAACTATTCCAGCCGGACTTCATCCAAGATATTCTATTGTTGTTACTTGTTAAAATCCAAATTGCAATACCCAATTATAACCTCTACTTCAATTAATTTTTTATTTTTTTTGTTTTTCTGGTGTTGGTTAGTAGTGCAAATTAGTCCCCCAAAAAAGAGTCAAAACTGGCCGACCCGACTTAAATCCAGAATCAGTCTTAATGGGTTGGGATGGGCAAGGTCAAGATATTCTGACCTTGAACCACCGGACTGGCCTGGAACCAAAACTTGAATCTCGCCGAACCGGTTTGGCCCTCGCCCAAGGTTAGGGTTGGGTCCTATGTGTTATTTGAATCGACCAGTTTTTTTCCAAAAAACTGCATAAACCGGCCCTATACTAAATCGGCCCGGCCCACTTGCATCTATAGTGTTGGTGATAAGGAGGGAAAAGGGAAGAGCAAGGGAGGAATCCTCAGCTCATAGAAAACCAATAATCCAGTAGCATTTGGTGGGGGTGTTAATTATGAAAACTGAAAAGGTAACGAGGTTGAAGAGAAAATAAAGATCTTCAAATTCAACTGGATATGCAAGAGTGAACATACAAACATATGATACATGATTTTCAATATACATGCATACAAGTAATATATATAACAATTCAAACTTAAGAGTGACAAAAAAAATTAAGCAAAAGCAAACAAAATTACAGAAATAATATACCTTTAACGAAAGACTATGTTTTTAGCAGAAAATATTCACGCTACACGCTTAGTAGTGCCGAGTGCGAGATCTAGATGCCAGAAAAAATGGTTCCACTCACTGACAGAGAGTGTGGATCTCACTTTAAACCATTGTAAAGGTGTGTCTGGTTGTAAATATTTGGATCAAACTGGATCCCTAATCTAAGCAAGTTTGATTCAACTTAGTAGGATATTCTGGGCCAAGTTTGATTCAAGTGAATATAATTCCATGATACTATTTAGTTCAACTATCCCCCTTCCCCAAGGTATTTGGTTCAACTATTCATAGCTGTTTTGATATTGTTTAGCTCATTCTCACCCTGCATAGAAGGAAATAACAACCCATCAACGACTCCGAACATGTCCAAAGGTCAAAGGAAAATCATACACAACCATCTACCTATAACACCTTTTTATGGTCAAATACAGTAACCAATTGATAGGAAAAAAAAGTCCAGTTAACCATAAATATATCCAAATAAGCAAAACATATTGATTATCCCACACAACCCATACCATACAACACTTTTTGGATTCAAATACAGTAACCATGTGATAGAAAAAAAAAATACTCCAATTAACCCATAAGTGTATCAAACTAAGCAAAACTTATTAAGTGTTAACGCCAAGATCTTTCTCCACGTCCCAATCACCAAGACGCGTCCAATATCCTGCACAGTTCAACAAGTCAACACCAAAAGCTTTGGCTACCGACCAGGTCGAGGAATAGCTCGGCGTGAGAGTCAAGTCTGAAGCGATCACAAGGTCAACAATGGAGAGAAAAATATTATCTAATGCCTGCGAGAGATAGATTAATAATTCTATTGAAATGTGTGTTACTTACCCTCTTATGTGATCTTAGCCCCATGCATACTCTACTCCCTTTCATCGTGTACACCATCACCTCCTCGACACCTTTTTCCCTCACTTAGGTTACTTCGGTAGAAGAAAGTAAATATCTACTCACACCTTTCTTCATTCTTTGTTTTTCATGGCCGGTCATCCGAGTCTCATCCTCATTAATGCCATGCAAACAAAAGTGGCGTATACTAATAGTCAACTGTCATTTGGCATAATGATTCTTGGTCAAAGTTGGGTTAAGTGACAATTTGTATAATGGGTGTGACGCCCCCAAAATAGGTATACATCACCCATTCCGAGTTGTCGATACGTAGATGTGAAACAACTACAACTTTATTATTACAATGAGAAAACTGTGAGTTTAAATACAAATATTATCTTCAGACAATATCTATACTCAAATAAATCCTCATCACATTTATTGATACATTATTTTACAAAATGGTGAGGACTACTAAACAACCCTTTCTAAAACCTTCATTCCATACCCAGACTGCATACTTGCTATATTCTCGCCTCCACGAGAAAAATGGAACAAAAAGGAAAAGGGTGAGCTCAACTAGCTCATAAAGAATATTATGACTAAGATAATATCAACAAATTATCGTTAGTCTTCAACGAGGAAAAATATAATAGAATCTGATAGACAACAAATTTTAAATCAATATTCGCGTGAAATAATAATTCATTAGAAGAGTTAAGTAGAGAATGCAAACTACTATCTTCTATGTATGAATTTAAAAGTTCATCGTCTCATCTTTTATCCCCTGTAACATCAATCGATATACATCGGAATCAAATATTCATCTTTGCACTACGGCCAAAGATATTCATCGATTGGTCGTATTCATTTAAACACTGTTCATCTTCAGACTACGGGCCAAAGATATTCTTGAGAAATCATTCATCTTTTGCACTTCTGGCCAAAGATATTCTTAAGAAATCATTCATCTTTGCACGCTGAGGCCAAAGATATTCCATAATATCATCATTTAAAGACCGAGGATGATGAAAAATTTTTTAAAAAAGCGAATCCGGTGAAACAAAATGACAAGGATTAAGGATTAAGGATTTCGTACTTGGTTTTATCCACGTCCAAAATACCTCAAAAATAATCATAGTGGTGTAAAATTCAAGAATGATCAAAACATGGATACAATCGAGTTAGTATCCGGAATAGATGTTTTAGACGAAAAGAAGAAATTTTATTTTTTGGTGAATAATACTCAAGTATCGTGAATAGTCCGATCACGTGAATAAGTAACTCAAACACCAAAAGATAGAAATTCCAATAAAAACATCTTCACGCTTACGTGAATAGTACTCGTGAATAGTAACTTGTGAATAAGTAACTCATGAATAGTAACTTCGTGAATAGTAACTCATGAATAGTAACCCCGACATGAAAAAGTTCCAAATTTGATAAAAACTTCGGATCAACATTTCAAATATAATGATATTGAAGAAATAATATCATTCTGAAAAAATAATATCCTTACCTCGAAAGATCAATCTTTAAATTAAAAACAGGATATAAGGCTATGACTTGGACTTGCATTAGATAGCAATACTCAAAGTATACTCAAAATACTCACAAGAATACGCTCGATAATATAGAGAGAAAACTTGATTTACGGTGTGATTTTCAATTCTAACCTAAGCACTTATTTATAGGAAAATGCTTAGAACACCAAAGTTAGAAAATTTAATAAAATATATTATTATTAATAAATTTCCCTCGCCTCTTTGGAAATCAGATCCCAACATTTCCCACATGCCAACCTTCTAGAAAGAAATGATAAAAACGTTTTTCATAAAATAAATAATTAAAACTTACAAAAATCAATTATTTTGAACTTTAGAACTTCAATAATTCATAATAAATAGCCCTTTCATCAGAAAATTCGAATCTCATGAGTTTTTATAGGAAATTCAATTCTCTACAACTTTGCAGAAGAAAGTTTTTCCAAATTCCAAATAGAAATTGACCTGAAATCCACAAACAGTCGATTTTTAATTTATAATCAAATTTTAGTCAATAAATGGGGTCCATGACATGTTTAACATGTTTTAAACATTTATTGCAACAAAAATACTCTTTCTCCTCGCATACTCATATATCCCACATTCGTTGTAAAAATATCACAATTAATATATTATTAAAATAATATATTTAAATGAATTATTTTATCGAGAAAAAGATAAAATATTAATTTTCAACAATTGTCATTTTAAAATTTTCTCCATCTATATCCACATAAAATCAATATTTTCCTCATCATATAAATCAATAATTTAATTATTCACAAATAATATTCTGAGAATCACAATATTGACAACGAGGCGGTTCAGGAAAGAGGGGCTTTCCAATAAGAATTTCTTCTTCTTTGGCAGCGCAATTAGGTGACCAAACCTCTCCTTAGGCAGAACTTTCTAGACATTGCCAATAATGTTATCTAATAATATTATTGGATAATATGAATTATTGCTTCGATAATGAAAAATCTTTGTGTAATGTGATTATTGAAACAACAACAATATAAAATATCAACGCGAGCAATTATTAACTCAATAAAATCTTCGAATAAAGTAATTTCGTAACCATTATTGAGTAGTAGTGCCTTCTTACGTAAGAATCAATAATTGGTGCAATCTGCTAAGTGCTACTCTTGCTTCAACAACGCGTATTAGTGTGTTTTAACCGCGGGTATTCCAACAAAGATAATAGCAATAACAACTACGCCATTATTTAAAAACAACTTATATTTGTCATTTTCTTCATCCAATCGCTTTCAAGTTATGGGGCCCACATGGTTTGCGCCGTCAAATACGAATATTCCCGACAGCGATCACGAATATTCCACGACCAAACGAATATTCCCCGACGATAATGAATATTTTATAACCACTTGCTTATTTTGAAATATTTGCGTATTTAACCCTTAACTATCCACATTAATCAAATCAACCCTTCTTATTTCAAAATAATAAATAAAGGAAATTCCTTTTATTTAAAAATTTGAGGTCTTACAACCTCCCTCCTTATGAAATTTCGTCCTCGAAATTGACGTGACGTACTAGTGTTTCAAAAGGTGAGGATACCTCGCTTTCATTTCCGTTTCCAATTCCCGGGTCATTTCCTCTATAGCATGATTCCTCCACAAAACTTTAACTTGTGGTATGACCTTTCTTGGCGTGGGGACATGCTCCTTCCTATCCAAGATCTTGACAGTACCTCCTCATACGTTAAGTCTTGATTTATCTAGTGGGGTTCTAACTTCAATACGCGTGGTTCGGGTCTTTCACATATTTGAAATGCGGATATGTGAAACACATTATGAACACGAGACATACTCGGAGGCTTGCAAGTCTATAGGCTACATTTCCTACTCGGTCGAGAATTTGAAATGGACCGATAAATCGTGGATTGAGCTTTCCTCTCTTCCCAAATCTTGTAACTCCCTTCCATGGAGCAACTCGCAACAATACATGATCCCCTACATTAAATTCCACGTCCTTTCGATGAAGATCCGCATAACTCTTTTGTCGATTTTGTTGGTTTGTATACGTTGTCGAATCATTTGGATCTTTTCGGTGAGTCAAATACGTCTTAACTTCGGGTCCCAACAATATTGCTTCACCCACCTCATCCCAACATATTGGAGAAGCGACATTTTTCGTCCATATAATGCTTGAATGGAGCCACACCTATACTTGCACGATAAGCTGTTGTTGTAGGAGAATTCCACCGATGGTAAATACTTATCCTAAGCGCCCTTGAAGTCACAGGACACGAGTCTTAATAGATCTTCAAGAGTTTGAATAATCCTCTCGATTGTCCGTCTGGTTTGGGGATGGTATCTTAGAACTAAATCGCAAATCTGTGCCCATAGCTTTTTGCAAGCTAACCCAAAATCTTGAAGTGAATCTTGGGTCACGATCCAAACTATGGATCTGAGCATGCCATGCAACCTCACAATCTCATTCACGTCACATACTAAAGAAGGCGTTCGAGGAATAAGTCTCCGTGTCGGCAAGAAATGAAAGCGAGACTTGGTTAATCTATCAACAATAACCCAAATAGCATTGATGCCTTGAGAAACCGTAGGAAGACCCGTGAATGAAATCCATGGTAATGTGTTCCCACTTCCATTCCAGGAATCTCAAGTGGTTTGCAGCGGACCCTTAGGTACTAGATGCTCGCCTTTACCGTTAGCAAGTTAAACACATCGAGATAAACTTTGCAATCTCTCTCTTCATATTGTTCCACCAAAATGTATGTCGAAGATCACGATACATTTTAGTACTTCCGAGGATGGATTGCAAATGGCGTATTGTGTGCCTCCATCATAATCTTGTACTTCAAATCGAGTCATTAGGAACACAAAGTGCAGAGTGGACTCGAAGTATTCCTTCTTCATCAATTCTCGCTTAGGAATAGCTCCTTCTTGTACTTTCTTCTTCATACGCATCATTTCCCGGGTCGGTGGCTTGAGCAACCTTAACTTTTTCTATTAAAGTTGGCTCTACGTCGTATACTTGACATCATCGCACTCGCTCGTTCGCATATGATCTTCTACTCGATCGTCGTCATTTACCACGTTAAACTTTACCGGGATGGTATTGAATAGTGTGGTCGTAGTCTTTCGATAGCTCGAGCCAACGTCATTTTGCCGCGTGTTGAGTTCTTTTTGAGTGAAGAAATATTTAAGGCTTTTATGGTGCGAATATATCTCCACTTTCTCCCCATATAGATAGTGCCTCCATATTTTTAGCGGCAGCTTATTTCACGCTAACTCTAGATCATGAGTAGGATAATTCCTCTCATACTCTTTAAGTTGTCATGAGGCATAGGCTATGACTTTCCCACGTTGCATGAGAACACATCCTAACCCTTTGCACGAAGCATCATTTGTAGATAACAAATCCATAGAACCGGGTGGTATTGTTAGAAACAGTCTTAGAAATAAGTCTCCTCTTAAGCTCTTGGAAACTTTTCTCGCATTCTTCGCTCCAAAGCGAATTTTGTATCCTTAGAGTTAATTTGAGTTAATGGAGTAGCGATTCGAGAAAACCCTTCCACGAATCTCCGATAATAACCAATTTAAGCCCAAAAAGCTACGTACTTGATCCACCGACCCGGTTGCTCCCAACTTTGTATTGATTCAATCTTCACCGGGTCTACGGATACTCCATGTTTCGACACCACGTGCCCAAGGAATGCTACTTCCTCAAGCCAGAACTCGCATTTCTTAAATTTGGTATATAGTTTGTTTTCACGAAGCCTTTGGAGTACCAAAGCTTAAATGGTGCTCATGATCTTCACGACTTTTGGAATATATAAGGATGTCATCAATAAAGATAACAACAAACCGATCCAAATATTCCTTGAATACTCGGTTCATTATATCCATGAAAGCCGCAGGAGCATTAGTTAGTCAGAAAGACATGACTAAGAATTCATAATGCCCATACCGAAGAGTTAGGCGTCTTTGGAATATCCTCGATTCTAATCTTCAATTTGATGATATCCGTAAGCGAAGATCGATTTTTGAAAAGAATTGTGCCCTTACAGCGTTAATCGGTCAAACAAGTCATCAATACGAGGTGAGGATACCTATTCTTGATGGTGACATGGTTCGATTCCGATAGTCGATATAAAGTCGCATACTCCGTCTTTCTTTCTTTACAAATAAAGCAGGAGCACCCCGAGGAGACGTCTTGGGACGAATGAAACCGATGTCCAACAATTCTCGTAGTTGGACCTTTAACTCTGAAGTTCAATAGGAGCCATTCGATATGGGGTTTTAGAAATGGGCTTTTGTGCGAGTTCAAGATCAATAAAGAATTCAACTTCACGTTACGGGGTGGCCAGGAAGTTCTTCGGGAAATCGTCGGAAAGTCGATAACAACGGGAATATTATTCAAATTTGGCGTGTCTTTATTCAAATCCATAACATGGGCTAAGAAAGCTTGACATCCGTTTTTTAATAAGCGAATAGCTTTATGATTAGATATGACGGTGATTGATTTTAATGGTTTAGTTGCTTGAATTAAATCTGACGAGTTGGTTAGGAATATGAAAACTAACAACCTTACGAAAATAATCAATTTTGGCATGATGAGTAGTTAACCAATCAATCCCTAAAATCACATCAAAAGCAAGTATCTTTAAAGAGATAAGGTCGATAGGTAAGGTAATGGTGCCAACTTGAATCAAACAAGATTTATAAGCAGTGGATGTGATGAAAGTTTCTCTAACGGAGTTTCCACAGATAGGTCAAAGTCTAATTTCTCCGAGTCAAGTTTAAGCGTTGAGCACATGCGGGAGAGATAAATGAATGGGTAACTGCCGGTATCAAGTAAGGTATAAACTTCGCAAGAATTTATAAATAGCTTACCCGTGATCACCTCGTTTGGGTTCCTCGCATTATGACCCGATCACAACAAACGCTCTTCCGGAATCGTTGACTTTGACTTTTACGGGACGATCTTTTGAGTCACCATCCCATTGAACTAGGTTTAGCATCTTGTCAATCTCGGCGATATGTCCTTCCTTTCCACAATTATAGCATACCTTGAGCTGTGTGGGCGGTTTGGTGATATGTCCCTCTTTTCGCATTTGTAGCATATAATGGGTGGTCGTTCTCCTCCCTTAGAACCGATTCTTTCTTAAGCCTTGTCATCTTCACACGGTCGTTGTTAAATCTCCTCTTTTTAAAATCTCCTCTCGACTCGCTTCTTCTATTTTCATGGCCATGATTACCACCAGAGTGGTAACCATTTTGTCCGTCTATTTCTTTCTCCATTTGGTTATCATTATTACATTGATCGCTATATCTACAGTACGATCTGGTTGTGGTCCCTCGGTTGGCCGTACTCGTTATCTCGCTCTAATAATTGAGCCCATTTTACAACATCTGAATAAGAGAAAATTTATGAAAATGAGATCTTGGCGTATCTTAGGGTTTCAAACCTCTAAGAAACATCCGCGTCATCGTTCCTCATTCTCCACCAAATGAGAGGTGCAAACACGGATAACTCGCAAACTTTGCCTCGTCTTTGAGACAAATCGTGTTGTTTTGTTCCAATCGATGAACTCCACTTCCTTCATATATGACGAACACTTTCGGAAAGTATTTGTCATTAAATAGCTTCTGAAAGCGTCTCCCGAAGACATCTTTGAGTGCGTTGGATGGGTACGCTTCACTGAGACTCCACTTGATGATACGCCTCGCCACGGAACATAAAGGTGGCGAATGGAACCTTCGTTCCTCCGTACATCCCAAGACATCGAATATCTTGGTAATTTGTTTGACCCGTGTTTCATGATGATCGGATCGGCTTTCCCTTAAATTACGGTGGTCCTGACTCTTTGAAGCTTGCTTGGTGTGTGACAACCCGTGAATTGCTATCATTTTCTCTGTATTTTGAACACGAGTTTCCTAAATGCGATTTTGCGTGAGCGCAAAAAACTTCTAAACATCCCCTCGTTCATCATCGCTTTCGATGGTGTTGTTCACGGGAGGAACATTGCCGACTGTTGCACGTTCTCCTCGTTGGTGAGTATAGGCATCTCCACGGTCTCATTTCCATTGTTAATATTCTCGGTCGACATTCTCAAATCTTGTCGTAAAACAAGGGTTAATTAAGGAAATCAATATATCACATAATATCCTATATCTTGACCAACTAACAAATAAGCTTAGGTAGGACACACTA
The DNA here is from genome assembly GCA_020205615.1 of Panax quinquefolius. Classification (NCBI taxonomy): domain Eukaryota; kingdom Viridiplantae; phylum Streptophyta; class Magnoliopsida; order Apiales; family Araliaceae; genus Panax; species Panax quinquefolius. The sequence continues at coordinate 12,270,289 of CM035169.1, forward strand.
GCGAAGGATTTTTCGTCTCTCCCTCCTAGTTTCTATTCCCGATCTCATGGAGATCATATCCCTAAGCTCGATACCAATTGTGGCGCCCCCAAAATAGGTATACATCACCCATTACGAGTTGTCGATACGTGATGCGAAACAACTACAACTTTATTATTACAACGAGAAACTGTGAGTTTAAATACAAATATTATCTTCTGAGACAATATCTATACTCAAATAAATCCTCATCACATTTATTGATACATTATTTTACAAAAATGGTGAGGACTACTAAACAACCCTTTCTAAAACCTTCATTCCATTACCCCAGGCGTCTTCCATTTATATTCTCGCCTCCACGAGAAAAATGGAACAAAAAGGAAAAGGGTGAGCTCAACTAGCTTCGATAAAGAATATTATGACTAAGATAATATACAACAAATTATCGTTAGTCTTCAACGAGGAAAAATATAATAGAATACTGATAGACAACAAATTTTAAATCAATATTCGCATGATGAAATAATAATTCATTAGAAGAGTTAAGTAGAGAATGCAAACTACTATCTTCATGTATGAATTTAAAAGTTCATCGTCTATCTTTTATCCCTGTAACATCAATCGATATACATCGGAATCAAATATTCATCTTTGCACTACGGGCAAAAAGATATTCATCGATTAATCATATTCATTTAAACACTGTTCATCTTTGCAGACTACAGGCCAAAGATATTCTTAGAAATCATTCATCTTTGCACTACAGGCCAAAGATATTCTTAAGAAATCATTCATCATCTTTGCACTCTGTGCCAAAGATATTCCATAATATCATCATTTAAGGCGAGGATGATGAAAAATATTTTTTAAAAAAAGCGAATCCAGTGAAACAAAATGACAAGGATTAAGGATTAAGGATTCGTACTTGGTTTTATCACGTCCAAAAATACCTCAAAAATAATCATAGTGGTGTAAAATTCAAGAATGATCAAAACATGGATCTGATCGAGTTAGTATCCGAATAGATGTTTTAGACGAAAAGAAGAAATTTTATTTTTGGTGAATAATGCGTATATCGTGAATAGTGTCAGATATCGTGAATAGTCCGTGATATCGTGAATAAGTAACTCTCGACACCAAAAGATAGAAATTTCCACAAAATCATCTTCACGCTTACATTGAATAGTACTTTCGTGAATAGTAACTTCGTGAATAGTAAGAATGAATAGTAACTTCGTGAATAGTAACTTCATGAATAGTAACCCTGAATAAACATGAAAAATTTCCAAATTTGATAAAAACTTCAGATCAACATTTCAAATTATAATGATATTGAAGAAATAATATCATTCTGAAAAAATAATATCCCTTACCTCGAAAGATCGATCTTACAATTTAAAACAGGATATAAGCTATGACTTGGACTTGACCAGTATAGCAATACTCAAAGTATACTCAAAATACTCACAAGAATACGCTCGATAATATAGAGAGAAAACTTTGATTTACGGTGTGATTTTCAATTCTAACCTAAGCACCCTATTTATAGGAAAATGCTTAGAACACCAAAGCAGAAAATTTAATAAAATATATTATTATTAATAAATTTCCTATGCCTCTTTGGAAATCAGATCCCAACATTTCCCACATGCCAACCTTCTAGAAAGAAATGATAAAAAACGTTTTTCATAAAATAAATAATTAAAACTTACAAAAATCAATTATTTCGGAGCTTTAGAACTTCAATAATTCATAATAAATAGCCCTTTCATCAGAAAATTCGAATCTTGCATGTTTTTATAGAAAATTCAATTCTCTACAACTTTGCAGAAGAAAGTTTTTCCAAATTCCAAATAGAAATTGACCGAAATCCACAAACGGTCGATTTTACAGGCTATAATCAAATTTTAGTCAATAAATGGGGTCCACCGACATGTTTAACATGTTTTAAACATTTATTGCAACAAAAATACTCTTCCTCCTCAAGATACTCATATATCCCACATTCGTTGTAAAAATATCACCAGTTAATATATTATTAAAATAATATATTTAAATGAATTATTTTATCGAGAAAAAGATAAAATATTAATTTTCAACAATTGTCATTTTAAAAATTTTCTTCATCTATATCCACATAAAATCAATATTTTCCTCATCATATAAATCTATAATTTAATTATTCACAAATAATATTACTGAGAATCCTGATATTGACAATAAAGGCGGTTCAGGGAAGGGGCTTTCGATAAAATTTCTTCTTCTTGGGCCAATGCAATTAGGTGACCAAACCTCTCCTTAGGCAGAACTTTCTAGACATTGCCAATAATGTTATCTAATAATATTATTCGAGATAATATGAATTATTGCTTCGATAATGAAAAATCTTTGTGTAATGACAATTATTGAAACAATGAATGATATATAAAATATCAACGCAGCAATTATTAACTCAATAAAATCTTGAGCGATAATTCTGTAACCATTATTGAGTAGTGCCTTCTTACGTAAGAATCAATAATTGGTGCAATCTGGTGTCTTCTTTATTCAACAACGCGTATTTGTGTGTTTTAACCACCGGGTATTCAAATGATAATAGCTGTAATAACTACTACAGATTATTTAAAAACAACTTATATTTGTCGTTTTCTTCATCCAATCGCTTTCAGTTATGGGGCCCACACATGGTTGCTTTGCTGGTAAATACGAATATTCCGACGATCACGAATATTCCACGACCAAACGAATATTCCCAAGCGATAATGAATATTTTATAACCACTTGCTTATTTTGAAATATTTGCGTATTTAACCCATAACTATCCACATTAATCAAATCAACCCTTACTATTTCAAAATAATAAATAAAGGAAATTCCTTTTTATTTAAAAATTTTGGGGTCTTCTGACTTCGTTGATGACTACTCTCATTTGGTATTATAATTTTTTTTTTATTCCGCTCTTTTAGTTGTGTAGACTCATTATCGCGTTCCACTAAGCGAGCCCTATTTACAACATCCGAATACAAACACGGTTTATGAGAAATAAGATGTTGGCGTATCTCCGACTTCAAACCTCTTAAAAACATTCGCGCCATTTCTCTTCATTATCCACAGTGGGGCATTAAAAAGTGATAACTCCGCAAATTTTGCCTCGTATTGCGACACGGTCGTATTGTTTTGTTCCAACTTGATAAATTCCACCTCCTTCGTATGGCGAATACTTTCAGAGGAAAGTATTTGTCGTTGAACGACTCCTGGAACTTCTCCCAAGATATCTTGATGACAATGAGTTGAGTCGTTTCTGGAATTCCCACCGATGAATCCGCCTCCGCGCAGCATATAAAAGCGTGAAAGGGAACCTTTGCTCTTCGGAGCATCCCAAGACATCAAATATCTTGGTAATCTGTTTTATCCATGCTTCCGCGAGAAGTGGTTTTGCTCTCCTTAAACTCCCGGTGGTCCCGGCTCCTTGAATTGTTTATTTGTGACCGCCGAGATTCCGTGTTTCCACCTACGTTTTGGGCGGAGTCGCTCTCGCTTTCTTTGTTGCATAAATTGCATAAAGCCTCACGAACATTTGATCATTCATCATTTGGTCGGTGTTGTTGTTTGCATGAGGATTGTCGCCTTCACGATGCACATTATCACGATTATTGATATGTGGTGAATCGGCGATCGCTGCGCTCCATTCTTATTCTCAACATTCTCGGATGTCATTTTCGATCATCGCCACAAAATAAAAGGTTAATTGACGTGTAACAAATTATCCCTATCTTCCGACCAACCAATAAATAAGACATAAACTTAGGTAGGTCATACTAGCGAAGGTATTCCCGTCTCTCCCCTCCTAGTACTATTCTCACATCTTAGCGAGGATCATATCCCTAAGCTCGATACCAACCGTGGCGCCCCAAAATTAGGTATACATCACCCATCTTGGGTCGCCACTTACATGGTGCATGTAATTTAAATACAACTTATTAACATAAGCGTAGGTGTGCAATCGACATATAAGCGTGAGTTTAAATACAAATATCGTCTACTAGATATTATACAAACTCAAACAAAAAGTCCTCATTACAATTATTATCACTTTATTTCACGAATAGTGAGGACTACTAATCTTATCTTCGGGACCATCACTCGTTTCCTGAGACTCGTCCCGGCTATATTCTCATTTCAAGAGAGAAACGGTGAAAGAAAGGGTGAGCTCAACTAGCCCAAGAAGAAATATTATGACTAAGATAATGCGAGAATAAATTATCAATAGTCTTCAACAATGTTAAAGCGATAAAATACAATAGACAACCGGTTTAAGCTGCGGTGAAAATCTGATCCATTAAAAGAGTCAAGTAGAAAATAAAGTCTACTATCTTTTAGGTTTTAAAGGTTTTCATCATCTTTGTTATAAATTTGAGACTCGACTTTAATAAATATTCCACATCATCGAATCACCCTCGCACTACTGGCCGATGATATTCTTTAGTATCACGACCACAATTATTCATACACTTCACTACGGGCCGAGAATATTTGTGTATTCATTAATGGTCATGATCATGCCAACAATCTGTCCATCAATGCACTACTGACTCTTGAGGATTTTTACCACATCATTTGTAACATTACGATCGTGATTGCAAGAATAGTCTGCAGTCATAATCATACCAAGTCCATCTACGCACTACTACAGTCGCGAGATGACTTTAAAAATATAAACATGAGGATGATGACAATGATATAAGAATTGATAAAACAAGTTCAAGAATTATTTTATCCGGGAATTATTAACGTCAAATTATCAACATGATCTTGTTTTGTAGAGTAAAATTCAAGAATGATCGGAAGAATATTTTCATGAAAAGATCTTTGGATGAAACGCAAATATCGAGGATATTCCACTAATTTCATGGAGTATAGAAGTCAAAGTTTTAACCATTTGGGTATAATAAAGAATGGAATAACAAAAGAAATCACCATGCATGCGATAAACCTTGCAGACGAGTTATTCCAACGAGAATAATAAAGAAGCGGAACCGAGTCGGGTGAAATTCACGCGAGCGGGATGTTCCAATGAGAATAATAAAGATGGAACGGATCCGGTGTAAAACACACGAGATAGGATATTCCAATGAGAATAATAAAGATGGAACGGATCCGGTGTAAAACACACAGATAGGATATTCCAACAGAATAATAAAGACGGAACCAGTCGGTGTAAAACACATGCAGACGAGGATGTTCAGCAGAATAATAAAGAGCGGAACCAGTTAAGGTGTAAAACACTTGAGCATGGATGTTCCAACAGAATAATAGAAGAATGTCACCAAGTATAGGGTAAACCACTTATACGAGGTTATTCCAACGAGAATAATAAGCAATGGAATAACAACGATTCTCTTCATGAATAAGAAAGAATAACACCCCTTACATTTGGTAGGAGATTGAATCTCTGCGGCGGTGTAGTAACAAAATACTCTTCTTCTTCTCTCTCTATTATTCTCTATACTTTCTCTCTATAAGCTTGAATGAATTAAGTGAAAATAATGAAGCCCTAGGCCTCTATTTATAGAAGATTTCTAGCTTAGCACCGCTGATAGTGAGTGTGCAAGTGGCTTGACGAATTGGTTTGGACGCCTTTGTAATGTGAAGCGATAAGTGGTTCGACGTCCGGTAAAGGTAATTACTATTAACGAAGGTAAATACTATTGACGAAGGTAAATACTATTCACAAGGGTAATTACTATTGACGAAGGTAAATACTATTCATAAGGGTAATTACTATTGGACGAAGGTAATTCTTATTTGAAGAAGAGACTCTTAGATGATGACATATGAGCCCCCCATAAAATAATCAAACTTACCACAAATCATTTTTTTTTTTCATCAACACATATTTAATCTTTCAACAATTATTAATCATTTATAACTTGTCGTCTCAATTATTGATTTAATACTATAACATATTATCTGATGATCTTTGTGACAATAATTGAATCAATAATATAAGAGATATGATCACGCAATTCTTGTAGCGATAATTGAGATATAGGTGAGTGACTTCTCACGTAAGCATCGATAATCAATACTAGTGTGCTACTATGCATCTACGGCGTATTCTTCGTACTTTTACCCACCGGGTAGTTCAGGCGGTTTTAACGGTAACACCTCGTAGTTATTTTTATAAAATATTTTTGTCGTTTTCAATCAAAATAATAATTACATTTAATGGGGTCCACCAATGATTGAGCCATTTATGCGAATATTCCCTAACAAAAGAATATTCCCAGACCAAACGAATATTTTATAACAACTTGCATACTTTGCAAAATTTATAAATATTACCCACAACTATAACATTATATCAAATTTATTCCATAATATTCAAAAATAATATTTATAGAAAAATTCATCTTTATTTATAAAATTTGGGGTCTTACATTTATAGTCTTTCATTAAACACCTCATTTAAAGACCCGAAATTTTTAAATAAAAGGAATTTCCTTTATTTATTATTTTGAAATAGTAAGGGTTGATTTGATTAATGTGGATAGTTAAGGGTTAAATCATGCAAATATTTCAAAAAAATAAGCAAGTGGTTATAAAATATTCATTATCGTCGGGGAATATTCGTTTGGTCGTGGAATATTAAATCTTTGTCGGGAATATTAAATGACATGTGGTATGACCATGTGTGGGCCCATGTGAGCGATTGGATGAAGAAAGCGACAAATATAAGTTGTTTTTAAATAAGCGGCGTAGTTATTACAGATTATCTTGTTGGAATACGGTGGTTAAAACACACTAATGTCTGGCGTTGTTGAGCGATGCTTTGCGGTATTGCACCAATTATTGATTCTTACGTGAAGGCACTACTCAATAATGGTTACGATAATTCTTATTCGATATTTTATTGAGTTAATAATTCTTTGCGTTGATATTTTATATTCTTTGTTGTTTGATAATTGTCATTTACGGTATTTTTCATTATCGAAGCAATAATTCATATTATCTGAATAATATTATTAGATAACATTATTGGCAATGTCTAGAAAGTTACATCTAAGGAGAGGTTTGGTCACCTAATTGCTTGGCGAGTAAGAAGAAATTCTTATTGGAAGCCCCTCTTTCACTGAGGCTGCACGGTTGTCGATATTGTGATTACGTAATATTATTTGTGAATAATTAATTATTGATTTATATGATGAGGAAAATATTGATTTTATGTGGATATAGATGGAAAATTTTTTAAAATGACAATTGTTGAAAATTAATATTTTATCTTTTTACGATAAAATAATTCATTTAAATATATTATTTTAATAATATAATAATGGTGATATTTTTACAACGAATGTGGGATATATAAGTATCACGAGGAGGAAGTATATTTTGTTGCAATAAATGTTTAAAACATGTTAAACATGTCGGTGGACCCCATTTATTATTTGAAATTTGATTATAGCACTTTGTAAAATCGCTTGGTTTTTGTGATTTGGTCAATTTCTATTTGGAATTTGGAAAAACTTTCTTACGCAAAGTTGTAGAGAATTGAATTTCCTATAAAAACTTCGCGAGATTGAATTTTCTGATGAAAGGACTATTTATTATGAATTATTGAAGTTTAAAGCTCGAAATAATTGATTTTTGTAAGTTTTAATTATTTATTTTATGAAAAACGTTTTTTATCATTTCTTTCTAGAAGGTTGGCATGTGGGAAATGTTGGGATCTGATTTCCAAAGAGGCGTAGGAAATTTATTAATAATAATATATTTTATTAAATTTTATAACTTTGGTGTTTAAGCATTTTCTATAAATAGGGTCTTAGGTTAGAATTGAAAATCACACGAAGCTGAAGTTTTCTCTCTATATTATCGGCGTATTCTTGTGAGTATTTTGAGTATACTTTGAGTATTCTTTATCTGGTGCAAGTCAAGTCATGCTTTATATCAGGTGTTTTAAATTTAGAAATCTTGATCTTTCGAGGTAAAGGATATTATTTTTTTTCGTAATGATATTATTTCTTTGATATCATTATCTTTGAAATATTGATTGGAAGTTTTTATCAAATTTGGAACTTTTTCATATCGGGGTTACTTATTCATGAGTTCTTATTCACGAGATTCTTATTCACGAGTTCTTATTCACGAGTTCTTATTCACGAGTTCTTATTCAATGAGTACTATTAAGTGAAGCGTGAAGATGTTTTTGTGGAATTTCTATCTTTTGGTGTCAGAGTTACTATTCACGTATATCGGCCTTTATTCACGTATCTGACACTATTCACGTATCTGATCTTATTCATAGAAAAATAAAATTTCTTCTTTTCGTCAAAATATCTATTACGGATACTAAGCTTTGATTGTATCCATGTTTTGATCATTCTTGAATTTTACACCACTATGATTATTTTTGAGGTATTTTTGGGCGTGGATAAAACCAAATACGAATCCTTAATCCTTAATCCTTGTCATTTTGTTTCCTTTGGATTCGTTTCTTTAAAAAATATTTTTCATCATCCTCGGTCTTAAATGATGATATTATGGAATATCTTTTGTAGTGCAAAGATGAATGATTTCTGTAGTGCAAAGATGAATGATTCTGAAGAATATCTTTGGCGCGTAGTGCAAAGATGAGCAGTGTTTAAATGAACATGATTAGTGATGAATATCTTTGGCACGTAGTGCAAAGATGAATATTTGATTCGGATGTATATTGATTGATGTTACGGGGATAAAAGATGAGCGATGAACTTTTAAATTCATACATAGAAGATAGTAGTTTGCATTCTCTACTTAACTCTTCTAATGAATTATTATTTCAGCTGCGAATATTGATTTAAAATTTGTTGTCTATTGTATTTATTAGATTTTTCCTGTTGAAGACTAACGATAATTTGTTGTATATTATCTTAGTCGTAATATTCTTTCTTGAGCTAGTTGAGCTCACCCTTTTCCTTTTGTTCATTTTTTTTCTCGGGAGGCGAGAATATAGCGAAATGCGAGTCGGGGTATGGAATGAAGGTTTTAGAAAGAGTTGTTTAGTAGTCCTCACCATTTTGTAAAATAATGTATCGATAAATGTGATGAGGATTTATTTGAGTATAGATATTATCAGAAGATAATATTTGTATTTAAACTCAGTTTTCTTGTTGTAATAATAAAGTTGTAGTTGTTTACGTACCATGTATTGACAACTTTCGGAATGGGTGATGTATACTATTTTGGGGGCGTCACGGTTGGTATCGAGCTTAGGGATATGATCTCTGGCGGAGATCGGGGAATAGAACTAGGAGGGAGAGGCGAGTAAATCCTTCCGCTAGTGTGTCCTACTAAGCTTATTTGTTAGTTAGTCGATATATAGGGATATTATGTGATATATTGATTTCCTTAATTAACCCTTGTTTTTATGGCGGTATTTGAGAATGTTTGAGAATATTAACAATGGAAATGAGGCCAGTGGAGGCCTTTGTACTCACCAGCGAGGAGAGCGTGCAACAGAAAGTGGCAATGTTCTCTCTGTGAACAACACCATTGAAGCGAGATGATGAGCGAGGGGATGTTTAGAAGTTTTTTGCGGTTCATGCAAAAATCGAGACGAGGAGACTTCGTGTTCAAAATCTGAGGAGAAATGATAGCAATTCACGGGTTATCACGACCAAGCGATTCGAAAAGTTGGGACCACGAATTTAAGGAAAGCGGATCCGATCATGGCGGAAACATGGGTCAAACAAATTACCAAGATATTCGATGTCTTGGGATGCGGCGGGAGAAGAAGGTTCCATTCGCCACCTTTATGTTAAAGTGGCGAGGCGGACTCTTGGTGGGAGATGCGTGAAGCGTACCCATCGGTACGCTTTTCGGCATGTCTTGGGAGGCGTTTGAAGCTATTTAATGACAAATACTTTCACGAAAGTGTTCGTCGTATGAAGGAAGTGGAGTTCATTGATTGGAACAAAACAACATGGCGGTGTCTCGATGCGAGGCAAAGTTTGCGAGTTATCGAGTTTGCACCTCATTTGGTGGAGAATGAGAGCGTATAGCGCGGATGTTTCTTAGAGGTTTGAAACCGGCGTCGTCGATATCTCATTTCTCATAAATTTTCTCTTTATTCGGATGTTATAAGCGAGGGCTCAATTATTAGGCGAGATACTTGAAATGCGGTCATTTGAGGACCCTGACCGAGGATCGTACCGGAGATAGCGATCAGCGAGAATAATGATAACTGTGGAGAAAAAAGCAGAGCGGACAAAATGGTAACACACTACTGGTGGTAATCATGGCCGTAAAAATAGAGAAAGCGAGTCGGGAGGAGATTTTAAAAAGAGGAGATTTAACAACGACCGTATGAAGGCAGCGGTCTTGCGTGACAAGCGGTTCTAAGGGAGGAGAAGCGACCACCGGTCGTATCTTTACAAATCACGGAAAAGAGGACATATCGGTCAAAGCGCCCTAGCAGATTCAAGGTATGCTATAATTGTGGAAAGGAAGGACATATCGCTCGAGATTATGCGATGGCGAAACCTAGTTCGGTGAGGGACGGTGACTCGAAAAACTGTCCCGAGAAAAGTCAAAGTCAGCGATTAGGGAAGAAGCGTTTGTTGTATTTGGTCATAATCGAGGAACAAGCGAGGTGATCACGGGTAAGCTATTTATAAATTCTTGCGAAGTTTATACCTTACTTGATCTGGGGTGCTACCCATTCATTTATCTCTCTCTGCATGTGCTCAGCGTTTAAACTTGACTCAGGAGAAATTAGACTTTGACTATCTGTGGAAACTCAGTTAGGAGAAACTTTCATCACATCCTTTGTTTATAAATCTTGTTTGATTCAAGTTGGCACCATTACCTTACACATTGACCTTATCTCTTTAAAGATACTTGCTTTTGATGTGATTTTAGGGATTGATTGGTTAACTACTCATCGTGCCAAAATTGATTGTTTTTCGTAAGGTTGTTAGTTTTCATATTCTAACTTGACTTTGTTATGCAATTCAAGCAACTAAACCATTAAAATCAATCACTTTGTCATATCTAATCATAAAAGCTATTCGTTTATTAAAAAGCGGATGTCAAGCTTTCTTAGCCCATGTTATGGATTTGAATAAAGACACGTCAAATTTGAATAATATTCTGTTGTTATTGACTTTCTGGCGTATTTCGAAGAACTTCGGTCTACCCCGAGCGTGAAGTTGAATTCTTTATTGATCTTGAACACAGTACAAAGCCCATTTCTAAACCCCATATCGAATGGCTCTATTGAACTTGAGGAGTTAAAGGTCAACTACGAGGAATTGTTGGACATCGGTTTCATTAAATCTAGTACATCTCCTTGGGGTGCTCTGTTTTATTTGTAAAGAAGAAAAGCGGGAGTATCGACTTTGTATTGACTATCGGGAATTGAACCATGTCACCATCAAGAATAGGTATCCTCTACCTCGTATTGATGACTTGTTTGACCCGATTCTGAGGGCACAATTCTTTTCAAAAATCGATCTTAGATTACGGATATCATCAATTTGAAGATTAGGCGAGGATATTCAAAGGCGCCTTGAGAACTTCGGTATGGGCATTATGAATTCTTAGTCGTGTCTTTCGGACTAACTAATGCTCCTGCGGCTTTCATGGATATGATGAGCCAGAGTATTCAAGGAATATTTGGATCGATTTGTTGTTGTCTTTATTGATGACATCCTTATATATTCCAAAAGTCGTGAAGATCATGAGCACCATTTGAAATTTGGTACTCGAAGGCCGTGAAAACAAACTATATGCCAAATTGAAGAAATGCGAGTTACGGCTTGAGGAAGTAGCATTCCTTGGGCGCGTGGTGTCGAAACATGGAGTATCTGTTGATCCGTGAAGATTGAAGCAATCTGAAGTTAGAACAGCGAAGTCGGTGTTGAAATCGTAGCTTTTGGGCTTAAATTTGGTTATTATCGGAGATTCGTGGAAGGGTTTTCTCGAATCGCTACTCCATTAACTTCGGCTAACTTCGGAAGGATACAAAATTCGTTTGGAGCGAAGAATGCGAGAAAAGTTTCCAAGAGCTTAAGAGGAGACTTATTTTATTTTGTTTACAACAATACCATCTGGTTCGGATGGATTTGTTATCTCTGATGATGCTTGAGGGCAAAGGGTTAGGATGTGTTCTCATGCAGCGTGGGAAAGTCATAGCCTATGCCTCATGACAACTAAAAGAGTATGAGAGGAATTATCCTACTCATGATCTAGAGTTAGCGGTGATCGTTTTTCATGTTAAAAATATGGAGGCACTATCTATATGGGGAGAAAGTGGAGATATATTAGGACCATAAAAGCCTTAAATATTTCTTCACTCAAAAAAGAACTCAACATGCGGCGGTGACGTTGGCTCGAGCTATTGAAGACTACGACCACACTATTTGATACCATCACGGTAAAGCGAGCGTGGTAGGTGGCGCGTTGAGTAGAAGATCATATCTTGAGGAGCGAGTGCGATGATGTCAAGTATACGCATAGAGCCGACTTTAATAGAAAAAGTTAAGGTTGCTCGAGCCCGCAGGCCGGGAGGTGATCGTATGAAGAAGAAAGTACAAGAAGGAGCTATTAGGGCGAGAATTGATGAAGAAGGAATACTTGAGTCCACTCTAGACTTTGTGTTCTAACGACTACGATTTGAAGTACAAGATTATGATGGAGGCACACAATACACCATTTGCAATCCATCTGGGAGTACTAAAATGTATCGTGATCTTGACATACATTTTGGTGGAACAATATGAAGAGAGAGATTGCAAAGTTTATCTCGATGTGTTTAACTTGCCAGCGTGTAAAGCGGAGCATCTAGTACCTAAGGGTCGTTGCAACCACTTGAGATTCGGAATGGAAGTGGGAACACATTACCATGGATTTCGTTACGGGGTCTTCTACGGTTTCTCAAGGCATCAATCTTTATTTGGGTTATTGTTGATAGATTAACCAAGTCTGCTCATTTCTTGGAAATCTGGAGACTTATTCCTTGAGCGTCTTGCTAGTATATGCGTGAATGAGATTGTGAGGTTGCATGGCATGCTGTATCCATAGTTTTGGATCGTGACCCAAGATTCACTTCAAGATTTTGGGTTAGCTTGCAAAAAGCTATGAGCGCAGTTTGCGATTTAGTTGGCATACCATCCCCAAGCAGACGGATGATCGAGAGGACTATTCAAACTCTTGAAGATTTATTAAGACTACTGTGTCCTAGACTTCAAAAGGCGGTTGGGATAAGTATTTACCATTGGTGGAATTCTCCTACTACAACAACAGATTATCGAGGCAAGTATAGGTGTGGCTCCATTTGAAGCATTATATGGGCCGAAAATGTGGATTTCTCGATATGTTGGGATGAGGTGGGTGAAGCAACATTGTTGGGACAGGAGTTTAATGCGTATGACTACTAGAAAAGATCCAAATGATTGACACAGCGTATACAAAGCGGCACAAGATCGACAAAAGAGTTATGCGGATCTTCATCGAAAGGGCGTGGAATTTAGTGTAGGGGATCATGTATTGTTGCGAGTTGCTCCATGGAAAGGAGTTACAAGATTTGGGAAGAGAGGAAAGCTCGATCCACGATTTATTGGTCCATTTCAAATTCTTGGCCGAAGTAGGAAATGTAGCCTATAGACTTGCGTTACCTCAAAGTATGTCTCGTGTTCATAATGTGTTTCACATATCGTACTTCGTAAATATGTGAAAGACCGAACCACGTTATTGAGTTAGAGCCCAGGACGAGATAGTAGAAGACTTAGCGTATGAGGAGGTACTGTCAAGATCTTGGATAGGAAGGAGCATGTCCTACGTATGAAAGGTCATACCACAAGTTAAAGTTTTGTGGAGGAATCATGCTATATAGAAATGACACAGGAATTGGAAGCGGAAATGAAAGCGAGGTATCCTCACCTTTTGAAACACACAAGGTCGTCACGTCGATTTCGAGGGCGAAATTTCATAAGGAGGGAGGTTGTAAGACCCCGAAATTTTTAAATGAAAAGGAATTTCCTTTATTTATTATTTTGAAATAGTAAGGGTTGATTTGATTAATGTGGATAGTTAAGGGTTAAATCATAAATATTTCAAAATAAGCAGTGGTTATAAAATATTCATTGTTCGTCGGGGAATATTCGTTTGGTCGTGGAATATTAAATGCTTTGTCGGGGAATATTAAATGCGACGTGTGATGACCATGTGTGGGCCCATGTGAAGCGATTGGATGAAGAAAGCGACAAATATAAGTTGTTTTTAAAAATAGCGGCGTAGTTATTCACAGATTATCTTGTTGGAATACCCGGTGGTTAAAAACACGATGTCTGCGCGTTGTTGTTGAGATTGCACTGCGGTATTGCACCAATTATTGATTCTTACGTGAAGGCCTTTACTCAATAATGGTTACGATAATTCTTATTCGATTTTATTTTATTGAGTTAATAATTCTTTGCGTTGATATTTTATATTCTTTGTTGTTTGATAATTGTCATTTACGGTATTTTTTCATTATCGAAGCAATAATTCATATTATCTGAATAATATTATTAGATAACATTATTGGCAATGTCTAGAAAGTTACATCTAAGGAGAGGTTTGGTCACTAATTGCTTGGCAGAGAAGAAGAAATTCTTATTGGAAGCCCCTCTTTCACAGGAGCTGCTGGTTGTCGATATTGTGATTACGTAATATTATTTGTGAATAATTAATTATTGATTCATATGATGAGGAAAATATTGATTTTATGTGGATATAGATGGAGAAAATTTTTAAAATGACAATTGTTGAAAATTAATATTTTATCTTTTACGATAAAATAATTCATTTAAATATATTATTATATTTTAATAATATAATAATGGTGATATTTTTACAACGAATGTGGGATATATGAGTATCTGAGGAGGAAGAGTATTTTTGTTGCAATAAATGTTTAAAACATATTAAACATGTAAATTGGACCCCATTTATTGGTGAAATTTGATTATAGCTTTGTAAAATCTAATGAGTTTGTGGATTTCGGTCAATTTCTATTTGGAATTTGGAAAAACTTTCTTACGCAAAGTTGTAGAGAATTGAATTTCCTATAAAAACTCATGAGATTGAATTTTCTGATGAAAGGGCTATTTATTATGAATTATTGAAGTTGGAAAGCTCGAAATAATTGATTTTTGGAAGTTTTAATTATTTATTTTTGAAAAACGTTTTTTTTATCATTTCTTTCTAGAAGGTTGGCATGTGGGAAATGTTGGGATCTGATTTCCAAAGAGGCGTAGGAAATTTATTAATAATAATATATTTTATTAAATTTTACGCTTTGGTATTCTAGCATTTTCTATAAATAGGGTCTTGGGTTAGAATTGAAAATCACACACGAAGCTGAAGTTTCTCTCTCTATATTATCGGCGTATTCTTGTGAGTATTTTGAGTATACTTTGAGTATTGCTATATCTGATTGCAAGTCAGTCATAGCTTTATATCAGGTGTTTTAATTTAGAAATCTTGATCTTTCGAGGTAAGGGATATTATTTTTTTTCGTAATGATATTATTTCTTCAATATCATTATCTTTGAAATATTGATCTGAAGTTTTTATCAAATTTGGAACTTTTCGTATCGGGGTTCTTATTCATGAGTTCTTATTCACGATTCTTATTCACGAGTTCTTATTCATGATTCTTATTCACGATTCTTATTCACGAGTCTTATTATGTAAGCGTGAAGATGTTTTTGTGGAATTTCTATCTTTTGGTGTCGAGATTCTTATTCACGTATCGGCCTTTATTCACGATATCTGACTTTATTCACGTATCTGGTCTTATTCATAGAAAAATAAAATTTCTTCTTTTCGTCAAAATATCTAATACGGATACTAGCTTTGATTGTATCCATGTTTTGATCATTCTTGAATTTTACACCACTATGATTATTTTTGAGGTATTTTTGGGCGTGGATAAAACAAATACGAATCCTTAATCCTTAATCCTTGTCATTTTGTTTCCTTTGGATTCGTTTCTAAAAAAATATATTTTCATCATCCTCGGTCTTAAATGATGATATTATGGAATATCTTTGGCTTGTAGTGCAAAGATGAATGATTTCTTAAGAATATCTTTGGCTTTTGTAGTGCAAAGATGAATGATTCTGAAGAATATCTTTATCTTTGTAGTAGTGCAAAGATGAGCAGTGTTTAAATGAACATGACCGGTGATGAATATCTTTGGCACGTAGTGCAAAGATGAATATTTGATTCGGATGTATATTGATTGATGTTACGGGGATAAAAGATGAGCGATGAACTTTTAAATTCATACATAGAAGATAGTAGTTTGCATTCTCTACTTAACTCTTTAATGAATTATTATTTCATTGCGAATATTGATTTAAAATTTGTTGTCTATTGTATTACATTATATTTTTCCTGTTGAAGACTAACGATAATTTGTTGTATATTATCTTAGTCATAATATTCTTTCTTGAGCTAGTTGAGCTCACCCTTTTCCTTTTTGTTCCATTTTTTTTCTCGGGAGGCGAGAATATAGCGATGCAGTCGGGGTATGGAATGAAGGTTTTAGAAAGGAGTTGTTTAGTAGTCCTCACCATTTTTGTAAAATAATGTATCGATAAATGTGATGAGGATTTATTTGAGTATAGATATTATGCAGAAGATAATATTTGTATTTAAACTCACAGTTTCTTTGTAATAATAAAGTTGTAGTTGTTTTTTGTTGTAATAACTTTCGAATGGGTGTTGTATACCTATTTTGGGCGTTGCGATGACAACAAGCGTGGAGGAATCAGCGGGCCGGATTGGTAACCACTTGGTGGTAATCGTGGCCAAAACAATAAGAATGGACATTTCAAGAAAAGCGGAGTGATGATGGTGGAAAGCGTTTCATTGACACCATTGTTGTTAAGGAGAGAAAAGACCACCTATCATATGCTTTAAATGCGGAGAGAGGACACATCGATCAAAGCTGCGCGTCATGTCGTCCAAAGCATGTTATAATTGTGGAAGAGAAGGTCATTTAGCTCGATTTTTTGTCGTTTCTAGAAAAGACAAATTTAGGATGGAAGGCACCAAAGGCCGTCGGAAAATTGAAAAGCCGGTAGTCTGAGGAGGCGTTTGTTGTGACCTCCCAAAAAGCGAGGAACCGAATGAGGTCATCACGGGTAAGCTTATCATAAACTCTAATGAAGTACATACTTTATTTGATCTGGGTTCTACCCATTCTTTTATTTCTCTACTTGCGCTCATCGATTAAATTTGACTCAGGAGAAATTAGACTTTGACTTATCTGTGGAAACTCAGTTGGGAGAAACCTTCATTACATCCTTTGTTTATAAGTCTTGTTTGGTTCAAATCGGTACCCTCACATTACTGTCGATCTTATTTCATTTAAAATACTTGCATTTGGCGTGATTCTAGGGATTGATTGGTTAACTACTTACTTATCATGCAAAAATTGATTGTTTTCGTAAGGTTGTTAGCTTTCATATTTCTAATCAACCTATTATGCGAATTCAAACGACCAAACCATTAAAATCAATCACGGTCATCTCAAGCCATAAAAGCTATTCGTTTATTGAAAAGCGGATGTCAAGCTTTCTTAGCTCGTATCATGATTTAAATAAAAATATCGTCGGTTTTAAGCGATATTCCTATTGTTAATAAATTTCTGGCGTATTCCCGAAGAACTTCTGGCCTACCCCAGGCGTGAAATTGAATTTTGTATCGACCTTGAACGGTACAAAACCTATTTCCAAAGCCCATATCGAATAGCTCTATTGAACTTGAGGAGTTAAAGACCCAACTGCGAGGAATTGTTAGACATTGGCTTTATTCGTCCTAGTACTTCTCCTTGGGGCTCTCTGTTCTATTCGTGAAGAAGAAAGATGGGAGTATCGACTTTGTATTGATTATCGGGAGTTGAATCATGTCACCATCAAAAATAGGTATCCATTGCCGCGTATTGATGACTGTTTGACCGATTGCAAGGAGACAAATTCTTTTCAAAGATTGATCTTCGTTAGGATATCACCAATTGAAGATTAGAGCCGTGACATTCGAAAGCGGCTTCGGAACTTCGATGCGGGCATTATGAATTCTAGTCGTGTCCTTTGGATTGACTAATGCTCTCTTTGCCTTCATGGATATGATGAGGCAAAGTATTGAGGAATATTTAGATCACTTTGTGGTCGTCTTTATTGATGACATCCTTATTTATTCCAAAAGTAGTGAAGATCATGAAGCAACACTTGAGGTGACACTCCAAAAGCCGTGAATATAAGCTTTATGCCAAGTTGAAGAAATGCGAGTTACGGCTTGAAGAAGTAGCATTCCTTGGGCACGTGGTATCAAGTCATGGAATATCATTGACCGCCAAAGATTGAAGCTATTCAAAATTTGGGAACAACCTAAATCGATGGCCGAAATCGTAGCTTTCTCGGTTTAATTTGGTTATTATCGGAGATTCGTGGAAGGATTTTCTCGAATCGTTACTCCATTGACTTCGGTGACTCGGAAAGATACTGAAAGTTCGGTTGGAAGCGAAGAATGTGAGAAGAGTTTTCAAGAACTTCGAGAGGAGACTTATTTATTTTTTTTGTTACGACAATACCATCGGCTCGGAGGATTTGTCATCTCTGGTGATGCTTGAGCAAAAGGTTGGGATGTGTTCTTATCTGACATGGAAAGTTATAGCTTTATGCCTCATGACAACTCAAAAGAATATGAGAGGAATTATCCTACTCATGATCTAGAGTTAGCATTTGTTATCTTTACTTAAAATTTGGAGGCATTACTTGTATGGGGAGAAAGTGGAGATCTTCACGGATCATAAAAGCCTCAAATATTTCTTCACTCAAAAGGAACTCGACATCGACACACGACGTTGGCTTGAAGGCTATTGAAAGATTATGATCATACCATCGATACCATCACGGAAAAGCGAGCGTGGTAGGTGGCGCATTGAGTAGAAAATCATATGCAGAAATCTGAGTGCGATATTGTCAACGTAAAGGCCCATTTTGTGTGACTTGCAAAGGATGGAGATAGAGTTAAAGACTCGAGGGGACGCATGTGTGATGATAGCGAGTATCTGAGTAGAGGCCAAACTTTAATCGATAAAGTTAAAGGCTGCTCAAGCTACGGACACGGAGGCGATGCGTATGAGGAAGAAAGTGCAAGAAGGTCTTTATCTAGGAAGCAAGAATCGATGAAGAAGGAATACTTGAGTCGACTCCGGACTTTGTGTTCTAACGACCACGATTTAAAGTATAATATCATGATGGGCGCCTGACACACCATTTGCAATCCATCACAGGAGTACCAAAATGTATCGTGATATTCGTCGTACATTTTGGTGGAGCAATATGAAGAGAGAGATAGCGTTGTTTATCTCGAGGTGTCTAACTTGTCAGCGAGTTAAAGCGGAGCATCAAGTACCAAAAGGTCCATTGCAACCACTTGAAATTCGAGAATGGAAGTGGGAGCACATTACCATGGATTTCGTTCTGGGTCTTCTAAGGTTTCTCAAGGCGTTGATGCGATTTGGGTCATTGTTGATAGATTGACCAAGTACGCTCATTTCTTACCTATCTGAGAAACTTATACACTTGAGCGTCTTGCTTTCGTATGTACATAAGCGAGATTGTAAGATTGCATGGTATCTGCGGTATCCATAGTTTACGATCGAGACCCAAGATTCACTTCACGATTTTGGGTTAGTTTGCAAAAAGCTATGGAGCACAGACTTACGATTTAGCTTCGGCATATCATCCTCGAAGCGGACGGACGATCGGAGAGGACTATTCAAACTCTTGAAGATCTATTAAGACTCTGTGTCCTTGATTTGAGGGAGTTGGGACAAGTTCTTACCATTGGTGGAGTTTTCCTACAACAGCGAGTTATCAAGCAAGTATTGGCATGGCTCCATTCGAGCGTTGTATGAAGAAAGAAAGTGTCGTTCTCGGTATCTTTGGGATGAGGTGGGTGAAAGCAAGCGTTGTTTGGGACAGGAGTTGAGTATGCGTATGACTACGGAAAAGATTCAAACGATCAACAACGTATAAAAACCTCACAAAATCGACAAAAAGAGTTATCTTGATCTTCATCGAAAGGGCGTGGAATTGATATAGGAGATCATGTGTTGTTAAGAGTTGCTCCATGGAAAGGAGTTACAAGATTTGGAAAGAGGAAAACTTAATCCTCGATTCATCGGTCCATTTTAATCCTCGATCGAGTAGGAAGCGTGGCTATAGACTCGACTTTTCTGTGAAATATGTCTCGTGTTCATAACGTTTTTCACATATCTATGTTACGTAAATATGTGAAAGACCCGAACCATATTATTGAGTTAGAAGCAGGACGAAATAGCGGAAGATTTGGCGTATGAAGAGGTTCTGTTCAAATTTTGGATAAGAAGGAACATATTCTACGCTCGAGGTTATACCTCAAGTCGAAGTTTTGTGGAGGAACCACGATGTTGAGGAAATGACTTGGGAGTTAGAATCGAAATGAAATCAAGGTATCCTTACCTCTTGACATACAGTCGTACCCTAATTTCGAGGCGAAATTTCATAAGAAGGGAGGTTGTAAGACCCGACTTTTATAAATAAAGATGAATTTTTCTATAAATATTATTTTTGAATATTATGGAATAAATTTGATATAATGTTATAGTTGTGGGTAATATTTATAAATTTTGCAAAAGTATGCAAGTTGTTATAAAATATTCGTTTGGTCGGGGAATATTCTTTTGTTAGGGAATATTAAATACAATGGCTCAATCATTGGTGGACCCCCTAATGAAATTATTGTCGGATTGAGAAAGCGACAAAAATATTTTATAAAAATAACGGCGGAGGTGTTCTGAATTAAAAGCTGTTGAACTACCGGTGGTGGTAAAAATACGATGTCTGGCGTAGTTGCGTAGTAGCTGCGGTATTGATTATTGATCTTTACGTGAAGTCACTCAATTTATGCTCGATTATTACTACGATAATTCTTTGCATCATATCTCTTATATTATTGATTCAATTATTGTCACGGTATCATCGTATAATATATATATATGTTATAGTATTAAATGATTATAATTGAGGCGACATAAAAAGTTATAAATGATTAATAATTGTTGAAAGATTAAATATGTGTTGATGAAAAAAAAATGATTTGTGGTAAGTTTGATTATTTTATGGGGGCTCGTATATGTCATCATCTAAGAGTAGTCTTTACGTCGATAGTAATTACCTTTGAATAGTCGATAGTAATTACCCTTGTGAATAGTATTTACCTTCGTCGATAGTAATTACCTTAATCGATAGTAATTACCCTTGTGAATAGTATTTACCTTCGTCGATAGTATTTACCTTCCGTTAATAGTAATTACCTTTACCAGACGTCGAACCACTTGTCGTTTCACATTCTGAGCGTCGAAAAAGAACGTCGAACCATTCGATCATTTATTTGATTCTCGAGCCACTTGCCTTTTTACGGCCGGTCTTTAAGCTAGAAATCTTCTATAAATAGAGGCTAGGGCTTCATTATTTTTCACGAATTCATTCAAGCTATAGAGAGAGAAAGTATATAGAGAATAAGAGAAAGAAGAAGAGTTTTTTATTCTTACTACAACTGCGATTATTCAATCTCTACCAAATGTAAGGGTGTTATTCTTTCTTATTCATGAAGAGAAGGCTGTTGTTATTCCATTGCTTATTATTACATTGGAATAACTTTGTATAAGTGGTTTACCCTATACTTGGTGACATTCTTCTATTATTACATTGGAACATCATGCATGTGTTTTTTGCGGACTGGTTAAAATCTTTATTATTATTACTGTTGGAACATCACATGCATGTGTTTTTTACAGGACTGGTTAAAATCTTTTTATTATTACATTGGAATATCACATGCATGTGTTTTTTAGGACACAGTTCCATCTTTATTATTACATTGGAATATCCTATGTCGTGTGTTTTACAGGATCTGGTTCCATCTTTATTATTACATTGGAACATCACGTCGATGTGAATTTCACGACTGGTTCCGTTCTTTATTATTACATTGGAATAACACATGCATGCGGTTTATCGCATGCGTGGTGATTTCTTTTGTTATTCCATTCTTTATTATACCCGGTTGGTTAAAACTTTGACTTTATACTCCATGAAATTAGTGGAATATCCTTGATATTTGCGTTTCATCCGATATCTTTTCATGAAAATATTCTTACGATCATTCTTGAATTTTACTCTACAAAAAAGTATCGTGTTGATAATTTGGGCGTTAATAATTCTGGATAAAATAATTCTTGAACTTGTTTTATTGAATTCTTATATCATTGTCATCATCCTCATGTTTATATTTTTTTTAAAGTCATACGTGGCTTTGTAGTGCATAGATGGACTTGGTATGATTATGACGAGAGAGACTACCGATTGTAATCATGGTAGTAATGTTACAAATGATGTGGTAAAAATCCTCGATTGGTAGTAGTGCATTGATGGGCGATTGTTGGCATGATCATGACCATTAATGAATACACAAATATTCTTGGGCGTAGTGCATGAATAATTGTGGTCGTGATCTTAAAGAATATCCTTGGTAGTAGTGTGCGGGGTGATTCGATGATGTGGAATATTTATTAAATTTGAGTCTCGGCTATATATGATGATGAAAAACCTTTTAAAACCTAAAAGATAGTAGACTTTATTTTCTACTTGACTCTTTTAATGGATTGCATATTCATTGCTATGATTAAACTTGGTTATCTATTGTATTTTATCGGTTTAACATTGTTGAAGACTATTGATAATTTATTACGCATTATCTTAGTCATAATATTTCTTCTTGGGCTAGTTGAGCTCACCCTTTCTTTCCTTTGTTCTCTTGAAAAATGAGAATATAATTTGGGGACGAGTCGGGAAGCAGTGATGGTCTTGAAGATAGCATTAGTAGTCCTCACTATTACGTGAAATAGTGTGATAATAATTGTAATGAGGACTTTTTGTTTGAGTTTGTATAATATCTAGTGAAGCGATATTTGTATTTAAACTCACGATTTATGTCGTATTGTATACTGAATGAGTTATGTTAATAAGTTGTATTTAAATTACATACCATGTAAGTGGCGACCCAAGATGGGTGATGTATACCTAATTTTGGGGGCGTCACATGATGTGTATGTGTTACTGTTAATATATTGTTAATATATGATTATGTATGTATAATATATGAAATTACTGTTAATTTTTGAAAATATATGAAAATATATGATTATGATTATATATGAAAATTACATGTGGTTTACTCACATGTATGGAGTTTTGTAACTTTTGATCATATAGATTTTTATAGTCATATTATTTTGTGAAAAATAGAGTTTGGTATTCCTACTAAAAAGCGTACGCGTATGCATAAAAGTATATATAGCTCAATGAAAATTGAGCTTAAAAGATATTAGATGCGTAATTTCTAAAGTTTTATTGGTATAAAGTATCCAAATGTATTATGAAATGAGTAGAATAATATAAACGCTTTCAACATATATAAAATCTCATGCCACAATAATATAATGAGATTTACTCTAGTTCATATATAAAAAAGAGAGAAATGTTGAGATTTACATGGACTAATTAACAATTAATATATTAATTGCAAGATATATTAAGTATACAAAAATCTATCACGGTCTTCATAAAAATTTATAAAAGTCTCACATACTTATTTCATAAGTCAATAAAAGTCATTTTAAAAGAGTCTTTAAAATCTTTGAAAGTCATTAAAATCCCATAAATTCTACAAAAGTATGTCACTTAAAAAAATCTTTAAAAATCTTAATTGAATCCATCAAACTATTTTTAAAAACTATTTTTAATTTAATGTTTATTAGTACTCCATAACTAATAAATCTAATTTACCAGTTATGCTGCCGAAAAACAATGCCAAACTAAAGATTGACGTCTGATTGTCTACCAGGACGGCAACATTCAACGACAAGTTCCTGAAAATTCAGCGGTGAATGGCTTCCCACCTGATAATCAGTACGAAACTATTTAGGGTTCTTAATCTTAATACATGTATGAGAATTTTTTATTTCTTTAATGCATCTTCTGCTAAGTTCTCATGATACATCACAATTAAGCTGACAAAAAAGCATGTATGGTATGGATTATCTGAATTACCTAAAAGAATCTATTGTCGAACTTATATGCTTAATGTTGGGCCATAATCCTTTTCCTTATTGGGCCGAACTTATTGGGCTCCTCCCTTGGATCATGTTATGCTAAGTCATGGTTGGATCCGGTCACTTGGGTCATTTCTATTATTTGGGCTTAGTAATTATATTGGCCCATTATACAAATTGTCACTTAACCCAACTTTGACCAGTAATCATTATGCCAAATGACAGTTGACTATTGTATACGCCACTTTCTTTGCATGGCATTAATGAGGATGGGACTCGGATAATGGCGGTGATAAACAAGAATAATGAAAGTGAGAGTAGGTATTTACTTTTCAATTTGAAGTGATGGGAAGTGAGGGAAAAAGGTGTCGGAGGTGATGGGTGGTACGATGGCGGGAGTAGAGTATCGTGGGGCTAAGATCACATAAGAGGGTAAGTAACACACATTTCAATAGAATTATTAATCTATCTCTCAGGCATTAGATAATATTTTTCTCTCCATTGTTGACCTTGTGATCGCCTGTACTTACTCTCACGCCGGAGCTATCCCTCGTGATCGGTAATCGAGCTTTTAGTGTTGACTTGTTGGTATGCGGGATATTGGACACGTCTTGGTGATTGGGACGTGGTGAAAGATCTTGGCGTTAACATTGGCGCTAGAAGAAGGGGCATGAATGCGTTCAGGAGTTGGCGAAGGAGCAGGAGATGAACCAGGGTGGATGTCTGATGGCTGTTTTCTTTTTCGGGAAGGAGTGAGGATCGACCCGGTTGGTTCATTGTCAGGCACGTGGGTTTCTGTGGATGTGGTTGGAGGAGTGACAGCCGAAGAGGTAGGGACTCGAAGCTCTTCGTGTAAGACCCCGAATTTTATGAAATAAAGGTATTCAATTTTTCTTATAATTACTATTCAGTAAATGGTTAAATTGATAAAAGGTTAAAGTTAAGGGTGATATATGATTTTTTTTCAAAATACGCAAGTGGTTATAAAATATTCATTGTTGTCGGGGAATATTCGCTTAGTCGTGGAATATTCTTTACGTAGGAGAATATTAAATGCTGACAGTAGTAGATCATTGTGGGCCCATATAAGAATAAGCGCCGGATGGAGAAAAGCGACAAATTTGAGTTTTTATAAATAACGGCGTAATCGTTCTGATTAACTTTGTTGGAATACCCGGTTGGTAAAAAGTAAAAGTAATACTGGCGTTGTTGCTTGCGATAGCATATTGCGGTATTGCATAGTATTTTTCAATTATTGATTCTTACGTGAGAAGGCACTACTCAATAATTATTCTGATAATTCTTGTTGATATTTTATTTTATTGATTGATAATTCTTTGTGTTGATATTTTATATTATTGTTGTTGATAATTATCAACGCATGATATTTCCCATTATCGGATCAATAATTCATATTATTTGAATAATATTATTAGATAGCATTATTGGCAATGTCTAGAAAGTTACATCGAGGAGAGGTTTGGTCACCTAATTGCTTGCCGAGAAGGAGAAATTCTTATTGGAAAGCCCCTTCTTTCTGAGGAGCGGCTTTGGTTGTCATAAATGTGATTCCGTAATATTATTTGTGAATAATTAATTATTGATTCATATGATAAGAAAATATTTATTTGATGTGGATATAAATGATGGATTTATTTATGTGGTTATAAATGAAGGAATTAATGTTGAGGTATTTTATCAGTATTTTGTCAGATTGGAGGTATTAAAAGATAAAATCGATTGTTCTACTGACTTTATTGTGTGAGTTATAATATTTAATCCAAATAGTTGGATCGTTGTAATTTTTGGATATGTTATACATATATAAGTTGAGTATATGTCCACAAATTTTGAACCGATTAAAAATGAGCGTATAATTTGTTATGAATTTTAAGAGGTGGTGATTAGGAAATTAGGTTATAAATGATTTTGGTGGAAAATTCTAGAATTGGTGGGCCCCACTTTTGGTTGGTGAGAAATGTGCTCAATTAAATTTTTAAATGTGGTGGGTGGGAATAGTAGCGAGTAAAGCCATGAGGTCAGCGGTCAAGTCTGCTAAAAATTTTCCTATAAATAGAGGCTAAGTTAGAATTGAAAATCACACCGTAAACATAAGCTTTCTCTCTTTTCTCTCTAGATTATTGAGTGTAATTTGTGAGTATTTAGATACTTGGTGAGTTGATATTCATCGGTGCAAGTTTCCTTGATGTCATATCAGATATATCATCGGAAGTCTTTGCTTTCTTTTGAGGTAAGGATAGTAAGGGATTTTTAAGGAGTTATGAGGGATTGTAAGGAATGTTATTTTCTTCATAATGATGTTATTCTTTCAATATCATTATCTTTGCAATATTGGTATGGATTTTATTGTGGAATTTCTACCTTTTTGAGTGGGGTTCTTATTCACGATATCGGCCTTATTCACATATATCGATTAATTATTATATATATATGACCTTTATTTATATATATGACATTATTTACGTATCTGGTACTATGTACGAATCTGAGTACTATTCACGATTCTTACTATTCATGAGTTACTATTCACGAGTTACTATTCATGAGTTACTATTCACGAGTTACTATTCACAATTACTATTCACGAGTACTATTCACGAGTTTACTTATTCAGCGAGTTCTTATTCACGAGTTCTTATTCACGGTACTATTCACTGATAAAATTGGTTTTTTTTCGACCAAATTATCGTTGATTTATGAATCTTACTCTTGAAATTAAAACCATGTTTTGATTATATTATTTTTATATAACATTCTTATAACTCTAATGATGATATTTCTCTTTGACTTGAGTTTAAAGATGGGTAGATTATTGGTATGATCGTGACCATAGGTTCTCTTTGGCGATGAATGCAAAAGTTGAATTGTTGGTGGTATGATCATGACCATTGAATTTACAATTGAATATTTTTAACTTAAGTGCAAAGGTGAATTGATCAACATGGTTATAATTATTGTTATATAACCACGAAATGATTATGTAATTCTTTGATATATGAATATCTTTGGCTCGTTGTGCGAAAGATGATTTGTTGTTGAATATCTTTGCTTTTGTAGTGCAGTGAAGATGAATTATTGATGAATATCTTTGGCTCGTAATGCAAAGATGACTGTTGTTGAATATCTTTGCTTTGTAGTGCAAAAGATGAATTATTGATGAATATCTTTGGCTCGTAATGCAAAGATGACTGTTGTTGAATATCTTTGCTTTGTAGTGCAAAGATGAATTATTGATGAATATCTTTGGCTCGTAATCTGAAGATGACTGTTGTTGAATATCTTTTGCTTTGTAGTGCAAAGATGAGCTGTTGATGAATATCTTTGGCCCGTGGTGCAAAAATGAATTTATTAGTATGATTATGAGCAGGAGGCTGTGATTTGGTATAACCATGATATTTGATGTTTGAGGTAAAGGCGGTGATGAAAATTATCTTCGTCCTGGATGAGAAGAGAATTTAGAATCACAATTATGATTATGAGTTATTCATATGATTGTGGAAAGGCATTGATTGATGTTACGAGGATAAAATATTGTTGGTGGACTTTTAACGTGGAAGATAATAGACTTTATAGTCTATTTGACTCTTTTAATGGATTGCTCGTTCATTTACTGCAACTATGGTTGAAAAGTTTTATCATCTACCATATGTTCTAAATCTACGATTCATTCTTGATGAAGACTATTGATAATTTATTTATCTTTAGTTATAATATTCTTTCTTGAGCTAGTTGTGCTTTCACCCTTTTGTTTCACAATTCCTTTCGGGTAATAAAAGTGTATTTGGGTTGGCCCGGGGATAATGAGGGAATAGAGCGGTGGTCTATAGTTGTTGAGGTTCTCCACTAAAGAGTATGAAAATAATTTTATTGAGGGCTTTAGTGTGTGTTGTATTTTATACATCATTTAATAGTTATTTTTGGTGAATTAAATAGGGTGAAGCGAACCCAAACTTTGGAAGGGTGTTTTGTCACTATCATACAAGATGTCTAATGACATACAAACTCGTGTTATCATAAGACATGGTTGTGCTCATCCACTTGCCGAGTATATTTACAAGCACTACCTATATAATCTTGGTGTTTGTTTGGAGTATAATACCAAATTAGAGGCAAGTGGAGATAATGATATGTCGAGAGAAGACTCGCCATTGGGAAGAATATGATAGTAATCTTCTCGTTTTTCTTTGGGGTCTATTAGATTGACGAGGATAATTACGTGGCCATATGATATCTACCATAACCTAAAAGCATGGCCTCCCGTATACGAAGGTTTCTTGAGCACTTCCCAAAGATTCTAATTTCTAAAGCAGTTTTTGACTATACCTTTATGTAAGGTGTCATTGTAACGTCTTCTGAGTTGGTATATATTTGTATCCAAACTCACGGCATATGTATTGTTGTATTTTGCACGACAATTGTTATAATAAAGTTGTAGTTGTTTTTCTGTACCATGTATTTGGCGACTCAGAATGGGTTGGATGGAATGGACCTATTTTGGGGTTGTTACACTTCGGCAGTCAGGGGGGTTATCTTGGTTCTTATTTTCTTTACACCAAGGACCTTAGCTCGATCGTCTGAAAGGAATATCGAGTAGGCTCCTCCTCACCGGGGTAGGTTCGAGGAGGTTGGAGGATTGGGATTGGTTGAGAAGGTTGTTTGGGGGTTGCTTCGGAAGTGTTTGAGGTCACTTTCGTGGTTTGTTTCGATTGGGTGGTTTTGGATCGTTTGGCGGATTTCTTTCTTCGGCGAGGTCTGAGGTTTTCTTCGGGTATGTTGGGTTCGTCAGTTTGAGGTTCGTCAGTTTGAAGGGAAGAAGTTGGTGGGTCGGCAGTAGGGGGTTAACCTAGGAAGATTCTTCGGTCGGATGCTCTTCACTTGCATCCGCATTCATCCTCGCTAAAAAATCTTCCGGTCTCTCACCTGTGGGAGTCGGTTTGATCGAGACACCGCAAAAAAAACGACGTAACTCAGAACACTTATCCTTATATAGCTCGAAATTATGTTACAAAGTTATTCAAAACTTACATTTGTGGTTGTATAACTGAGGCTTGTTTGGTCGGAAGTGTGAAACTCCATTCTTTTGGAGGAATCTTCCTCAAGAAGTCTCGCCATCTCCTCACCCGTTCTTTGGATATGTCTCCAAAGTCGCCAGAGACCACATCGGAGGTAGTCGATCTGGAAGAGAAGAGATCTCATGTCCCGTGATGAAAAACCACTTCTCATGCCAACCCGCATTCTTTGGAAGGAGTATCCATCGAGGATCTCTCTCGAACACAGTGTTGGGTCGAGGAGATTGCTTGCTTAACACTTTGAAGCCTCGATTCTCGAGACCTACCAAAGTAAAAAGAGGGTGAAGAAGATATCGGAGGAGGAGCAATCCCTAGTTCATGGCAAAAGGCAATAAATGCCAAGATGTGGATGTAGGAGTTGGGCACTAATGGTGAAGCCCACTCCTATAAACCCTAGGAGGGTAATGATGAAAACATGGAGAGGTGGCGAACCCCTTTTCGGAAGAGTGTGAGGCGTGGCGACCCAACCGTCCGGTTCGTTGGTACATCGCTCTTGAGGGAGCGGGGCCCTTATCAGCGTACATGTCGGGAATCGATAACGAGTCCCCGAGCATGCATATTTCAGATTCCGTGACCGAGAGCGGATGTTGGCATTAGGAATTGTTCCCCATCCTTGAAGAAATCGGAGGTAGGAGATCGGAGAAGGTTTCCCCATGGTGGTTGATTGGGGTTGGAACTCGATCCTCTTGGTTAGGGTTTGGGTTGGGAGAAACGATCACGATAGGAGTTGCCACGAAGAGGAGAGTTTTGGCGGAGGTTTTGGTCACCATTGTTAAGATTTTGTGAAGCGAGAGAAAGAAATTTGCAGAGAAGAAGAAAGCTCTAAGGTTCAAATTTTGAATTAGCGAGTAAAACCGTCGAGAATTGGTAAAGTTTACCTTTTATAATTGTGATTTACTTGCAGTAATTAAAGGGCGGCACATTTAATTCAATCGCAATGATGATGAATGGGAAGAGGTTTTCACCGTTTTAGACCTAAATATCTTCACTATGTGGGCTTGCGTCTATTGGGATTCTCACTTCTATACACGATAACAATTTGGGTCGATTTTGATGGGCTTTGGCAAGTTTCACTTTGGATCTCTTATGACTTATCATAGTTGGTTAAGTCCTGGGCCTATACTGTTTATTGTGACGCCCCCAAAATTAGGTATACATCACCCATCTTGGGTCGCCACTTACATGGTAGTGCAATTTAAATACAACTTATTAACATAAATCGCGTATGTACAATCGACATAAAGCGTGAGTTTAAATACAAATATCATCTACTAGATATTATACAAACTCAAACAAAAGTCTTCATTACAATTATTATCACTTATTTCATAGAATAGTGAGGACTACTAATCTTATCTTGGGACCATCACTCGTTTCCCAGAGCTCGTCCGACTATATTCTCATTTCACGAAGAGAAACGGTGAAAGAAAGGGTGAGCTCAACTAGCCCGAGAAGAAATATTATGACTAAGATAATGCGAGAATAAATTATCAATAGTCTTCAACAATGTTAAAGCGATAAAATCTGATAGACCCGGTTTAAGCTGCGGTGAATATCTGATCCATTAAAAAAGTCGAGTAGAAAATAAAGTCTACTATCTTTTAGGTTTTAAAGGTTTTCATCTTTGTTATAAATTTGAGACTCGACTTTAATAAATATTCCACATCATCGAATCACCCCCCTTACTACTACCGATGATATTCTTTAGTATCGCGACCACAATTATTCATGCATTACGGGCGAGAATATTTGTGTATTCATTAATGGTCATGATCATGCCAACATTTGTCCATCGATGCACTCTGATTGCCTTTGAGGATTTTTACCACATCATTTTGTAACATTACGGTCGTGATTACAAGAATAGTCTCTCAGGTCATAATCATACCAAGTCCATCCATGCTTTCTCTGGGCCTGAGATGACTTTTAAAAAATATAAACATGAGGATGATGACAATGATATAAGAATTGATAAAACAAGTTCAAGAATTATTTTATCCAGGAATTATTAACGTCAAATTATCAACATGATCTTTGTTTTGTAGAGTAAAATTCAAGAATGATCGGAAGAATATTTTCATGAAAGATCTTTGGATGAAACGCTTGAATATCGAGGATATTCCACTAATTTCATGGAGTATAGAAGTCAAAGTTTTAACCAATTTGGGTATAATAAAGAATGGAATAACAAAAGAAATCACCATGCATGCGATAAAGCCTTGCAGACGAGTTATTCAGCGAGAATAATAAAGAACGGAACGGTCGGTGAAATTCACACCGCAAGCAGGATGTTCCAACAGAATAATAAAGATGGAACCGGATCGGTGTAAAAACACGAGATAGGATATTCCAGAAGAATAATAAAGATGGAACCGATCAGGTGTAAAACACACAGATAGGATATTCCAGCAGAATAATAAAAGAGCGGAACCGAGTGGGTGTAAAACACATGACGGATGGATGTTCCAACGAATAATAAAAAGCGGAACCGGTCAAATTGTAAAACACATGATGAGGATGTTCCAATGAGAATAATAGAAGAATGTCACCAAGTATAGGGTAAACCACTTATACGAGTTATTCCAATGAGAATAATAAGCGATGGAATAACAACGAGTTCTCTTCATGAATAAGAAAGAATAACACCCTTACATTTGGTAGGAGATTGAAATCTGTTGGCGATTGTAGTAATAAAATACTCTTCTTCTTTCTCTCTTATTCTATCTATACTTTCTCTCTCTATAGCTTGAATGAATTCGTGAAAAATAATGAAGCCCTAGGCCTCTATTTATAGAAGATTTCTAACACTTAAAGACTTATGATGTGAAAAG
Organism: Panax quinquefolius; assembly: GCA_020205615.1. Classification (NCBI taxonomy): domain Eukaryota; kingdom Viridiplantae; phylum Streptophyta; class Magnoliopsida; order Apiales; family Araliaceae; genus Panax; species Panax quinquefolius. Next base: position 12,302,388 of record CM035169.1, read on the forward strand.
CGAGTGGCAGTGATTGAACGAAAAGTGGTTTGGCGCTTTGTAATGTGAAGCGACAAGTGGTTCGGCGTCTGGTAAAGGTAATTACTATTAACGCGAAGGTAAATACTATTGGCGAAGGTAATACTATTCACAAAGGTAATTACTATTGAAGGTAATTACTTATTGTGAAGGTAATTCTTATTGTGAAGGTAAATCTTATTTCTGAGGGTAATTACTATTGATGAAGGGTACTTATTATTGAAGAGACTCTTAGATGATGACATATGAGCCCCCATAAAATAATCAAACTTACCACAAATCATTTTTTTTTCATCAACACATATTTAATCTTTCAACAATTATTAATCATTTATAACTTGTCGTCTCGATTATTGATTTAATCTTATAACATATTATCTGAGATGATCTTTGTGACAATAATTGAATTAATAATATAAGAGATATGATCGCAATTCTTGTAGTGATAATTGAGCATAGGTGAGTGACTTCTCACACGTAAGCATCGATAATCAATCTAGTAGTGTCTTCTTATCTGACTCTGGCGTATTCTTGTACTTTTTTACCAAGGGTAGTTCAGCGGTTTTAACAGTAACACCTCGTAGTTATTTTTATAAAATATTTTTTGTCGTTTTCTCGATCAAACAATAATTACATTATGGGGTCCACCGATGATTGAGCCATTGTAAGAATATTCCTAACAAAAAGAATATTCCCAGGCCAAACGAATATTTTATAACAACTTGCATACTTTGCAAAATTTATAAATATTACCCTAACTATAACATTATATCAAATTTATTCCATAATATTCAAAATAATATTTATAGAAAAATTCATCTTTATTTATAAAAGTTGGGGTCTTACTGACCTCCCCTTCTTATGAAATTTCGCCCTCGAAATTTAAGTGCGATACTGGTATGTATGAAGAAAGGTAAGGATACCTTGATTTCATTTGATTCTAACTCTCAAGTCATTTCCTCAACATCGTGGTTCCTCCATGAAAACTTTGACTTGAGGTATAACCTTGGGGCGTAGAATATGTTCCTTCTTATCAAAATTTGAGCAGGGAACCTCTTTATCGTCAAATCTTCCGCTTATTTAAATCAGGTTCTAACTTCGATAATATGGTTGGTCTTTCACATATTTACGTAACATAGATATGTGAAAAGCGTTATGAACACGAGACATATTTTGGCGGAAAGCGAGTCTATAGAGCCCATGTTTCTACTCGATCGAGGATTAAAATGGGTAGATGAATTAAGGATTAAGTTTTCCTCTCTTTCTAAATCTTGTAACTCCTTTCCATGGAGCAACTCTTAACAACACATGATCTCTATATTGAATTCCACGTCCTTTCGATGAAGATCGTATAACTCTTTTATCGATTTTGTGAGGTTTTTATCGTTGTCGGATCGTTTGAATCTTTTAAAAGTAGTCATACGTACCAACTCGGTCCCAACAACGTTGCTTCACCCACCTCATCCCGGCATCTTTGGAGAAGCGACACTTTCTTCCATACAATGCTTGAATGGAGCCATGCGATACTTGCTTGATAAGCTGTTGTTGTAGGAAAACTCCACCGATGGTAAGAACTTGTCCGACTCCTTGAAATCAAGGACACGAGTCTTAATAGATCTTGAGAGTTTGAATAGTCCTCTCCATTGTCCGGTCCATCCGAGGATGATATATGCCGAGCTAAATCGTAAGTCTGTGCCCATAGCTTTTTTGCAAACTAACCCAAAATCGTGAAGTGAATCTTGGGTCTCGATCGGAAACTATGGATCTAGGCATACCATGCGATCTTACAATCTCGTTTATGTCATCTGAGCAAGGCGTTCAAGTGTATAAGTTTCTCGTATAGGTAAGAAATGAAAGCGGACTTGGTCGATCTATCAACAATGACCCAAATCGCATCAATGCCTTGAGAAACCTTAGGAATCTTGGTAGCGAAATCCATGGTAATGTGCTCCCACTTCCATTACGGAATTTCAAGTGGTTCTGATGGACCTTTTGGTACTTGATGCTCGCTTTAACTTCGTTGACAAGTTAGACACCTTGAGATAAGCGATGCTATCTCTCTCTTCGTATTGCTCCACCAAAATGTATGGCGAATATCATGATACATTTTGGTACTCCCGAGATGGATTGCAAATGGTGTGTTGTGCGCCTCCATCATGATATTATACTTTAAATCGGTCGTTAGGAACACAAAGTGCGGAGTTGACTCGAAGTATTCCTTCTTCATCGATTCTTGCTTGGCGTAGCACCTTCTTGCACTTTCTTCCTCATACGCATCGGCTCCAGTGCGTAGCTTGGCGACTTTAACTTTATCGATTAAAAGTCGGTTCTACTTTCGTATACTCATTATCATCACATGCGTCCTGGAGTCTTTAACTCTATCTCCATCCTTTGCAAGTCACACAAAATGGGCCTTTGCGTTGACAATATCGCTTTTCGTCTTGCGTATGATTTTCTACTCGATCGTCGGCTACCACGTTCGCTTTTCGAGGATGGTATTGGATGGTATGATCATAATCTTTCAGCGAGTTCAAGCCAGCGTCGTTGTCGCGTGTTGAGTTCCTTTTGAGTGAAGAAATATTTGAGGCTTTTATGATCAGTAAAGATCTCCACTTTCTCCCCATCAAGTAATGCCTCCAAATTTTAAGTGCTGAAGAAGACAACAATCGCTGACTCTAGATCATGAGTAGGATAATTTCTCTCATATTCTTTGAGTTGTCGCGAGGCATAGGCTATAACTTTTCCATGTTGCATAAGAACACATCCCGACCTTTTGCAGAAGCATCTTGTAGATGACAAATCCTCGAGGCGGATGGTATTGTCGAGCAGTCTTTGAAATAAGTCTCTCTTGAGTTCTTGAAAACTCTTCTCACATTCTTCGCTCAATAGAACTTTGTATCTTTCAAAGTCAATTTGAGTCGATGGAGTAGCGATTCGAGAAAATCCTTCCACGAATCTCGATAATAACCATTTAAGCGAGAAAGCTCGTGCTTGATCCATCGATTTAAGTTGTTCCCGACTTTGAATAGCTTGATCTTTCTTTGGGTCGGCAGATATTCCATGACTTGATACCACGTGCCCGAGGAATGCTACTTCTTCAAGCCGAACTCGCATTTCTTGACTTGGCATAAAGCTTATATTCACGAAGCTTTTGGAGTGTCGACCTCAAGTGTTGCTTTCATGATCTTCACGGCTTTTGGAATAAATAAGGATATCATCGATAAAGCGACCACAAAGTGATCTAAATATTCCTTGAATACTCGGTTCATCATATCCGTGAAAGCGTGAGGGGCATTAGTCGATCAAAGGACATGACTAGGAATTCATAATGCCCGTCGTCTAGGAGTTCGGAAAAGTCGTCTTTGGAATGTCGTGATTCTAATCTTCAATTGGTGATATCCGGACGAAGATCGATCTTTGAAAAGAATTTGGCTCCTTGCAATTGGTCAAACAGGTCATCAATACGTGGTGATGGATACCTATTTTTTGATGGTGACATGATTGACTCAGATAATCAATACAAAGTCGCATACTCCCATCTTTCTTCTTCACGAATAGAGCAGGAGCACCCCGAGGAGAAGTCTTAGGACGAATAAAGCGATGTCTAACAATTCCTGCGGTTGGGTCTTTAACTCACGAAGTTGATAAGAGCCATTCGATATGGGGCTTTGGAAATAGTTTTTGTCTTGGGTTCAAGTCGATACAAAATTCAATTTCACGCTCTGGGGTAGGCGGGGAAGTTCTTGAGAATCGTCGGAAATTTATTAACAATAGGAATATCGTTTTAAAAAGCGGCGTATTTTTATTTAAATCTGTGACATGAGCTAAGAAAGCTTGACATCCAGTTTTTGATAAGCGAATAGCTTTATGGCTTGAGATGGCCGTGATTGATTTTAATGGTTTGGTAGTTTGAATTAGCATAATAGGTTGATTAGGAATATGAAAGCTAATGACCTTACGAAAACAATCAATTTTTGCATGATAAGTAGTTAACTTGATCAATCCCTAGAATCACGTCGAATCTGAGTATTTTAATGAAATAAGATCGACGGGTAATGTGAAGTACCGATTTGAACCAAACAAGACTTATAAGCAGTGGATGTAATGAAGGTTTCTCCCAGCGGAGTTTCCACGAGATAAGTCGAAGTCTAATTTCTCGGAGTCGAATTTAATCGATGGTAGCAAGTAGGAGAAATAAAAGAATGGGTAGAAGCCGGTATCAAATAAAGTATAGACTTCATTAGAGTTTATGATAAGCTTACGTGATGACCTCATTCGGGTTCCTTGCTCTTTGGGAGGTCACAACAAAGCGCTCCCCTTGCACTTCTAGGTTTTGAATTTTACGGGATGGCCTTTGGTGCCTCCATCCTATTTGAATTTGTCTTGATGAAACAACAAAATCGAGCTAAGTGACCTTCTCTTCCACAATTATAACATGTTTTGAATGGCATGGTAGCAGATTTGGGTGATGTGTCCTCTCCTCGCATTTAAAGCATATGATAGGTGGTCTTTCTCCTTCCTTAACAATGGGTCTTTGGTCTTTGGCGTCTTTCCACCATTGTTGAATCTCCTTTTCTTGAAATGTCCATTCTTCTTATTTTTTGTACGATTACCACCGAAGTGGTTACCATATCTCGGCTTTGTTGATTCCCTCACGCTTGTTGTCACAGATTCGATGACTTCTCTCGCCGGTATTATAATTTTGTTAAATTCTTCTCTTTTAGGTTGTGTAGACTCATTATCGCGTTCCACTTAAGCGAGCCCTATTTACAACATCGAATACAAACACGGTTTATGAGAAATAAGATGTTGGCGTATCTCGACTTCAAACCTCTTAAAACATTCGTGCCATTCTCTCTTCATTATCCACAGAGTGGGAATATAACAAGTGATAACTCGCAAATTTTGCCTCGTATTGCGACACGGTCATATTGTTTTGTTCGACTTGATAAATTCCACCTCCTTCACGTATGGCGAATACTTTCGGGAAAGTATTTGTCATTGAAGCGACTCTGGAACTTCTCCCAAGATATCTTGATGCAATGAGTTGAGTACGTTTCTGGAATTCCCACCGAGAATCCTTTCTCCGCGCAACATAAAAGCGTGCGTAAAGGAACCTTTTGCTCTCGGAGCATCGAGACATCAAATATCTTGGTAATCTGTTTTATCCACGCTTGCTTAGCGAAGTGGTTTTGGCTCTCCCTTAAACTCCGGTGGTCCAGCTCCTTGAATTGTTTAGCGGTGACCGCCCGAGAGTTTTCTCGTGTTTCCACCTACGTTTTGGGCGAGTCGCTCTCTTTCTTTGTTGCATAAATTGCATAAAGCCTCACGAACATTTGATCATTCATCATTTGGTCGGTGTTGTTGTTTTGCGTGAGGATTATCGCCTTCACGATGCACATTATCACGATTATTGATATGTGGTGAATCAGCGATCGCCACGCTCCATTCTTATTCTCAACATTCTCGGATGTCATTTTTGAGATCTTGCCACAAAACAAAAGGTTAATTGACACGTGTAACAAATTATCCCTATCTTACGACCAACCAATAAATAGCACATAAACTTAGGTAGGTCATACTAGCGAAGGTATTCCCGTCTCTCCCCTCTAGTAATATTATTCTCATCTTAGCGAGGATCGTATCCTAAGCTCGATACCTGTTGTGGCGCCCCAAAATTGGGTATACATCACCCATCTTGGGTCGCCACTTTTACGTAGTGCTGAAATTTAAATACAACTTATTAACATAAGCATGGGTATGCAATCGACATAAAGCGTGAGTTTAAATACAAATATCGTCTACTAGATATTATCAAACTCAAAAAAAGTCCTCATTATAATTATTATCACACTATTTCATAGAATAGTGAGGACTACTAATCTTATCTTGAGGACCATCACTCGTTTCCCAGGCTCAGTCCAATTTATATTCTCATTTCAAGAAGAAACGGTGAAAGAAAGGGTGAGCTCAACTAGCCCAAGATGAAATATTATGACTAAGATAATGCGAATAAATTATCAATAGTCTTCAATGATGTTAAACCGATAAAATACAATAAACAACCGGTTTAAGCTGCGTGATGAATATCTGATCCATTAAAAAAGTCGAGTAGAAAATAAAAGTCTACTATCTTTTAGGTTTTAAAGGTTTTCATCTTTGTTATAGTTGAGACTCGAAACTTTAATAAATATTCCACATCATCGAATCACCCCGCACTACGACGATGATATTCTTTAGTATCGCGACCACAATTATTCATACCTTCTACGGGCGAGAATATTTGTGTATTCATTAATGGTCATGATCGTGCCAACAACAAGCATCCATCGATGCACTACTGACCCTTTGAGGATTTTTACCACATCATTTGTAAATTATTACGATTGATTGATTACCGAAGAATAGTCTCTGGTCGTAATCATACCAAGTCCATCCATATGCACTTCTGAGGCCACGAGATGACTTTAAAAAATATAAACATGAGGATGATGACAATGATATAAAATTGATAAAACAAGTTCAAGAATTATTTTATCCGAGGAATTATTAACGTCAAATTATCAACATGAATCTTTGTTTTGTAGAGTAAAATTCAAGAATGATCGGAAGAATATTTTCATGAAAAGATCTTTGGATGAAACGCAAATATCGAGGATATTCAACTAATTTCATGGAGTATAGAAGTCAAAGTTTTAACTTATTTGGGTATAATAAAGAATGGAATAACAAAAGAAATCACCGTGCATGCGATAAGCCGCAGCATGACGAGGTTATTCAGCAGAATAATAAAAAACGGAACCGAGTCGGGTGAAATTCACGCAAGCGGGATGTTCAAGCGAGAATAATAAAGATGGAACGGATCCGGTGTAAAACACACGAGATAGGATATTCCAGCGAGAATAATAAAGATGGAACCGGATCCGGTGTAAAACACTTGAATAGGATATTCAGCGAGAATAATAATAAAGGCGGAACCCGGTCAGGTGTAAAACACTTGACGAGGATGTTCCAGCGAGAATAATAAAAAGGCGGAACCGGTGGGTAAAAAAACACTGAGACAGGATGTTCAATGAGAATAATAGAAGAATGTCACCAAGTATAGGGTAAACCACTTATCTGAGTTATTCCAGCAGAATAATAAGCGATGGAATAACAACGAGTTCTCTTCATGAATAAGAAAGAATAACACCCCTTACATTTGGTAGGAGATTGAATCTTTGCGCGGTGTAGTAACAAAAAATACTCTTTCTTCTTTCTCTCTTATTCTCTCTATACTTTCTCTCTCTATAGCTTGAATGAATGAAGTGAAAAATAATGAAGCCCTGAGCCTCTATTTATAGAAGATTTCTAGCTTAGACTTAGTGTGAACTGAAAAGATGTGCAAAAGTGGTTTTGTAATGTGGTATGACAAGTGGTTTGGCGCTGTAATGTGAAGCGACAAGTGGTTCGACGTACGGTAAAGGTAATTACTATTAGCGAAGGTAAATACTATTGGCGAAGGTAAATACTATTCACAAGGGTAATTCTTATTGGCGAAGGTAATTACTATTGACGAAGGTAAATATATTATTCATGAGGGTAATTACTATTGACGAAGGTAATTCTTATTGATGAAGAGACTCTTAGATGATGACATATGAGCCCCCGTAAAATAATCAAACTTACCTGAATCATTTTTTTTTCATCAACACATATTTAATCTTTCAACAATTATTAATCATTTATAACATCGTCTCAATTATTGATTTAATCTTATAACATATTATCTGAGATGATCTTGTGACAATAATTGAATTAATAATATAAGAGATATGATCGTGCAATTCTTTGTGTGATAATTGAGCATAGGTGAGTGACTTCTCACGTAAGCATCGATAATCAATCTGGTGTCTTCTTATCAATTCTGGCGTATTCTTGTACTTTTACCACCGGGTAGTTCAAGCTTTTTTAACGGTAACACCTCATAGTTATTTTTATAAAATATTTTTGTCGTTTTCTCGATCAAACAATAATTACATTATGGGGTCCTGATGATTGAGCCGTTATACGAATATTCCTAACAAAAAGAATATTCCCAACCAAACGAATATTTTATAACAACTTGCATACTTTGCAAAATTTATAAATATTACCTAACTATAACATTATATCAAATTTATTCCATAATATTCAAAAATAATATTTATAGAAAAATTCATTTTATTTATAAAAATTTGGGGTCTTACACATCATATATTTTCTATTTTCATATATTATAAATCATAATCTCGTACAATTGATATGAGAGTTTCATGATTTTATCTCACTTTTGTTGAACAAATCTTTTCCTCTTTTCTTTGGAAGCTTTCGAGCGACTACTTATTTTTTCACCAATTGAGATTAGGTTTATTTGTTTACTTATTAATATATCTTGTTAATTCTATTATTATAATAAATCTAATTATTTTTTATGGCCCAAATTTTACCAAATTATTTATCCATCACATATTAATATTTATTAACTCATATAAAATAAATAACTAATTTAACCTTGATAAAAGATAAAGTCCAATTAATAACTAGTTTTATCCACCTTTGTGTTTATTTGAAAGTCTTTAAAAATCTTTAGAGATGAGGCAAGACTTTGGATATGGATTGATAGTTATAATTCTTCTTCTAAAGTCCGTCAAACTCTACCATTTGATAGAAATTTTTAAAATCTATGACTTTTTGAATACCAGAATACTTTTATAGACTTTGTAAAAATCTTAATTCAATACCACCTAACTTTTAAAGACATTAAAAAGTTGTAATTGAATACCACTAAACTTTTATAAACTCTTTAAATGTCTTAATTGAATACACCCAAACTTTTAAAGTCTTTAAAAGTCTTTAAAAATCTAATTGAATACACCCCTTAGTTTATTTATTAAACAAATAAAAAATTAAAGGTAACAAAATGTCGAAGAAATGTCTTTTCCGAAAGCTTACTATAATATATATTTTTTTATATATATATATATATATATATATATATATATACATTCACTTATTTCGTGAACTCATGACTTAGCTGAGAAGCATTAGTCGCCTCCTTTCCTCCGTAGAAAGATCTTAGCTTGAAGCGGCGATAAAATTTGGGAAGTCTAAGCTGCTGTGAGGGGACTACTGGGGCCCTCCCATGTGGCTGCTATCTTTGAAACCGCCGACCCTTGAATCTATCTATTAAAGCTCTGAGCAAGGCAAGGTAGATGCCAGTTTGCTTAAGACTTGGAGTTCGAAGTGGCATGGATCTAATGAGCTCTTCCTCGCATCTCCTCCTTGAATTTCATTCAATTCCATTTAATAAGGGGCAGTTGAGCAACGTTTAGCGCTTTCCGGGCTTGAGCACGAATCGACGACTATTCTTTGTATAAGATCTTCGGTGCATCGAACCCTTATCTTTTTGTCAAACAAGAAGAGAACCATTTCAGCTTTATCACCCCATTCAATTCAATGGAGGACTTCTCAATTCTTGCGATTCCCAGCCCCCCTTAGCCTTTCATAGCGTTTAGTAGTTGTAGGGATAGGTAGCTACAAGTAGTGTTTGAATGGAAAGACTCTTTTGAGTTGTTTTCTAAAAAGAAGAAGTGCTTGAAACATAGCTAACCCTTATTAAGGCAAGAGTGCTTGAAGAGAAAGGTAAGATATGGTTCCGTGAGAGCCCTCTATTTGACTAGCATACCCCCTCCCCCCATACCTTCATATCCAAGCTGGGAATGATTTACCTTCGGATTCAAATAATAGTGATTTCTACTTCAAGTATTGGATTTTCTGTCTCAATTAAGAGGGGTCATGGAAAGAACAGGTTCAAAATCACGATCAATTCCTTTTTCAAACCCTGCTGCAGCTGCACGAGCCCTTCCCGCGTGCCCTTATCAACGTCCATGAATGATAAATCATAGATCGAACCGCCGAATCGAAAAAATTGGGTGCTATCATATAGCTTTGTATCGGCTAAGTTCACGAGTTGGAGATAAGCGGACTCGAGCCGTGACGACATCCAGCATCACCCACCCTACCTACCACACTATATAAAGCGGTACAATCATCCTGATGCTAGAAATGGAACGCCCGTTCTCTCTATGGCCTTCACCTTCTCATTGTCCATGCATAATCCAACTCTGAACTTCTCTTCAAAGCTTGCTTGTTCCCAGGGAATGAAGGAAGAGCTTTCGGAAATGCGAGGTACCGGGGGGGCAAACAAGGTCGCAGACAAGAGGTGCTTGCAAGCACCAGTGGTGGTCCCACTAACGAAAAGCCCAAAGGAAAAAAAGGGGGGGATCTTTTTTGACACGAAATGCCCTGGTTCCCATCTTTTGTCCAGAGCTAAAACGAGTTATACGGCCGGTAGCAATAACCACTTTTTCAACCATCTGACGTGGGGGGGCTATCTGTTTGTGGTGACATAAATCCCTCCCTACAACTCATGAATTAAGAAGTCTCACAACAACAAGGTCTACTCGACATGAATTAGGCGTTAATGAAACCTTTCACAGGAATCTTTCACAAAATTCCCAATCCCAACCAATACTAACCTTTACAAAGTCCGAACGATTGTTGACCACCAGATCCGCTGGTCTGCAATATTCACCCGGGCCGATTGGATGATGGAAAAACCAGCAAGCTACGGCTTCAAAGCTGACCTTATTATTATGAAAAGGAGAAAGGACTTTTTATAGAAAGAGGTTGAGTAAGGCGAGCTTGAAGGCGAAGCTGGCCGCGCTTAGCCTATTACGTTTTTTTTGTTAGAAGCTACGGTCTAACGACCACGCCTACATAAGACGAACGACGGGATTCAGATCGGAAGCTTCCGTCCTTAAACCAGTCAAATTTTTATTCTTTTTGTATAACAACGTTCATTGTTTTTAAAATGAATAACATGTGATTAGTTAAATCATAATTAATGACATATTGGAATGGGAATATCAACTTCTCAAATTGCTCAATAATGTTGCCTATTTGCTTAAAAGAAATTCATCATCTGTAACCAAATATATTATTGCTGCCAACCAATATTAAAAAATAATTACATAATCAATATATTATATGTTAAATAAAGAAAATGAATTGCAAGTTTGAAAGTGAGAATTATGTTTTTTGAATTTTGGACTATGTATGGTTGCTCATGATTAAACTTTACTTTTTTAAAAGTAAAAATTTGAGGACAAAATAAATAAATTTACTCGCCTACGCGACAACAAGAGCAGATCTTATGTCCCCATTTTTCTTATTCTCTTTGTGTCTTTCACTTAAATGTTTGACACCTAGCCTCTTATTTAACACCAATTAATTTTAAAATTAAATAAAAGATTAGGTGTCAAAATTTAAGTAGAAGACACAAGAGAAACAGAAAAAATAGGAACATAAGATCTGCTCTCTTACGCGGCATAGGCCTAAATGAATAAGGCTAAATAAGGAGTTCATGGGCTGTTTGTGCCTGAAAGGGTTTATAGATAGCAAACTCTGATTTATATCATTAAGAAAAGTGTTTTATAAATTATATTTGTTTAAAAAAAATTGAAGTCCTATTTATATAAGGCCTTGTTTTCAAAATAAAATGTATTATGAGTTAGGCTATATTTATTAAAAATATAAGTTATTTTTTCAATCCGCAAGACACGACACAACTAAATGTCATGTCTACTGTCTAGTATAGAATTATAATGTTATGGGCAAATTTTAATGTTTCTTAATTTTTGGTAGTGTTTAATTATTTCTTTTTACTTTCTTTTTTTTGTCTCACCTCTTTTTCATGCACGGAATCTTGTTTGATAAAAATTTAGTCAATCTCTTTTTAACTCTTAAAAACAAAAGAATATGACCAATTTTTTTTTATAAAAAAAAATCTTCATTACTCTTTTACCCTTACTATTTTAATTTTAATTTTTAAAATTCTTCAACACCCCCCTCCCCCGCCTCACCACCACCACCACTGATCACCATCCACCCACCACCACTATTGCTAGCCACCCATCACCACCATCACCATATTTTATAATAATTATATAAAATTGTCATAACAATTATTATGATGTTTTATTAGACTTTGAATATTTTACTAATTATATATTATTGGTAATTTTATTTGAATTAATAATTTAATATTTATTATATTTTTATTTTTACCTTGAGTTTGTATAAACTGATACAAGGGTAAAATAATAAAATATTATATAAAACATACAAAAATAATTAATTATCAAATAATTTTTTTATTTAAATTATATTTTTTTAAACCTTTATTTATTTAATATAAAATATCTATTTTAATAAGCTTTTATTATACAATTTTATCGAACACGGATTACTTCATGATTGAAGAGTCTAACAGTGGAGATTAGAAAGAAAAATAAATAATATGAAGATCGACGGTCATTAAAAATATTGACGGTTCTGATTTAAATGAATGGATAATACGAAAACACTTTTTCGGCTTATGAGTCACAATTTTTATGTCCAATTTTAATGTAATTTTTAATCGATATATTGAATTCTCAGGTCTCCACCGCAAACCCTTCAATACGTGTCTTTCACCTATTGGATGATCAGGAACCGTCACAGGAAGGTGCTGTCAGCCAAGTAAACCCTTCTTTCAGGCATATAAGATGAGTGACAGGGACTCCAGACTCAGGAGCTCACGTTTGCGTTGCGTATTTTGCTTGTTTTGCCCTTACCTATATCTCTTCTATTTTATTTCCGGCGGCGACCGGAATTGAAGACGCCGGCAAAATTCAACGAAGGGACGAAAATTCAATTGAAGAAGATGAAGCTTTTCGTGAAGACTCTTAAGGGCACTAATTTCGAGATCGAAGCGAAACCGGAAGACACTGTACCAATCTGTCTTAGTTATTTGTTTTTACATATATATAAATTTATACCTTGATAATTATGTGGAATTTATTTCAATTGGATTGTTTGTTACCCAATGATTTGGGGTTGTTTCCCCATAGTATTTATCTACTGAACTTGTTGTCATTGGTTATTGATATAGTGTAAGAAGAATTCACCACTTGTTAACTGTATATTACTTTGGAAAATTGTTAATGTGGTGTCAATTTGTGATTTTTCATGCATTGGTAATATGTCAATTTTGGGGTCGAGGGGTTTTAGTGATATTCTTATGAAAGGTTTGTATTTCAATGTGTGTGGTGTAATTCTAAAGTTGCCTACCTTTATAATGCTATTTTCACGAAGAGGTCAGTCAATATGGAACATATTATTAACCCTAATTTATCCAGACTTGGCATCTTTACAGTAAAAAAGAGTGTTGGGTGTTTGGATTGTTATTTATGATGCAACTATTGTTCACCTGAAATTGAAGTGAAAGAAACTCTAAGAAATTATCTCATCGTTTATTGAATTGATGTTGTTTACTTTTGTTCTGGTTATGACAGGCGGTAACGCCTACTTCCTTGCTTATATTAAGATTTGGACAGATACTTGACACAAATTTAAGTTATTGTTTTTTATTTGTTGATAAGTTAGAAGAGATAAAAACTTGAGTGAATACATTAAAGTTAAGTATATGTTACTTTTACTGAATTAAATTTAGGCCCTGTCTTACAATGGGATCTATATATCCCTAAAAGTTCTTAGAAGCCATCAATGATCCTTAATGGTCCATCAAAACCTTTTATATTTTCACCATTTATAGTTATCAATGTGTCACCAAAACTATTTACATATCACTATGTACTTTGTTTGTTGACATTGTTGATGGTTTATTCAGGTCACTGATGTAAAGCAAATTATAGAGACAGCACAGGGTGCTGATGTTTACCCAGCCCCACTTCAGATGCTTATCCATCAGGGTAAAGTTCTCAAGGATTCAACAACACTAGTGGAAAACAAAGTTGCTGAAAATAGTTTTATTGTTATTATGCTCTCTAAGGTACATTTCTCATATTCTATGGGAGTTTTCAATATTGTCTCTCTATGGCTTAAACTCATGAAAGAAAAGAAGGCACGCTAAAAGGATCGTTGTGCTATTTGATCTTAATGTTAATAAAGCAACCTTTTGTGTTGGGCATCACAACTGAGATCGAAAAAAGGTAGTAATATTTAGTTTAGATTCTGAAAAAGGTTGAGCTATTTGTTACTGCAAGGTGCCTTTATCTAATCTTATTAGCATAGTCAGTAATTAGTCTTTCTCTTTTTTCTTTTTTTTTTCTGTTGCTTTGTGTGGAGCTGGAATTTTGGGTTTTATTCTTGGTTTCGTCATCTCGTCATGTCTTATTCCTTTCCTTGAGGTGGAAAGTCATGTGAGAATCTAATTCTATTACCTATGGAAAAAGAACTCTGATATTTTACTAATTCTGTATGTTCACTGAAACCATTGTAGAAAAAGGTCACACCAAGCGGAGAACCCACAGCATCAGTATCACTTTCTAATACGGTGAGTTCAAAGTCGTTTGTTTTCTGAGTGAATTATAGGTCCTCAGAATCACAAGTTTGACAGCTAAGTTGGTGGGAACTTTCCATTTGTTTGATGTTGTTTATAAGTTTGGCATAAGCTTTTCCTCTTCTCCCCCCAATAGTTTCATTCTCGTGTGTTTTTTCTTTTTTTTCTTTTGGGGTGGGTGAGGGATGTTGACTTTGCGGAATCAGTTTACTTGTCAACAGTATATATACATATTTTTGAAGTACTGATGTAGCTGCTTAACCGTGTAGGCACAACCATCAAGTTCATTACCTCCTTTAGTACAGCCTGTAACAACATCCACAGAGCCTGCATCAACTGTGCAGCTGTTAGTTCTAATTTATTTCATCTGTTTAATGTTGGGAAATTGTTAGGGAATAACTTGGATTTAACTAATCCATTTGGATATTTTCTGTAGCCCACAATCTGTTCCTGATACTACCCCTCTTTCGGCCCCTGTTACCGCTCCGGCTTCGGATCCTGCTTTGTCAGTACATATCCTCTTTAATGTTAAATCCATATTCATAATTTTAAGGCCATCTTTTCCTACCCTCTGTTCTTTTCTTAGTGATTAATTGTAACTTCACAATTATGTATTTTGCATGCTACTTTATTTTCACCTTTTTGATTTATTAAGCAGATTGGACTCCAATGTATATGGTAATGCAGCATCAAACCTTGTTGCTGGAAGTAACTTAGAGTCAACCATTCAACAAATTCTTGAAATGGGTGGAGGGAGTTGGGATCGTGATACAGTTGTACGTGCACTTCGGGCTGCCTTTAATAATCCAGAGAGAGCTGTTGAGTACCTATATTCGGTGAGTTCATTCACAAACCATGCTCGTTTCTTCTCGGTTTTATTTGTAATTCAATGTGTGTGTGTGTGTGTGTATATATATATATAAGTTATTTTTTTTATAATTCATTAGATTAGCTTGTGCTTAGCAGAAATAGGCTACATATATATATATGTGTGTGTGTGTGTGTGTGTTTATTTTAATGTTTTTTTAGCTTGTGCTTAGTTGAAATTGCTTGCCAATTTCTACTAGTTGTCTAAAAATAAATGGGTTATTGTTATTTGGGTGTTCAGATGACCACATGGGGTTTAAGCGTTTTCCCACTTAACCACCTGTAGTCAGTAAAGCTACATTTAAACTCCCGATTTTTTGAGTTAAAGTGAAAACGTCACCTTTTTCTTCCAACTTAACCGTGCGTGTATGTCACACGCCAAAAACGCGTGAGAAGATACTGAAACAATCAAAAAAGACTAGTAAATCTCAAAAATACCCCCTTCTTCTTCCTCAAATCACAATCTTCTCAATCATTTCTCACTCCTCAAACCGTGCGTCCTCTCTCTCTCATTTCAAGCAAAAGATTCACAGAGATTTCTTGGAAGAAAATGGAGATTCGATCATGCTGGTAGTTGTAAACACTAAGATTGAAATTTGATTGAAGGCTGATTGAGTCATTTGCCCGGAGTTAGAGATTGTGTCGAGTTACAGTGTGAGTTTGGATAAAATCGATTTAGAATGTAGGGAGAAAAGAATTAGGGTTACGAATACCCCTGGCGTGCTTACAGATGATTCCAACAGGTTGATTATCTGACAGATTCAAGAATGAATCACTTAATTTTCACGTTCATCACTGTCTTGATTTTTGATATGTTTCATTTTTTGGCTCTCATAGTCTCCACTTGTTTGATAAAATGCCTCAACAAAGAAATGGGCACAAATACTCTGTTTTGGGCTATTCAATTGGTATTAGATTTTATTTGCTCTATTTTGGGCCTCCCTTAAATATTCTGATTGGAAGATTTAGCAATAATTGAGGAAAGTTAGGGATGATATTGCAGGCAGAAAGTCAGGGATGGGCAATAATTGTGGAACATATTTGGAAAATATGAGTAATAGAACTTAAGTAATGGAGAGAGAGTTAGTGGGTTTGTAAGTCATATTAGTGGCAAGAAGGAGGTGGCATTCAGGAGAGCAATTGATCACTTACTAACCTCATGAAAAGCTTGAGCTGTCAACAAAATTAAGAGCATGAGTGTGTGAAGACTAAGCTAGCAATGGATGAATATGGAGCAGGGGAGGCTGCCCACCACCTCCATTCCATTTCTTGTTTCTTCTCTTCCTTCAACTGTTGATCATACCCACTCCACCCGAACCAAAGATCAAATTCCTAAATTTTCTAAAATTTAGTGGGTTCGGTTAAAGAGGAAGAAGGAGCTTAAGAGGACTGCAGTTGTAGAGAAATTTGGAACTAATTCTGAGATCAAAGGCACTACAACATCATTGAATTAGCAATTTGCAGCGAAATAGGAGGCATGTGTAAGTTTCATGAAGATTTATATATAAATAGGTTGATTTATATAGTTTATGTGTGAATTGGGGTAAATTGTATTTAAGGTATCCATGAATTAGCAGAATGGAGCTTAGTTGTTGTTCGGAGTTATAAGGATGAAAAATATGGATCAAACCATAAATAATTGGTTATGAATTCTGAAATTTAAAGAATGCACGCGTATTGTTTGACAAAAGTCCTATTAGAGATTGTTTTGTTTAAAGATTGAAATTTAGTAGAGGTTGATGCCAAGAATAAATGAAATGTATCTATATTCCATTAAGGTGGAATTTCTGAAATCTGAACTTTTGGTTAAAAGCAGATTTCAAATTTCATAGTTGAAATAATTGGATTTTAACTTTTAGACTGTTTTGATTCGGGTTTCTCTGTTGGTTTTATATCTACTTAGAATCTTAAACATCAATTTGACCTCCTCTCCCTATTGATTTGATATTCAGCATATTAGGGAAAGAGGGGGAAGAGAGAGAGAAAGAGAGTAAGTCAGTGTGTAAAGTCAAAAGCTTGATTTTGATATGGAATCAGAAGTCTCCTTGAGGGCAATTAAGTCTTTAGCCAAATCATTTAACGGAGTTAAGACGGAAATCATTTTTTTCACTTCAACTCAAAAAGTCGGGAGTTTAAATATAGCTTTACTGACTACAGATGGTTAAGTGGGAAAGCGCTTAAACCCCATGTGGTCATCTGAACTTAACCCTTGTTATTTTCTGCACTTCTTTCTATTTTGTTGGCAACCTATGAATTTTTTTTTCTCATAGTCCTTCCTTGCATCTCCTTTTCAAGTGGCACTTCAGAACTCAGGGATCTAACCCTTGGGGCTTATCCTTGATTGTTCTTATTAATCCCTTGCCCCCCTTTTTCTTCTCTATTTATGCATGTCAACCATTTTATTTTAATAGCTTTACTGTGAATGTAACTATTAATTTCAAGGAACAATGCTAAATTCATCTGATATGCTTTAAACCCACAGGAATTGAAAGCTGTGTTACTACCATTTTTTTGTAATCTGTTCCATTTAAATTCCCCAGTCACTTGATTTTGGGTATTTTGGAAATCTGTTATTGTCAGCTTTCTGATACTTTGAACAATTTTATTAGGGTATTCCTGAGCAAGCTGTAGTTCCACCCGTGGCCCAAGTTCCTGTTGGTGGGGATGCAGTAGACACTCCGTCCCAGGCTCCACAACCAACAGTGCCATCCAGTGGCCCTAATGCAAATCCCCTGGATCTGTTCCCACAGGTAGATGATTGTTAACTCATTATTCCTTTTTCGCTTATTTGAAATATAGGTTTAGACAATTATCATTCTGGAAACAGGGTCTTCCAAATATGGGTTCGAATGCAAGTGTAGGAAACTTGGATTTTCTACGCAACAGCCAGCAGGTACATGGGTTTGTTTACTGGATTAGTGGCTTCTTTAATTGTGATATAGCCTTGGAGTTCTGATTTCTGTGTTATTTTCTTTTACCCTCTGCATAGTTCCAGGCATTGCGAGCAATGGTTCAAGCCAATCCCCATATCTTGCAGGTACTAATTATTTAGTTGTCACTTTTGTTTGCCCAGCTGTTTCACAATTTATTGTTAACTTTTCTTGAATTAATCATGCCTTTCACAATGAATTGCAGCCTATGCTTCAGGAACTGGGGAAGCAAAATCCCAACCTGATGAGGCTCATTCAAGAGCACCAGGGGGACTTTCTAAGCTTGATCAACGAACCTGTTGAAGGTGTTGAAGGGGAAGGGTGAGAATTTTTTTCTTAGTTCTGTTCTCATCCTCCTAGTAGATTAGAAGTTACATTTGATACAAAATTTGAGCTTCTGTTTCTTACATTACTTTCCTCCTATGTTAGCCTGATTTGTGTTATGAAATGGAATCAGGAACATACTGGGGCAACTGGTGGGGCAGTGCCACAGGCTGTGACTGTTACACCTGTAGAGAGAGAGAGGCAATTGAACGAGTAAGCATGTGGACTCCATATATTGCCTCCATGTCTTAATAAATTGAAATAATTTCTAGATCAGCATTTGATATATCCTTCTCTCTTTCATTCTTTTTGTTTTTTTTATTAAGTAAAGATTATGACATAATAATGTACTATATCAATGTCAACACTTTCTTACAAAAAAATACTCCAATTAGTAAAGGCTTAAATGTCAATTGTTAATCTTAAAATATAGCCTGTCTTTATCTTTTGAACCTGAAACCTTTATTTGGGTAATGTAATAAACGAAATACATTATTCATTCTATTCGAACATTTTGCCAACCTTTATTAAGAAAGGGTTGGCACTTATATTCAGTAAACTATGTTTTCTCTAAAATATTATCTGCTTTAACGTAATTAATATTTTTTGACATATAAATCTTGAGAAAAAATATAAATTTTATATTAAGCATGATGCGGTTTACTATATTTTACCTGGTTATTATATAATTTCTCAATTATGTTTTTTATATCAAAATGTTATTTTGAAAATTTTCAGTTGCCTTTGTCACTGCTATAATAAGTTGCTCCAATGTTTATCTGGCAAATTTAATCTTTTGAAGGACAGGTAATAGAATGTAATCAGTGAATAGTGGATTTCATATGTTTTTTAGTCACATGTTAAAAGGTGAATAATTAGAGATCTGAGTTTTAAATCTTGGATGGATTATAATGTAACTTTTACTAAATACTGACATTTGACTTATTTGATATGCTTTCTGTGTATTAAACAACCTACATTGCTAAATTATTATTATTATTATTTCTTTTATTAATAATTAGAATTTATATTCATTCGGTTGAATTTTGTGCCAAGTAAAAGATCAGTATTAAATTATTTATTGTTGTTTTGGCAGCTTGAAGCAATGGGTTTTGATCGACCCACAGTATTGCAAGTATATTTTGCGTGCAACAAAAATGAGGAGCTGGCTGCGAACTATCTTTTAGATCACATGAACGAGTTTGATGACTGATGTGGTTTAAAATACAACAATGTCTTGTCTTGGTTCCTTCCAATTGAGTCAGTCGGATTATGATTCTTGAATTTTGGATTACGGAATTGAGTATGATTTTTCTCATTTTACAATCGGAATTGCCTGCATATTCATTTGTACATTTTATATTTGTGTAACATTTCCACCCAGTTTTCTGCATTATAAATCTATAGACAAGTGAAAAAGAATCCATTGCTTCCATTTTCTATTGCCCCACAAACTGTAACACCACCTCCACGGCCGGTCCAAGTTTCTCATCTCGGGGGTTGGCTAGAAAAGTAATAATTACTTTGGAAGTGCTGGATGAAGCTGCTGCTGCTGCTGCTGCTGCTGCTTATTATTATTATTGTACGTGGATAAGGAAAATTTGCTGCCGTTGTTTCTGTAGGACGGACTCGAGATTACTGTCACCCTTTTTGCTATGCATGTGCTGATTAAGAACGGTGGGATTCTAGAATTAAAATTAATTGTGTTATTGGGATATAAAAAAAAATGGAGCAGTTTAAAAGTTAGAATTAAAATTAATTGTTTTATCGGGATATAAAAAAAATGGAGCAGTTTAAAAGTTAATGATACAGACACTTGCCCCAAAATATGCGAATCCCATTTTAAGTTGGTTAAACATTTATCCCAACATATGCTAATCCAATTTGGATACAAGTTATATACTTGCATTATATATTAAAATACTAAAACTATCCTTGTGATAGTTTTCAAATATAAGGGTAAAATAATAAATATACTCGTTAAAATTTCCTTCCATAAAGTAAATTTCTTTTTTATTTTTTAAGCTTGTATAATTAAATAGTTTAGTAGCATCTTTAAACAAATAAAGCACAACTGACACGAGCCTCGTAATCTGAAGAAACCCGTCCAGTTCAGAATCATCCAAGGTGGAACTCGAAATATAAAACAGTAACACAAGTTTTAACAGCATATCAATCTGAAACCATAAACTAAACAGCTTACGCAATAGAATCATTGATCTATATCCTTGATAAAAGATAAAACTCATGTTGTTACAACAAAGCCTAGCCAACTACTGGATGGGAGAATGTCTTGCAGCACAGCATTAGCAGATATATAACTCATGTCATTGAATGAATTCTTCAATAGTCGGTATCTGTTTTCTTCATATCGAATTTCCTTCATCTATACCTATACCTATACCTATACCTATATTTCATTCACTACATTTGAAGTTATCCTTTTTCAAAAATAAAATAATGGTGTTTGGTCAAATTCAGCAGCATCTGTGGAACTATCACAAGGAGGATAATTTAATTGCCACTAGAAGTTGAAGGATGGATTCAGATTTTAAGACCAGGCTTCCAGATGGTACTTTCCAGCCTTTTCCAAGGCCCTAAGCCATCTTCCAGCAGCTTCCCTTGGTACCCCACTTTCTTTACAAATAATTTCCTCAAAGGCTGACGACACATCTGATGGCATTTTATCCGAAGAACCTGCTACATAAACAGCAGCACCCTCACTGAGCAAATTCCACACCCTCTTGCTCTCTTCACGCATTTTATGTTGCACGTAAACCTTCTGTGGCTGGTCTCTAGAGAAGGCAACATAAAAGCCTCCACCCATGTCTTCTGAAAGTATTCCACCATTTTCTGAGTGAGACAACCAAAAGTCTCTGTACAAAAAATCATTCTCTTCATTTCGGCAACCAAAGAAAAAAAGAACAGGAGCAGTTGAACCAGATTTACTTTGCAACGCTCTTTCCTCTACAAATCCACGAAAAGGTGCACAACCAGTTCCAGGTCCAATGAGAATAAGGGGAAGTGATGGTGGTGGGGAAGGAAGAGAACCTTTATGGAACCAAACTGGTATCTGGACTCCTGTTCAAACATAATTAAGGATAAGAAGAACATCAAAACATTGAGTTGATAAATTTAGTTACTTCACAAACCACACTCATTAAAACCCATACTTTGCTGAGGATCAAGTCCGGCTAGCCATGCGGAGCAGAGACCTGCACGTGTCCTCTTAAAAGGTGTATTCCAAGAAACTGCTTTCACTGTTAAGTGTACTTGATTGGGATGAGCTGAATGGGAAGAAGAAATGGAGAAAGCCCTTGGTTTCAACGGAGGAACCAATTGAACCAACCAATCAAATGGCATTTGTACAGATGGGAAATCCTCTAATACCTGCAAAACAAAAAATATCAATTGATTTGTTAAATAAATAAATAAAATAACTATAGTTACCCTTACATTTGAACTTACAAGCAGAAAAGTGAGGACCCCATTTTATAAATCAATGCAGTACTTTCAAATGCATAATGAGAAGCAAAATTGTAGTATTGTCACGTACTCCTCCCCCTTAAACTATGTGCCCAAGTGAGGAGGGTCGCCTGAATTGAGAGGGAGGAAGTACTCACTAAGCAAGAATTAGGCACTAGAAGAATTTCACTAAAATACACCACGGGATAATCAAGAAATCATGACACGTGAACTCGAAAAGTTCTGTTACAAAAGGTAGTCTGCTAATTACTAATTTAGTAATTTACTACGGTAATTAAACGCAAAACTCCAAGTTCCTTCTCTTTAACATAGTTTGATTTGTGCACAGTGTTCTAAAATCTGTAGGAGGACCTAGGCGGCAGATGGGGAGGGACTCCTAGCACCTAGGGATAGGCATTTTACTAGGCGGTCTTCTTTATTTATCTTTCTATTGTACAGATTTGCATATAACTATATATTAAAATTTACATGAAAAGATGCCACACACAAAATTTCGTGCAAGGCACAGCAAGTTCATTTGATGTATTGCCTCTTTCATTAAATCGAAGTGATAGTAGACTAACTCTGCAATGGCTGGTGCACCGGCTAGGGCCTATAAAGTTTTTTAGAACACTCTTTTTGCATAGTACATATTTTAAACAGGAAAAAGCTCCCATGACAACAGTTGTCGGTTCAACGTGATGTAATTATTCACCCATATAAAAAAATTATATTTTAAATTTCCCCACTGATATTGTACACAAATGAAAGAAAATTTCAAAACTTAAATTACCAAGGTTTCACTTGAAAATAAACATACTTAGATTCCATGGATAACAAGGAAACAGAAACAATAAACTATTCATCAATTAGTACATACTCCATGGAAAACAGGGGAGAACAAACAGATTGATGACTAAGCTCAGTTCCACAAGAATGAGAAGCATAGGAAGATGTCAATTATATGATGCACAGAGCTAATACAAATTCAGAGTTGCTTAAAAAAGACAGATTGTCACCTCTAACACAGTTCTTCGTTCTTTCTGGTTGTATTGATATAAATCATCTCTCCCTTCGGCTGAAGCAAAATATTGCAGTCTTTCCTTCTCATGCTGAGCACTGGCGAAAAAACTCATGACCTAAGAAGTGGTTATATCAGAATGGTTCATCACTCGAAAAAATCTTTGGCACCTTGAAATCTTGAGAAGAAAGCAGGAGTGCAAAATTCAGATAGCCATAGCAAAAAAGTACTGCCCGAAGGTCGCACATGAAAGTCTATGTATTACAACACTTGTTTATAGTACACAAAAAATAATTTTTAAATATATGTCAGTTACTTATTTGGATGAAATGAGGAAGATCTGTTGCTATATTGTTTGTTATAATCCCTTTGAAGAAAATTTTGTTATTAAACTATAAAAAGTTACAAGGAAATGAACCTCAAACAATCCTACTCTAGCTAATATATTGAAGCTTGCCGAGCCTTTGAAGTTTGAAGCGTCTCAACTCGTAAAATTGCAACTACAGTCATAATCCATTTATGTGGCTAAAGTCGATAAAACTGTGTATTCACAGCTAGTGGCTGACTGGTTGAGCCTAATAAGATAGCAATTACAACACAAAAAGTAATAAGTACTTGGTTGTGGACCTATAAACCTCCTATTTTCCAACCGAAATGTTGGCCTACTTCTTTCCATTCTAATACTCTATCCGAGAATTATCAGTTTTATCAAATCCATTCCTATCAAACTGAACAATATTGGATCAATTGACAAATATTGAGAGGAAGATGTTTTTACCCAGATGGACTCATGGAACATGAGAAAGAATTTCCATTCCTCAGCCAGAAAGGCATGTGGCCATGAAAGAGGGAATTTGCAAAAATATACTATCTCCGTCCCACAATAAGTGCTTTTTTAGGCTTAATATTTTTTTCCAAAATAAGTGATGTGTTAGAACTCCAATACAATTTTTACAATATTTTCTCATATATGCCCTTATGCATTCAATGGTATTTATTGCATTTTTCAATCACTACAATTAAATGACACTCATTAACTCTTCAACTTCAAAAAAAAAATATTAAGGGTATTTTTGTCATTTTAACTTGTGTATTGGTATGTGTGATTTAAGCTAAAAAAACACTTATTATGGGACGGAGGTAGTATAAATAAAAAAATTGACTCTGAGATCTATTCCAATCTTCCTTACCAGAGGATTACATTAAGCTTATGCAACGACATCAACGTAAACAAAGACCATTTCACATAATTTTTATTATTTTTTTATAAAAAAAAACTTGATTTTTCAGAAATTACAAATTTTGGTTCAACAAAAGTTTTTGAACTATTAGAGCATTAACAACAGTTTCCCTAATTAACTCTTTATCCTCAATTTTGAAGAATGCATCAACAAATCATTATCCAACAGCTTCCTTATCCTTATTTGACTCTCTATTTTAATCCCTATATAGGATTTTATTCCCCAGAATGAGAGAGTCAAAAGGCCATTCTCTATATATACAAAATGATATTTCACACCCTCATTTAAGTGGACAATTCATCAATCATTTGACATTTTTTTACTACTTTATTTTCAAATTATTAATATTGACTTATATTTTAAAATTAATTTCAAACATATTCAAATTTAAAAGCGATATAAATTTATTTAATTTATGTCAATATAATTATAAATATTATAAGCGTAATAATAATTATAAAATTTATTATTTTCAAATTTTAAATGAATCATATTAAATTTAAATTTAAAATATCACAAATTAACTTTTAAAAGTTAATATTAATCTTATGTACATTTGCAACTACAATCCATTCAATACTCACTTCATAAACTACTTTAACATATAAAATAAAATACATTATTTTATAATGAAATATAATTGATAAATTATACTCTCTCTTTTATAAATTATAAGATTATTATTAATTTAATATTTTGACTATTGGAAATTTTAACTTTTAAATTTTAAATTTCATTATTTAAAGAATCAATATAAGGAACATGTTGGGTACATAGTGTAAAAATTGAATCTCTACTTTGCAAATAACCCAATAACACTGCAGAGTAGGGATAAAGATAAGGAAACTGTTACGAATGCTCTTACAAACTTAGATTTGCTCCATATGATAGGTGGGCATTGCAAAGCCAGTTTAGTCTCTTTATTGCCAAGATTAGCTACTACGAAACCTTACTCTAGTTAGGAGCTGAAGAACCCTAAGGTGTATAAAAGAAAATAGGGAATACATTTAATTGTTTTAAGCAATCGCAATACATTCAATTATAGGTCAGAGGAGTTAATAAATCAGAAGCCCGCTCCCTATTGAAGTTCAGAAGAAGTCACCTGCCACTTGGATCTTTTGGAAAGATAAAAATATATTAGCTGATTCATGCAGAGCCCAAAAAAAAACTTTAGGGAAGAGAACATGCTGCAAAACGTATATTATCGAAGCAAGTGAATAGGTGAAATTGTTTCAGTTTGGAATACAAACTAAATAATCCTTCAGTCCAGAAAAAGAGTACCATATTCAGCGAAAATCACAAAGAAAGGAATTTTTTCTGGACGGAGGGAGGACTAAGATTTCCATCAAAATCCAGCACCATGTGAAAATGAGACTGCAGAATCCTTTAATTTTTTTATAAGGTAATTTTCGAACCTCTTCCTGTTTCTGCACAAAATGAGGCACATCCAAGTGATAACAGTGTAAAAACGTAGTATTTTCCAACACCTTAAGGATTGCAATAGATCTGAAACCCACTTACTTGGTTAGCAAATGGATCAACTCTTGAGTATAAGACGAGCAAGACAAAATAACCAATAGCATGACAGGTTATCCAAGCTAGCAGGTATAATAGGGGGAAACAGTAACATATAGAAGAGTTTGTACCTCAAAAAGATAACGCCTGGGGGAAGCCGATGCAACATCCATTGTGAACTCCACAAATGTTTTTAATCTCACTGGAATTTTTGATGCATTGTGATTGTCCTTATCTCTACGCAGAGCCTGCAACATAATATAAACTAATATCCTGGCACACACTACGTGTGTAAAATGAATGAGATGTTGGAGAGAAAATAGGAATTAATAAAGGAGTGGAGAGAGAGAGAATGAAAGTTTTTGAGTTTAAGAAGTAATTGCTCATATCTTTTAAAGGGAAAAATAGGAAAATAAAAAAGCTTCACTAAATTGTTTACACCAAATTAACTATCAAGTTTATCCTCCAGCTTTATATATACTAGTATTTGGGCACACACTTCGTGTGTGTAGAATGAATGATTGGAGACAAAATAAGGATTGATAAAGGAGTGGGGAAAGAGAGAATGAAAGCTTTCGAGTCTAAGAAGTAATTGCTGTTATCTTTTAAAGGGTAAAAAGGGAAAGTAAAAAAGCATCACTATTTTGTTTACACCAACTCTCCTCCTGCTTTATAATATAGATAGATAGATATATGCCCCAAGAGTACAAGATTCTGGCGTTTCTTTACTGTACACTGTGAATGGACCAATATTTTCTTTTTTTTAATCGATGATAAATATGATTAGTGGCAATAGTAATCTAGGTCTATCGAGAATGCAGAGAATATATGAAGTCACAAAAGGCATACATATTTATTGCTTGTAAAAAATAAACAAAGCTCCCATTTAGGTTCCTTCCTAATGTCAGACTCACAGTACCTTCAAATGCATTACAGTAGACTAATTAAATAGGCATTTCTTACATGTCTAAACCATCTCTGTAGTGTGTTCAAATTGCACTACAGTAGTTTAACTAATTGAATTGGCATTTCTTACACGTGGCTATAACAACTCTGTAGTGCTAAAACTTGAGACTGGTTTGAAGAATGGCATGGCTTTTACCACAACATAGTGTATACAATTAACCACTTAAATATTCAGATATATGCATTTAAACACTGCAAATATATAAGCTTAGAAATAGGCACTATTGCATAAGGATATTTATTATAAAAGAAAACTGAGAGAGTTAATTTATAACAGAAATACTTACAGTAATGTAAGATTCAGGGTTCAAATTACAACGCTTAATAAAAGCATCTATTGCAGCAGGACTTTGTTCAGGAAGAACTTCAAGAACATCTCCAACATTGTACTCAATACACTGCAAAAACAGAAATGCCAACAAAGCAATTGTAAAAACGAAATGTAAGGTTGGACTCAGAATTACTTTCTACGTTCACTCCTCAACATCTTGAAATTTTGAAATGAAGTTGGTCTTTGGACATACATATTACAGCATCTTATCATGACTTCTGGTCAAACATCATCCATTCTAAGAAGTTAATTGAGTGTCAGAACGGTGATATTCTAGGCAGGATCTTGAAGTTGATGCCATAGGCTCGCAACATAAAGGGAAGATTATTGAGCACATCTCAGGCTGGAGTTCCTCACAAGAGAGAGATTGTGAAAGGTGATGACTAATCACTAACATAATTAGGTACAACAGTACCTAGCTTACAAGTCGAATTGGATTCCACATGCAAATCAAGGGCTCTCATTGTGGACTATCTCCTCACATTGGTAACCCATGCCTCCCAAACTAATATGTACAACTTGTGAGGTGCAAAGCTTAGACAAATGCACATGTGACTAATTGGTGAACTATGAGATTGACTAAGTTAACTGTGTTTCAAATCAATAACATAACTTCTGACTTACAGATGACAGAGCTTCAAATTCCAGGTGGCGTACATCCGTCTCATAGCCAGCTTTACATAATGGATAATTTTTTATCTACACCAGTGAACTGGAACAAATTATAAAAGGCACGAGTCAATAAATACAAGTGACTAGCTAACACTCATGTTATATGTAAATTATATTAGAATTTAGAAAACTGTGGCACGACTCTGTGTGCGAGAGAGTGTTTTTGCCTCCGTTTTTATAGAGACAGCAGGGGAAAAAATGTCAAAAGTTCAATCCTACAGAGATAACTAAGATTAAATAAAACCACAATATTCTTTATAGCAGACTATAACAGCAACAACAACAAAATAATAATAATAATAATAATAATAATAATTGCACAATATTCCTGAAAGGTTTTAACTGTCTCTTGAGGGGGGGAAATCAATATTTAAGTTAATAGAAGTCAGCCTGCATGAATGCTATTCTTAAACTATTCATTCAATAAATCATTAGGAAGAAGCAGTCTGTGCAAGTTATTTAAAAAGCTCTCTTGTAAACCTATAAGAATTCAAAACCAAATTAATAAAATCATACAAATTAAAAAAGCTCAATCGAAGAGATGTTCGTTTGACATATTTACCTTGTTGCTTGGAGACGGAGCATGAAGAACATTAGGATGCGTATAGAAAAAGCAGTTTAAACAAATATATAAACTAGATTAAATATGAAACGAAGTTTGTGGAAAGAATTTGTACAGCTAAAACAATACTTCGAGACATATAATATTCGAAAGTGCTGCAATTACCAGTTTCAAGAAGCAGTCAGGCCTATTCTTGTCATGAGAAAATTTCCCTGGGGACATTGAGCGAGTGCTCTCAATTTGCATCTCAAGGCACTTCAGATCTGTGATAGTCACAAATTTTGATTTCAGCTAATAAACCAATAAAAATACTGCAATATGAATTAAAAAGTGTTCAGCCACTATGATACACCTGGATGCATTGCAGTGTGATATGGTTAAAAATTAAAGACAATATAGTCCAAATTACATATTGTTTCAAATAATGAACTCATCCAGGATGTGTTGCCAATGCCACTTCTAAACACAACGTATAAGTGTTTCATAGTCCTTCCTCTACTCTTAAACCTAATTATCCTTGGTGATGTTACTGCTGTTAGAGCTTTCTTCTATTCTAAAATTTTCTTTTTTACTTAACCTTCAAAATCTGGTAAAATCTTTATTTTTCTAGATTAAAAAGGATTTGTTTATTGGAAAGGAGTGTGATTACATAGAAGAAAAGAGGTCTCTGAAACCAAAAAGGAGGAAAAAGAAGAAGTCCTCAATGGAGAACTGAACCCCAAAATAAAGCTACTCCACGAAAAGCACCCATTGTTGAATCCCATAAAAAAAGCTAGAAAAGTATCACGTAAGAAAGCAAACATATATTGCTCACGAAATATCCTAGCAATCTGTTCCATTCACTGACCCCCAGAAAATTGCAAAAACAACCACATCTCCAAAGAATCTTGGTCCTTTTTTTATAAAAGTAGAATATTGGTGTCCTCTCTCTGCCAAAAACCATCGAATTTAACTCGCACTAAAAGGCTCCACCAAACAGGTCCAAATGTAAAAGGGAAGTCTATATATTCAAATGGAACTCATCAGAAGTCGCTTACTATCCTGATTGAAAATACTTAGATTCATGGTCCCAATCCCATGACCTCCACACCTTGGATAGGAGCAAACTGTAATTCAATCCACCAGATGATTGAACACCTCATTAAAACATAGATAAGCGCACTAGCAAACTCAATTCAATCTTTTTTCATTTACTCGTGCACCTAGTTTTTTCACTTTTTGAGCCAAAAAAATGAGGCTATTAACACATATATGGTTATTATTTTCCCTCATAATGTGTGCAAAATTTCTTGCGACTGTTCAAACAACACGTACATTGTTAATGGAATGTTCATAGAGACCAGATTCACTTTATATACCACAATTCTTTTCAAATGAAGTTTTTGCAGTTCTAGTATCAACAACCAACCAAATAAAGATTGCTACAAAAACAAAAAAAAGAAAAATTACAAGTACATCAATATTAAAAGAAACACACCAGAATCGCATGCAGAATTGCTGCAAAATAACAAGCAGAACATTGCTGCATAAACTCAAAAGCACTATCAAGCATTCAGTTGAGATAAGAAGAAGCACTAAGTTGACCCAAAAAAAAAACATGCTGCTGATTTGCCATAAATTTGAAACATGAAGTGCTTCTATCCATAGGCAGAATCAGCGAGCATTACCATATTTGTCATTCCATGAGTTTTTAGTTTCATATTTTCAAGTTGATTGTAGTGAGGATAAAAGAAAAAAAATGGTTATTATTATTTTCAACAGCATATGTAAAATCAAGAAACAAATAATTGATAAATATCATGGCGTACACTCCATTTAGCAAGCTGCAAATCAAGTCTAGAGACCTTAAACAATCTATTTACCTGTGATAGCTGAATATTGTGAATTTAATCCATCAATATCATGATATATAATTTGAAATTTGGGTTGATCCATCAAGTTCATATTTGCAATCGCATCTGGACCTTTTGGTAGCAATTTGGGGTACTTCAGATACAGGGTATTCCAGAAAGAAGACATCCAAGGATCTAGAGCACCTTCATACCTGTGAAAAGGTACCCATAAGTTTATCAAACTTGTTTTCGCAGTTAACAGAAAAGAAGGAAACACACACACACACACACACACATAAACAGACACTTCTATTCGTTTGAATGAAGAATTTTTCATAAAATAAAAACTTATAAAAAGAAATTCTGATAAGCCAATGAATCCAGACTGATATTTGTACATCTTGATTCATCTCTCTACCTTTGCCTAATCACTCTCCCGAAAGGTAACAGTCAGCAATTAAATATTTCACCACCAATCAAGCGTTTATTTAGCTCTAACAGCCCTACCTTTTTCTTTTTTCTTTTTTCTTTTTTAACAAGTTTCTTACTCCTACCTAAAAACTTATATATCCAAACAAAAGCTAAAATCAACCTAATGATACCCATCCTAAACCAAATTATCACCAGAATTTCAATGCTGATCTGCATTCATATTAGCAGAAAAGTCTTGGTCAGGGTATATTTTGAAGTTGTTCCACATATCAGGCTTGTATTGTACATAAGATATGTGTAAGTACATTTAATTACATGAGTAAATTCAGTTGGTAATCGGAGCTATTTACCACCCCACAACACAAAAATAAAATGAAAAAATAAAAAAGGATTCCCTTTGACATTAATACTTTGATTATAACTGCTGCCAACCCTATGAGATGAAGATATAAACAAAAAAGGCAGGAGAAGTTTCAATGCATGAGCCCAAAGAGAAACAAAAAAGACACTCTATCCCAAAGTAAATTAATATTCATTGCCCTACCTCAAAAAATTCTAGCATTCTTCTCGACCTAAACTCCTCCCAAACTTCTACAAGATTCAATTTGAGCTCTCAAAAAAACTTAACATGCACAAAAGAAAAGGAGAATTTCTTTTTGGGACAGAGGGAGAATATAATAAAAGATAAATTCATATATGGTATATCCAATCTGTCAATTATCCAAAATTCTAAAGCATTTAAGACTCCAAGAAAGTGATATAGGGTTAGAACCATTACCCCGAAGGGTGCTGATCATCTCCAAGACCTCTTTCAATAATTGCTGCTGCACCAAGATCTGAAAGTCTTTTATCTAGCTTCTTTGCAACAAACTGCAGCAAGCAAAGACAAATAATTTGTGAGCCAAAGTAAAGGACAACAACTATGAACCACCAAATAATTCTAACTGATGAAACCATCCACCCAAAAACTTTTGTAATGTGGGCTATTAAATTCAACAGAATGACCACTTGATTCGGTAACATCAGAAGCCAAGTATCTAAAGGTGATGACATAGTACTCGAATCGCAATATCTTAGAAAGTTGTATGAATTATCTTTGAATTACCTCAATTTATATCAAGAAGTGAATATGAACAAAATATACAGATATTATATTAGTGACCCCTAAAAATAAAAAAAAAATTGGATCGCTCGAGTAGCACGTGCGTATCTGACTATTTAAAATATGCAAATATTATGTACCATCAAATACGCCGAACACAGGAATTATAACAATCATATTTATTTTACACAAGCCTCAAACACACTTGCGTTGAAATCCCTTCTCAAATTAATGTATTATTTTATTTTAGCCATAACTGCAGAGCAAAATTTCATAAAAATGATAGTCACTATTCTTACTCATACAGGGATACCTGAACTCCTCACCCGTCGTCGTCATGTACTTAAGCTACTCTTTGTTTGCAAGGAAATGTCTTCCCCAATAAAACAAAAAAAAATTGTAGATAGTTCTCTTGGTACATGAAAAAGAAATATTTATTGACTATTATCACATTGGCAAAACTGACATTCAATGTGCACAATTCTATAGTTGGTGCAAGTAAACTAGCAAGGTAGCAAAGGGTACTAATTTATATAAAAAAGAAACAAGTGACGCAATTCATCAACTTAATTAGAATTTCATAAATTATTACATTATATTTCTGGTAACCAGAATCACCCAATCCAAACACCGCATAGTGAACTCCTTTCAGCCAATGCTGACTAAGATTTCTTTGCAGAAGATATATCCAAAATGCCTACACAAGGTAAGCAACAAACAATTAGACAGGGATATTACAACTGATACTAGATTTGCTCCGGGAATTTAAATTCATTAAAAACACAACCAACCTTCATGGGATCTGGCGTGTCCCCCTGGCCCGTAGTGGAAACAACAAAAATCACATTCTCCTCACAAGGCAAATAACTCTGAAATATATACACAAGTAACATATAGATGAGAATCACGCTCAGTCTCTAGTTTCATTCTAATGTTGAAAACAATAAGAAATTGGAGGGAGGGGGAAGGCACAAGAAACAATGGTTCATGCATATGTCTCCATTAAAACACGCAAATTCACATTAATATTGGCAACTCATTCATTATACACAGTTATATCATGCAACGCTGCACTTTTTATTTGCTTTCTTGTGTGAATGAAAGTCAAGTATATAGCAAACTTTTGACTCTTCAGCATCGTATCCTTCTTTTTTATTGAAGGATATTTAATTCAAACCACTCCAACATCATATGTTAGTGCGAAACAAAAGAATTCATCAGCTGTGGCGGATTCTACTTTTAATAGCACTAACAAGTAGACTGCCATAAATCAAAGGGAAAATTTAGACCAAACCACTTCATTTAGCTTCGTAACAAGCTGCTGAAGTACAAAGAAACCCAATACACTGGAAGCAGAATGCTCCAAGATTGCATGCAGTTACTGATGATCCATCCCTACTTCGAAAGTCGGATAAAAAACAAGCATCTTGGTGCTGAACTCCACAATTTAGCAAGTTAGGGGTCACTAGATCAAAAGTGGCAGCTGCAATGCACTTTCAAATGTGGCATTATTCAAAACTTCCCCTATAAAGTAACAAATAAAACTATCCTCTTCTTTCTAAAGTTTTTGTGTTGGTTGTTTCTGCAATGTTATTAACTGACGAACAATGTTATTAACTGAAAAACTGAGGGAAAAATGTGTGACTGAAATTGAAGTTACCTTCCGACCAATTAAAACCCGACCAAATTAATCAAAATTTGTGGTGGGCCAGTTCCAATAAAACTGGGACACACGACAAAATTGGAATTGAGAAGTGGAAGTAGAGGTTTTATCTGCTTCAAAAAATCAAACAGTTTTATAGTGCTAGTTCCTAAATTAGATTTAGAATAGACTAAAAGGGTTGGGACTTACGGCGTCAAAATCATCGATAGAACGAAGAGTGACGGGACAGTCTCTCCGCTCGGCTTCGCGACCTAATCGTTCGGCTGCATCCATTGCATTTCCTGTTTGTGAAGCGAATAGAATCAGCAGCTTCTTCAGCGGCTTCTCCTCCATTTAATTTTCTCTTCTTCGTTCTCGACCGACAATCTTGAAACTAAATAGATTTAGGGGCTTTTTTTATAAAACTGAATTAAACGGTTACTGATTTAAGTTTTCACGTTCTTAAACCGATTATGTCACAGGAAAAGTACTGCCTTTCGAATTTATATGCTCCCTCAAAAATCAAAATATAAATATTTCATTTTAGTAATATAGTCGAAAAAAAAAGTTTATTATGTTAACAATTTCACGACAGAAAAAAATCTAATTTATAAAATTTGTTAATATTAAGAATATATTTTTGTTTTAGATAATATGATAGTGGATTATGACAATAAAATTATTTTATAATAATAAATTTAAAAATATTTAATATTGTTACAATAACTCTTTTTGTGTAACAAAAAAATATAATTATAAATAAGATTTTTTTTTAGAGTGAGTTAAGTATTTTTATTCTTAGTTAATTAAATATTGTCATATTATTACTATTATTTTTAGCGAGTGTGTATAAATTTTAAATATAAAATTATTGTTTAATAAATTTATATGTAATTTAAGTGGATTGAAGTAATGATTTAGGGGCCTCATATTGTTCAATTAAAAATTGAATGGCAACGATTGAAAGATTATTATGAAACAATTCCTCTGTCAGCGAGGCTAGCTTGACTTCTGACATCAAACCTCCGGACTTAAAAGTATTTGCAATAAATAATTGCGGATAGTTTATGTTAAAAAATATCAAAGTATTCCTTCCTCTCTTAATACTATTTTTTATTTTTATATCATTAATATTTAAAATACAATAAAAAAAATTATGTTACAAATTCAAAATTATCAATCTATAAGTTGTTGAACAATTATCATTAAAATCTTTGAAATAAGTTGCGTTGTTGATATATTTTGATATAGTTAAAATGACTAAAATTAAAGTTAAAAGTTTTGTAT
Organism: Panax quinquefolius; assembly: GCA_020205615.1. NCBI lineage: Eukaryota > Viridiplantae > Streptophyta > Magnoliopsida > Apiales > Araliaceae > Panax > Panax quinquefolius. Next base: position 12,337,020 of record CM035169.1, read on the forward strand.
TTCAAAATACGCCATTGTCGGCTTTGATTAAATATTTTGGTGTTTTAACTACATTAAGCATATCAACGATACTTATTATTTTGAAGATCTTTGTAAGATATTTTAATGATATATAGATTGACTTAAAAAAATATTAAATTTTAAAATTTGATGAAAAAAAGATAAAATTTTGTTTTAGGAGAAAGAATAAGGATTATGGGTTTTTAATGTAAAAAATTATTTATTGTTTTTACGGATAATTTTATAAATATTTAAATTTAAGCCATTAGCTCCTAAATTAAACGATTAAAAAAATTAACTCTAAATAGTGTTAGGGCCAGCACGGGCCTGGATCTCCCCCTTCAAGTTAGTATTAACCAATTTACCGTTTTTTAGGACGCTCATCTAATAGGCCTTGTGAGTTACGATTCGTTTCTTTGTTATCAAATCCGCATATGCAAGTAGTTTTCTGAATGGGCCGGTAAAATTTGAGTTTAAGATTAATTATGTATATAGAAAAAGGACAACGCTTGGATTAGGCCCAAATCAAGAAGGGCGTGCAATACGAAAGAAGCTATGCAAAAGTAAAGTTGATTGTGTTTCTCGCCAAGGTATCAATGGGAGACCATAAAAAGGACAGGATAAGATAGGGTAGACAGTAGAGAGGTGATAGAGGAGAGTGAACTGACACTATTTATATAATTTGTAATGAAAGTATATAGTTACGGAATTTTCAAGTATATAAAAAAGTAATGGAATTTTGAGGCAAACGGATTGGCACCGTACGTAAGAGGAGAGTTATAGTTGAGTTCATATTAAAATCAAACTCAAACAGAATCTCTCAAAACCCGAATCCTAATGGAAACACTAATAGTTGAATAGGAAAAGGAAAATAGTATATTAAAATCTATCAAACCCTAACAGAATCTCTCATCTCAATCTCTCTCCTCTAAAAATATAGAAAAAAATAAATAAAGACCCGAATCCTAATATGGAAACACTGATATATAGACGTTGAATAGGAAAAGGAAAAGGAAAAGGAAAAGGGTAAGGAGTCTCCATGCAATTCTTCCATATATATATATATATATATATATATATATATATATATATATATATATAATATGTAATTGATCCCTAGCTAGCTAGCTAGCAGAAAGATCAAGAAATTATATTTAATTTTTCTTTACATTGCAGCAACATTATGGAAGAAAATAAGAAATACGACGCAGAAGAACAAAAGGAGACCACAAAAGCCGCTCTACTCCTATACTCTTGGAGGTTCATAAAATTGGACCCGATAGAAGCCCAAGGTTTAGAAAAGCAGACGGAAGAGAATCTTGAACGACGAAGAATCAGAATTGATCAGAATGATCGTCATCATCAGCCGATTAGACAACCCAGTACTGACAACAACGTTAACGACGGAGCAATGATTATCAACCCACCTCATGATCTTCTCCCTCCAGTTCTGGGCCTGAACGGCCTCATCGGAGAATGCAGCAGGCCACTTGAGAAACAGTTGACTGAAAGCGACGTGAAGGATGATCAGAGTCGGTTATCATTGAATAAGGATTTTGTTATTAAATATTTCTTGCCAATGTTGAAGGATGGGGAGGATCCAGAGAAAGGAATTAGGGTGACTACGTATGATAGAGAGGGGAATGAGTATAATGAGATGATGTTTAAACTTTGGGGGAAGAAGATGTTTGTTCTTACTAGGAACTGGAAGAAATTCTGCCACCACCATAACTTTGTTAAACTTGCCGATTGGGTCATGGTGTGGATGTTTAGGCATAAGCAGACTGATAAATTGTGTTTTGTTATAACTTCTAGACGCATACCGGTACTGGATGCGGAATCTTCAAAAAGGAAGTTCAGGAGTACTGCTGCTACTGGAACTGGAAGAAAGAAAATTAAACTATGATGATGATATATGATCGACAATAGACGGACGGACGGACGGAGAGTATTTTATTATTATTATTATTGTTTATTAGTTTAATTCAATAGATTGATTCCAAGTATATATAGTTTAAGTGATCGATTTAGTACTATGCATTACTTAATTTTATATTATTTTGCTATATACGCGATGTGTTTCTAGATATACAAGTTGAAGCTCAAAAACCCTATTTATGGTTATGTTCAGTATATATAAGTGCATGCTCAAAAACTCTATTCATGTTTTTCATTGTGTAGAAAAATTTTGTTATAATTTTCTATCAGTTTCAGAATATAAAATCATTATAATTGTGAAAATTAATTTAAAACTTTTTTAATATATTAATTGTGTTATAACAATGCTGAAGGCGAATGGCTTTAAAGCCTCAACCTCGGACCTTCACGCTGCCCCTACAACTACTTGAAATGGGAGCTCAAATCTACCATGCATGCATTAGAATGTTTGTTCAAATTATTATTCATTTGTTTCACAAAAGATCAGTCCTATTTGTAAAAATTAGAAAAATATTAAACATATATTTTTGTTTTAAATATTAAACATATATCCCAAATAATTATAATAATAAGTTTTTTTATGATAATAAAATTATAATATTAAACTTCAATAAATGATGTCATTTTATTTCGGGATCTAATTTAAAATTTGCACTCTTTTAGTGGATAAAAAAAATTGATAAAAAGGAGTTGTGTGGATACAAAAATTATCTTCATTCTCAATGGGAACATGATCACATGTGAAGGTAATTCTTGAGATTCTGTTGTTCAGAATGAATGAATATTCTTGAGATCTTTATCTTCTTAAAATTAATTGTCTGTCTAGATCCAACAATGTCTTCTCTCTTTAATTTCTTATAGGAGGAAGCGAGGTCCAGCTACTTGGGAGTGGGGCAAATAAATAAAATGTGTCAATAATCTTCTTCTTTTGTTGGTAGTATAATTTAATCTATTCCTTACTAGGCGAGGGCGTTCTGATATTAATTTAGGATTCAAGATGATGAAATTATCCAAAAACTGTTAAACAATAATATACCATTAACCGACCTGATAAAATCATAAAATAAAATTCCATTGTTTAATGCAAAATTCCATTTGAGTTAATTTTGAGTTACATAAAATAGGTTTGGATTAGTTTTGTGACCAAAACCATATTATGATCTATATTTAATATGAGTTATGTGGGTTAAATTTAAATGGTTATGGGTTGAATCCAGGTCGACCTATTTTTTAAATTATAGTTTCACTAAAATCTTAATTTCTATTATACTAAAAGAGTCTTATTTTAATTTTCTAAACCCAAATTTAAAACTAAAAATTTTAATTGATGTGACTAGTTTGAGTATTAAAAACATTAATTTTGTGATTATAGGCACTTTAAAAAAAATTACATTACTAATTATTATGTTAATTAAAATTAATGAAATTAGTGAAATTTTTATTACAATAATCAGTAAATATTATTTCTTTAGAGTGTATCAGTAAATATTATATATTTTTTTGGTGGTGGTGGATGGGGCATGGAGCGTGCGTGGAAATTGTATACATAATCAATAAATAATATTTTTTTGAGGAGTGGGGTGGGGTAGGGTGGGTGGGGGCAGGTGTGGGGGTGGGACGAGTGGACGAGTTTTAGTCAATTGATTAACTACTTGTATAGATAAATTACAAATTATAATATTATATATTCAAAATTTTATATTGTGGTTCATGAAATTAATTAGCTTGAAAGAAGGAATTTCAGCAACAAAAACAAAAAAAATAGAAGAGAGAATTAATAATCTTGATAGGATATGATAGAACTATGATGCACTTATGATCACTATAGTGGGATCCCAACTTTTTTTTATTTTTTATTTTTAATTAGAATTGCTACAGCCTTTTTTTTGCCCCACTTTGATGATAAAGCAAAATCAAAGAGAAAAGTAAAGGAGAAAAGAAAATACATAAAAAAAAGGAAGAAAAAGAAAAGCAAATAACCCATGGTTCTGCCATTGCATATTTTATTATGTACTCGATACATTTTCTTATAATATATACAAAATTAAATCAAATTAGGATAATTAATTATTATTATTATAATTTTGTTTTTAATTGTGATTTTATATTTGTAAAGTATAATAGTAAATATATTTTCTCATTTCTAAGTAAAATAACAAATTAATTTATAATATATTTATTTACTACAGGATAAAACCCAAGGACTGAATTTGGGCTTTAAAGCCCACTAAAATTTACAAATTTTAGATGCGATCTCAAGAGATAAATTGTTATGTATATATATACCCAAAACAAAAATTTTTCAAATTTCGTATAGGAATCATTTTAAATTTAAAGGCCCACAAAAAATTTATCAAATAAAATAGGCCCAAATCTCAATGATAGACTTGTATTCTTTCGTATTGGTTCTTTTGTTCAAGAAAAATTCTGAGTTTTTTTTTATGTTTATCTTAATAGCAATTCTCAAAAGACCCATTCTGTTGTCGCTTTAGGTCATTAAAAACTCTGGGTCGGCCATGTTTATAATTATATTTATTATAAAATTAGTTATTATGAGGAGACTCGAATTCGATCTTGAATTTGAAACTCGCGAGTAGTTTGAATATAATTCGATCTGAGTCGGATAGAATTCAAGTAATAAATATTCGAGTCAAATATGAGTATAATTTTTTAAATAAAGTTTGAATTCGAATATGAATTTATCGTTTTGACGCGAATTTGAGTATCTCTATATATTCTATTCGGTTCAACTCTTTTACACCCTTGATGAGGTTTAGCTATTATATAGCCTTTTGAATTATAGTTTTTATTTCAGTAATAAATTTAAGGATAATGAACAGTTTGGAATTGAAAGGGTACGTGGAGGGTTTCTAGACCTAAAAACCAAATAAATTGTTATTTTGTTTTCAATTATTAGTCGATAAATATACAAACAATTAAGTAACGATCCGTGTTTTTGTTGACTATGAGCAGTAAGATTTATAAACTTTATATTTCAGATAATTTATTAAAATAAACAGAAAATTCAAAATCATTTATCATTTCAGTTTTGCAAGCAATTTCTTTAGATTATCACGCCATTGTTTGCAATTAAATAATTATTTAAGTACATTTTTTGCTCTTAATATATTTTTTCTTACAAATTACATACATGCACATTATACCACAATGTTATTAATAAGAGTCTTTCTACATAGACGTAATTTGGACAAGAAAATAAAATATTTTTAATTTTTTTTTTATTGTGACTCCCAAAAAATGAATAGTATTTATTTCAAAAGGATCTATTTTTGTATATTTATTCAAATTATACCTAAAATACTATATTTTATAAAAATTCGTGTTAAAATAAATATTATATATTTTTTGGAGTCACAATAAAAAAACATAAAAAATAGAAAATAAAAATGTCCCATTTTCTTGTCCAAATTACCGGTCTTATTGTATTAATAATTGAGTACTTATCTATAATTTTCAATATAAAACATGGGTACGCAAATTTCTAATTAGACTATAAACGACGCCGTGTGCCTAGTTTAATGACGAAGAAGCTTATAGAAAGCCCTAAAACCCACTCATCTCAGTTCAGAAACAATTATCCCTCTCCCTCTCCCTCTCCCTCTCCGACGCAGCTACTCTACTGTCCGTGCTTGATCTTCTTCTGCCACAGCTCGCGATCTACTATACTTTAACTAATCACAGGTATTTTCCGTTTACCTCTCTCCGTATATGTGTATATAGTTAAATATATATATATATATATATATGTATTGTCGTCACTACCTTTGTCTTGTGTAACTTCTGATCATGGTTCATCGCAGGAGTGAAAATGTCTATTCGAGTTCTGAATCCGAATGCAGAAGTATTAAACAAATCGGCGGCTCTTCACATGAATATCAATGCGGCCAAAGGTTTACAAGACGTTCTCAAGAGCAATCTCGGTCCCAAAGGAACAATCAAAATGTAGGAGCATATTCGCTTCTTATTCTTTGTCTACTTTTTATTTTTTACCTTATTGTAGTAATTGTTTCCATTTGCATCTCCTTATCCATTTATATGTCAAATTGTAGGCTTGTTGGTGGAGCTGGTGATATTAAACTCACCAAGGACGGTAACACGCTTTTGAAAGAAATGGTTAGTTAACTCTCCATTCAAAACCTTTTTACTTTTATAAATTGTTTAGTTGCTGCTCCTTGTAGTAATTTTCAATTTTAAGTTTATGTCTTCATGTGCTATTGATACTGTTGATCTCTCTGATGTTATTCCATTGTTTTATTTCTATGACTATTTAATAATTTGAATTAGGCATTTTTTGGGTGTTTCAAATTAGATCATCATACTGAATTTTAAAGCTTACATTTGCTTGGTGTACTTTGTTGAATATAATTTGGCACATCAAATATGATTATGATATATGGCAAATTGGACTTAGTCTTTCCTAATAGATATTTGCCTAAAGAACGCCTTTTTTTTTTTTGCATAGCATAAGATATTAAGATATATAAAAGTGGTGTATGGAAGGGGAGGATAAGAAGTCCTTCAAGAGAAACAAGGAAAGTGGAAATACCTTGTGGACGGAGGACTAGGGCAACTTCACTTCAATCTCTCTAAACATCAGTAACACTGTGATAGGCACCCAAATACACTGGTGGACAATAAAATGAAATGCATCTAAAGTTCTTCACCGTAACTTTCCATCACATATTTTAATTTCCATATAGAATGTAAACACTAGTAGAAGTCATCTAAAAGACCAGGAGCATGAAAAAGAATGAAGAAAATATAAGAGAAAAAGTAAATGCCAATTGAAAGTAGAAACTTAATCGAGCCACATATTGTAATTAGTTATTCCTCGCTTGAATTCAGAAGTACAACTACTAATTTTTTTTGGTTTTGCTCTTCTGTAGTATGTTTTTGTAATATGGTTATTGATATTATGTTTATGGTTGCAGCAAATTCAAAACCCTACTGCTATTATGATTGCAAGGACTGCTGTTGCTCAAGATGATATAAGTGGGGATGGTACAACATCTACCGTAATCTTTATAGGCGAGCTCATGAAGCAGTCGGAACGCTACATTGATGAAGGTTTATACTTTGTCATGCTTATAGACATACTTATTTTTATTCTTTTTAATGGTGGGCCTCTATATTTTCTCTAAGGTGCAATAACTGCATTTGCTGGAACTGCAGACTTCTAAATTTAGATACTTTACGAACAAAAAAATCATTTATTCAATTTGTTGTGTTCAAATTAAAATCAGGTAGAATTCATGTAACTTGACAATATCTGCTAAAATTTCCTTCTGATACGAATCCTAAATAAATGGCACACAATGTTATGAGATGTCATTATTTTACCATGTATATGATTTGGACATTTGGCATAACTTCTGTAAAACGTTCTGAGGAATGTAAAAATGTCAGCTTGGTGATTGTGTCCACAAGTTGACTAATCACCATCATACTTCATTAACCCTTTACAATTCCATTATGCCATATGTGTGAGGTCTTCTAGTTTCTTGCTTCTCTTATGAGCAAGGATAATATCTACCCTTCCCATTCTCCTTACAGGAATGCATCCACGTATATTGGTGGATGGATTTGAAATTGCCAAAAAAGCAACGCTGCAATTCCTTGAAAAATTTAAGACTCCAGTAGTGATGGGTGACGAGCCTGATCGAGAAATACTGAAGATGGTAGCCAGAACAACATTAAGAACAAAGGTTTTATAAGTATATCGTCTTCTGTTCTTTTTATTAAATTCTGCACATTTCGTTTTATGGTTCTGTACTACACTTTCTAATTCGTCTGCAGTTGTATGAAGCATTGGCAGATCAGTTGACAGACATTGTTGTAAACGCGGTGAGTATCCTGATCTGGATAGCAGTCATATACATTGACATTTTGAATTTATGCAGATGAAACCATTTTAAAAACAAAACCATGCTGATCAAAATCGCTTGTTGGTTTATTTATCTTTATTGCTGTCCTTTTACATAATGTTTACTTGGATATTTAATCTACAATTAATGGTTTATGTGTATCCGTTCTTAACGTGCAATCTTCTATGACGTCAATATGACAGGTGCTCTGCATTTGCAAGCCTGAAGAAGCTATTGATCTATTTATGATTGAGATTATGCATATGCGGCACAAGTTTGATGTTGACACCCGTCTGGTATGAAAGTTTTATAACCATTTGTGATGATTAACATTTCACTGCCCTTTTACTTTCTTAAACATATCAAGTCGTAATAAATTTAGTTTTATTTGCAACATCAATGAATGCTATTATAGTGAGTTCTGCAAGTGGTATATTTATTTTAAGTAGCTGTATCATGTAAAAATATTGATTCCCTGTTGGTTGTTTAAAAGACCTTCGTATTAATAGTTTTATAACTTATTGTTTGTTTTGCTTAATTTATTCTGTTTCTGTCCCACTATGCTTTTACCATACACCAATGTTCTAAAAAGGCGCTAGACGAGAGGGGGGCGGCCTAGGCGGGGCGTGGGCGGTTTTTTTTATTTTAAGTTCATTTTAATATTTTATCTTACATTTATCCAAACAAAATAATAATATAAAGTAAAACAATCTATAATAAAGATAATAAAGGTCTTTTCTTAAAGTTCAAACACATTCATATTGTTAATGTCAAAGTTCAAACACAAACATTCAATTGTTCAAAGTTTAAAATATTTTTAACGTATTAGTTTTATTTATAATCATGATTGCTATTAAATAATAAAATTTTAAATTTTAAGAATTTAATTCAATATTAAAACTTAAGAAACTAAACATAAATTTAAGAATTATAAAATTGAATTTAACTAAATATACAAATGTATCATCATTTATATAATTTGAAGTTGGTACAAGTTTAAAAAATTACAACTATAATTAAAATTATCCATTTTGACTTGATATTGTTGACTTCTTATTGTGATTTGATATGCTACAACCTGTATTATGAATATGATAAATCATTAGAAAAATAAATATATCAAGATTTAGTTTGGGTAATTATTAAAATAAAAAAAATCTCTCCGCCTATAACCCGCCTAATTTCCTGGAGGAATTTTTTTACCGCCTTGGGCCTAGGTGAGGCGCCTGGGAGGCCTAGAGGCGCCAAGGGGGGCCTAGCGCCTAGGCGGGGCGCCAAGGTGGGGCCTAGCGCCTAGGCGGGGATTTTTAGAACAATGCCATACACTGGCTGTGATTGTACTGTCATGGTTACTTAATTGTTTTACATTATGGTGAAAATTTAACAGTTTCCAGACTCCTTTGTGCAAGAACATCCACACAACTATTTGCAGTACCATAGCATTCCTCATAACCATTACATAGCACTTATATGTGTGCACTGTGGAATGCGTATAGTGTGTATATAAGGGAGAATTACCATTTTATCATTGTATGCTTACTTTGTTATATAGGTTGAGGGACTTGTCCTTGATCATGGTTCAAGACATCCGGACATGAAGCGACGAGCAGAGAATTGTTATATGTTGACTTGCAATGTTTCATTGGAGTATGAGAAAAGGTAATAATTAAAACAAGTTGGTCTTGTTTAAAATATTGACACAAGGAAAATTCACATTACAGTTTTGTTATTCCTGATTTGTGTTTGAAGGCACTTTTCTCCATTTGTGGTATCTCCCTCTCTGAATGTTGTAAGTTTCACAGAGGCCCATAACTTTCTTAATGGGGACATGTTAGGTATTATTCATATTTACTTGTATGAATAATATTGTGTAGGTTTGCCTGCTTCCCTTGAAGGCACACATCATTTTTTTAAGGATAATTACAAATGATATATTTCATAGGGTAGAAAAATATGGTTATATTTGTTTAAGTTTGCTCAATAGGAATATCTTGAGTGCAATAGTCGAATTAGTAATAAAAAAACATTTTAGTTGCTGTGGTAAATACTTGAGTTATGTCCAAATTTAGTTTTGGCATTAATCTTTTTGTGTTTATTGCCTATTATACTAACATATAACGCGTTCATTTAATGATGTTTTGGTTAAAATTCTGCTTGAATCATAAATGAGGCTTAAATATTTTTTTTTGGAATTTTATCAGTTAAAAATTTAGTACAGAAGGAGATGCAATTGTCTACACGGGTACACCTATATATGGATATCAATAGTTCATAGAATCTCACATCTTCTCTATCAGTGAAATAAATGCAGGTTTTTTCTACTCAAATGCAGAGCAGAGAGAAGCAATGGTTGCAGCAGAAAGGCGTTCAGTCGATGAGAGAGTAAATAAAATTATTGAACTAAAGAATAAGGTATCGAGTCAAGGAGGTTGATGTGCATGCATGAATTTATGTTCATATTGTGTATTTTTTATTTGTTTGTCTTCAGTTATGGCTCATGCGCGCTGTTGTCTGTAGGTTTGTGCTGGTAGTGATAGCAACTTTGTTGTAATTAACCAAAAAGGGATAGATCCTCCATCACTGGACCTTCTTGCTAGGGCAGGGGTATGTCATATCAACTACTCTTTTCTACCCTTTATTGCTCTCTTACAAGCTTTAGCTAGTAAGGGAATAATTTATTCCTCCTTAGCCAGCCAGATATGTAAAATTTACTTATGTTGCTTCTACTTGCTTCTGATTTGGTGCATTTGTATGAAGTTTCATCATATTATTTGCTATGATGTAACTATTTTTGTGTTATAATCATCGTTCGTTGATAATATGCTTCTATTTTATTTTCGTCTCTAAAAATTAAGATTTTAGCCTCCACGTAGATTGTAAGTAGATCAGTTAATCTGCCAAATGTTGTTTAAATCATCTGATAAGCACCATTTTTTTATTGTGTGTCCATCTCCCTTGTCAATAGGAGAAGGAAGTAATTTCTTCTTTTATACAAAAAAAAATCATATTCAAAACTCAGGAAAGGGACTCAATTCCATTGTCTTGGATTTTTAATATTTTAGCATAAACCTAATAAATGGGACTGCATATGATTCATTCCTGTACGATTGTATCAACTGCTCACTACTAAAATGAGGGAGATAAACAGTGTTCTATTTGAGAGGCAACAGATAAATGTGAGCTTTTTGGAATTGTTGGTTCTATTTGTTTCTCCTCTGTTTAGTAACTAGCTGATTCAATGGTGTCTTAGATAATTGCCCTTCGAAGAGCAAAGAGGAGAAATATGGAAAGATTGATTTTGGCTTGTGGTGGGGATGCTGTTAACTCTGTTGATGATCTAACTCCAGACTGTCTTGGTTGGGCTGGACTGGTATATGAGCATGTCCTTGGAGAAGAGAAGTACACTTTTGTGGAAAATGTAAAGAATCCTTACTCTTGTACAATCCTCATCAAAGGTAACACCATGTTTTAGTGACATTAATTAATTTTTTTATTCTATTCAACATGTTTTCTGAAACACTTGTTTCTCTATCCATACCGCTTAATGGTATGTGTTATTTCGATGATCCTAGTTACCGCAGTAGTGAGCTAACTTGTTTTGCCATGTTAAATGGTGCAGGCCCTAATGACCATACCATTGCCCAAATTAAGGATGCTGTTCGTGATGGGCTTAGAGCAGTAAAAAACACTGTCGAGGATGAGTCAGTTGTACTAGTAAGTTGTTTACTGCTTATTTTTAAATGCTTCTGCTGTCTTTGATTGTATTGACAATAATTGCTAAGATCTAGTTGTCTAAGTCAAATTATTATTACTATTATTATTTATTATATTATTATATATATATGTATTGAACAGCTCATATGAGGGGAAATAGTCTAATTAATAGGAGAAGGCTTGTGTTTGATTGAACTCCTGGTATATAATTATGTATAGGCTGCGTTTTGGTGATTAAACCAGGCGTGCTCCATGGCATGGCAAACATATAAAATCTCTTTGCAATATAACATGTTCCCTGTTTGTAATTCAGGGGGCAGGGGCATTTGAAGTTGCAGCCAGACAACACTTGATGAATGAAGTGAAGAAAACTGTTCAAGGGGTAATTAGTCCCATCCCTCGCATTTTTTTTTATAAAGATTGTATTCGTTGATTCTATTTACCAAACATGCTATTATGTCTACAAACATTGAACAGCGTGCGCAGCTTGGCGTTGAAGCTTTTGCTAATGCCCTTCTTGTGGTGCCTAAGACACTTGCTGAAAATTCTGGCCTTGATACTCAAGATGTGATCATTTCTCTCACGGTACCATTGATTCCCTAAAATCTTTTTTCTTTTGTTTTTTATATGCTTTCCTCTGTTAAAAAATGAAATTCTTTTTGAGATTATAGTGACATCCATATATTTGTAGGGGGAGCACGATAAGGGGAATGTTGTGGGACTCAACCAGCACACTGGGGAACCTATTGACCCTCACATGGAGGGTATTTTTGACAACTACTCTGTGAAGCGCCAAATTATAAACTCGGGGTACATTCCATCTCTTAGCCTTGCAATGTATAGTTGCACCATTACTTCCATTAAATATGGTGCATAATCTGTTTTAGTGTAGCTTATAAATGTTTCCAGGGTGTGCATTCAACTCCAAATTCGTAGTTTTCTTTCTCCCCTTGTTGCTGTTCCTTGCTCACAGATCATATTTTTCGGAGTATGTGCATCTCGTTAACTTTGGCTTCTTCTGATATGCAGCCCTGTTATTACTTCCCAGTTGCTACTCGTTGATGAAGTAATCCGTGCAGGGCGTAACATGCGGAAGCCAACTTAGCTGTGTTGTCAATGAATACCTCTGCCAAATTGAAGTTTTGTTTTCGTGTTTCATGGGTGTTATGAAGATGTCTATCCATACTTCCAACTGATTCGTTGTAGACGAGGGTGTAGTTCACTTCAAGGTTTGTAGAGCAGTTCCTTTGGATGACCTAAAAGTTTTGTTAAGAACTGACACAATGATATCTTTGACAGCTACGTCTCTTTTCACCTTCTTTTTATATTTATTTTTAGATGTACACTACAAGATCCCATTAAGTTTCTGAATGTGAGGATTGTATTTCAACATTTTCTTTATTTGTCCTCGGCTTAGTTGGTTTTGTGTTTATTGCTAATCATAAATTTCATCACGAAAGTTTTAACATTGAGACAAAGTTATTGATGCGGGTAAATGAACACAGAATGGAGTCGCAGGCCATTCCGTACAGAAGATGGAAGATCTGCAGGTGGGAAAATTGGCTGTGATAGCAAAGATAATTAAGTTTAAACATTCAAAATAAGACATTGGTTTGTTCCATTCACAACGAGACATTAATGTCCTTTAAAAGGGACATCAGTCCACTAATTAATTGTAGCAAAATCTGATGGAAAGCGTCTTTTCAAGTTGACTTAATGAAGACTACATTATGGATGGAAAGACGGAACTGTGTTCTAGTAAATACGTATTAAGCTAAGTATGCTTGAGTACAGAGACAATCATCTAGTTTCTTAATATGGCACCAGCAATAATTAGGGATCCGGTTAATATAAAGTTTATCTAGTTTCTTAATATCATAGATCACCATTACACGCATTCTATTGGTCAATTGACTAACTTACCCAAAAATAAATTTCATGTTAACCACTTCCTAGATTTTGAAGCATTTTTTTGGCACAACTCTATCATCTAGTTTCATTTCTTAAAAAGTCGAGAGCCTTGAAATTCTATCATCTAGTTTATTACACAATTCCTTTGTGGCACCAGCTGTAACAGATTTTGAAGCCTAAACCTCATAACAGCTATATACTATTACAAAACGAGTCAGTCAAGTTTCTGGCTTTTCTATTACAAATAAAAAACTCTTATCACAAATATATTGTTTGAAAGGTAAAAAGGTCGGACTGAAATTTGTCGGAATCTAAGGTCTTTTGCAAACTTCAAAGCCACAACCGCCTACTGTAAAACTAAATTGCAAAAGGAAAACATTGAAGAAAGGACCAGCAAATTGGAATTGAAAAAAAAAAGACTTGAACTCTTAGAGATCCCTGAGCATCCTGTTGAAGCATGTATTCTTTCTTCATTTCTTCCAACACCGAGTCATTGGTACTGCCAAAAAAAAGACAATAATGTTAAAGATCTCACTTTCTCCAATAAATTCAAGTCGGTGGAACCGAAAGGGAATACAATCTCTTCATACATAAGTCTACAAAACCATGCTTTATAAATATAATGCTAATTGCACTTGAATTGTGCAGAGCCACAACACAAGGTTGTTGAAATTAATTGAACAAAAAAGAAACATAGTTTTGTAAGTTGAAGAAAATTGTGTAGGCCACGTGGTCGAGTGCGTAATAAGGTGCATTGGACATTCCCTATTTACAAGTCATGGTCACAGTCATACATCAGCCATCTTTTGATAACAAAAAATTACTACTTTTTTTGTAGGTGGACCTAAGCGACGAAGGGGGGCAACCTAGCGCTTAGGCGGTGCATATGCATCTTCCTAGGCGGGTTAGACGTTTTCTTAGGCGGCCTCATTTATTTATTTTTCTACTGTACAAACTTGTTATACTATACAAAACAATATAGTAGACAAATCAGCCTATTAAGGCTTAACAAATTCATTTTAAGTGCCTAGGCGGGGTCTAGGCACCCTAGCCAAATCAAAGCAGTAGAAGACCGCCTAGTGCTAGGCGGGAATAATCGAACCTAGACCAGAATTTTTCAAACACTGCTTTGTAGTCTTGCTTCACCTACTAAATTGGACATTGTGAGGTATAATTCAAAAGCATAAAAACTAAAAAGAATATACAAACTACTTTAGAAAATAAAATTATTACAAATAGCATCATTAATTTTATATCAATAATATATTCATATGTTAAACTATAATTTGATTAAAATGTATGAGCAAAATTTATAAATAATAATAAATAAATAAATAAAGCATTTTACAACACAAGGCTGCAACTGGATGTACTGCGATCAAGGGAGACTAACCTTAGAAATTATGTTATGAAAGTTGCATTAAGAGAGGGCCATAAAATGGTCTTTGAAATCAACAACTTAGTTTTATCTCTGTTTTGTTTTCTGAATTGGAGCATTACAACTACTTTGAAGTCAGGGTATTACTATATTATTACTAAAAATACAGAAATCTCGAAAAATAAACTTACTATTGATGAAGACATTCATTTAATTCTTTAGATTGTTTGCGACATTGCCAAATGACGGATACTGTTTTTCCTGTGGCACATTGAGCATATTTTGCAGCAAAGACATCACATTCTTTTAGCGCCTTCTGCTTCATTTTGCTGCATAGTGCTGCGATTTTAAAGGGAACTTCGCATTATGTGCAGCTCAAAGATATTAACAGATAAAAGGAAAATCAGAATTCAAACTCATAAAAAAAATGTAGTCTTAATACAATAAAGAAATTAAATTGCAGTTATATACAAATTGAACAAGAAATAAAATTTGAAAGATAAAAAATTGGAAAACAGGTAGTGTAAGAGAACAATACAATAAATATAAATAATATAGGTAAGTGAATGATAAAACCACTCCATAAACAAAAAAGTATAAATTTCAAGCATTAAAGTAAAAGAGTGCAACCATATTGGAGTATAATTTACGCAAAGAACATTATTACCCTTTTACCAAAAATCATGTGATACATAAATGGTCAAAGATGCAAACTTTCTCTGAAGAGAAATCTTCACAGATTATAGGTTTGACAAAGTGGGAAAAAAACTCACATTTTCCAATCAAAAAATACAATGGCGCCAACAGTTTCCTTCTGACCGGAGCAAGAACTCCATGCCGGAATTTGAACTTAGAACAAGCAAAAAATCTTTAATCAGTCGAACCAAACTTAACAAACTCAAACCATGGTGAATACTGGATGGAGGTAAATGGACAACACAACAACGAGTTTTATAGATTTTCTTTTTCTGGAAAAGTACAATAAGTTCATAGATAAGGTGTCGGAGCCATCTCTCTCACACAGACAAATACCTTTCACATGATACTCACATGAGCCCTCATCCTTTCTCAGACCTTAAATAGAACTCTGAAATCCCTGAATCCGCCTGCTTCATAATATTCCATCCTTACTTTGAGCCGATTTTCCAATAAAAGTAAAGAAACTAACTTTTTACTTCAATCCACCAGCAATTCAACCCTTTTGCACAATAATACTAATATATACTCCCCAGGTGAGGTACACGTGCTCTGAGTCATTATTTGAATTCTGATCCAGGGGAAGCGTAACAGGGGGAGGCTTATCCACTCTAACCAAGGCCTCTCTCTTATCTTCTCTCTAAACTAACTATATCCCTACCAACCCTAATTTCCTATATCAAGTTCCAGCTATCAATTCATACTTGAACTCAGAAGATGGTTTTTTACTCAAATTTGAAACAATGAAAAATATCTTTTGACAGTAGTTTACAAATAAAAATAACATCAGGAAAACTATAATTGTAATGTTCTTTCTGTTTCAAACAAACAAGCAAGGGAGCTAAGATTTCCAGTTCATTTCTAAATAATTTATAATTAAAAGTTAAAAAGCCAAATCAGATGCATTACATAAATTATTCTACTGTGTGAAGCTACCCACCCATACAAAAACACTAAACAAAAATCAAGAATCATTTTTTTCATATCAGCGAGTTAATGTGAATATGCGCATATATATATATATATATATAACTGTATATGCATTTGTAAGAAAAATTTAGGGTTGTGTTAGGGTTTTAGATGAGGGTTTAAATTTACCTTCTTCGACTTTCTTCTTGACGTGATTTTCTCTGGCTTCTTGTACGTATCCCATTTGAGGATTATCTTCTTCAAAGTTCAAACACACTCGATTAGTTAACTCAACCTGCCAAGTGCCAACCCGTTCTACTTTCTACCAATTCATCGCTGCCATATTTGCGTTTGAGTGATTTTTTTTTTTTTTTAATATTCATAAAATTTGTAAATTAGGCAACAAAAAAATATTTGTTACCGTTTATATATATTTTATTAGTAAGTAATAAATAAGTTTTACTTTTCGTATACAAATTTTTATTTACCGCATATAATAGTATTCAAAAAAATAATATTTATATATACGTCTCAAGCATATGAATGTAATCCTAACTTATTATTTATGTGAAAAATAATAGGAGTATTTATATATATGTCTCAGTCATATAAATTTGAGACTCGCATGTAAAAAATCATATAAAAATATTACTTTTTTTAATATAAAATTAATCATTTTTCGTTTTGATTTTTTAAAAGTCAAATTGACCATTTTAAAACTAATCCTTTTCTTATTTTTTAAAAAATATAGGTGAAGAGATTATAACCAAAAGAAAGTATATATAATTTATTACTAATTCCAATTTTTATAATTTTAGAAAAATATTTATATATGCTTAATTATTAATTCTAAAAATAGTCAATTTGACTAAAAAAAGTTAAAACTAAGCAATTAATTTGGAACGGAGGGAGTATTATTTTTAATATAACAATAATATTTTGCTGAAGCAACTGATATTATTTCATTGCAAAGTTATATGAGTAGCATAAAATTGGGCTGTTTATACAGCGATAGGCACGTATAAAATTGGGCTGAGTGTGTGATATTCTGAACTTTGAAGGATGGATCCAATCCGATCTCTAGTCTGGACTATTGGTTCACACTTCACACATTCGGCCATATCCTGCTCGCACTGATTTAGCTCGTCAAGCCTATTTTTTTTAGTACAAAAGCTATCGAGATTTAAACTGGGCCAATTGTCCCAAACTAATTCATATATAAATTTGAGACCTCTAATATTATTATGGGTCCTTTACATAAGTATACAAGTATTAGAAAGATATTACAATAATAGTGCACCAATTAATTAATTATATTAATAATGCAATAATATAAATTAATACCAATAGTAGTGCAATCCACGTCATATAAACCAAATCAACTGAAATACAAACACCTTAATTTAAGGAGAAAACTACTCCACTATTCACGTCAGTTACATACTAAAAAAACACCAAAAATCAACGAAAAAAAAACGAATACTTCTACTTTCAGATCAAATCCGAAATTTCTACAGATAATCATCATCTTCAACTAATTGATCATCTTCAAGATAAGATCAATCGATAAGAAACAGAAGCATAAAATCGATCAGAGGTTTCCGAAGCACGGAAAAGCGAAAACAGAGTATCAGAAATCGACATGCACAAAACCGATCAGAGGTTTCCGAAACTGAAAGAAGATATATAAACAAAGATTGAAAACCGAATCTGGATACTGAATACAAAGGTACGAATCAGTTAATATATATAAATTGAAATCATGTTTTGTTACCTACGAATTCAACTTCAGGGGAAATATTTATAACAAAAAATATTTGTTGTTCACTACAATTTTGATACGCATACAAAGTTTTGGGGACATTCAATATAAGATTTGTTTACCTGTTTTAAGTGTTCAAAATATACGACATTATAATTTGTGTTTTTGATATGGAAGCAATGAAAACATTAATTTACAATAAAAAGATACCAATATCTTATAGTTTAGTTCTTGAATAATGTTAGTTGGTAACCAATTAAATAGTTTTTTTTAATTTGAAGAGTAAATACTATTGGTTATAAATGCCAATTTTGAAAACATTTATATAAAACTTTGGAAACATTATTATAAATATTTGGATTCCTTGTTTTTAGTGTTTAATATTTATTATTTCATTTTGAGGGACATTATAATTTGTGTTTTGCTAGTAATTAAAACATTAATTTCTGATAACAAAAATACCAATAACTTATAATTTGGTTCTTTGAATAATGTTAAATTGGTAGCCGAGTAAATAACTTTTGTAATATCATTATACAAATACTATTGGTTACACATGCCAATTTTGGAGTCATTTGTATAACAATTTGGCCATATTCATATAAAAATATTTAGATTCCTTGTTTTTAGTGATTAATATTTGGTATTTCATTTTCAAGGACATTATAATTTGTGTTTTGGATATGGAAGCAATGAAAACATTACTTTACATTACAAAAAGAAACCAATAAGTTATATTTTAGTTCTTGAATAATGTTAGTTTGGTAACCAATTAAATAGTTTTTTTTTAATTTCAAGTGCTAAAAACTATTGTTACAAATGCCAATTTGGAGTCATTTGTATTACAATTTGGCCACATTCATATAAAAATATTTAGATTCCTTGTTTTTTAGTGTTTAATATTTCATATTTCATTTTCGGGCACATTATAATTTGTGTTTTTGGATATGGAAGCAATGAAAAGATTACTTTATAGTTACAAATATACTAATAACCTATATTTTTGTTACTGAATAATGTTAAATTGGTAACCGAGTTAATAACTTTTGTAATTTCAGTAGCCAAATACTATTAGTTACAAATGCCAATTTTGGAGTCATTTATACAACAATTTGGCCACAATCATATAAAAATGTTTGGATTTTTTGTTTTTAGTGTTTAATATTTGGTATTACATTTTCAGGGACATTATAATTTGTGTTTTGGATATGGAATGAATGAAAACATTACTTCACAATAACAAACATACAAATAACGTATCTCTTGGTTACTGAATAATGTTAATTTGGTAACCAATAAAATAGTTTTTTTTTTAAATTTCGGTAATCGAATAATATTTGTTACAAATGCATAATTTGTAAGCATTTATATCAAAATTTGGCAACCTTCATATAAATATTTGGATTACTTTATTTTAGTGTTTAATATATAGTATTTCATCTTAAGGGCATTTTAAATTGTGATTTGTTTATAAACAAACTGAGAGCAGTCTGATGCATAATAATTGATACTAAATACGTCTACTTTGGTTACTTAATAAAGTTGCTTTAGTATCTTAATAGTGTATATGAATTATATAAGTTACAAAATAGTTTGAGAAACAGTAACATTCATAATTCATTACGCATACAAATATTTGGAAACATTCATATAAAGATTTGGATACTAATTACATTATTATTGTGTGAATATTCTTGTTTCAAAGATTCGGACTATGGAAATGCTTCCAATTGTAGTTTACTTCTTCAACTAACGTGGACCGACAAAGATGTAATATACAAATTTTGAAGTTACCTACTACTTAGCACCTTCTCAAACTGTTCATTCACGTAAATGCACAACATGATATGTCTTGCATTAAATCGGACTACAACACAAACGGAATTGGCAATCAAATTTGATTAAAAGCAACATTCCTCCAATCAAGGTGACAAATGAAGCAACCTTAAGATTCTATATGGAAGTCCGTAGAAGATCGGATGATCATGTCAAATTTCCACTAATTATAGATTATGAACAAATCATTGGAGGACTACAAGCTTACGTAACGCGTGATAAATGAAGAAGAATATATAGTCTGAAGTGTAAACGCATAATGAGATCGACACGTTGAATTATGAATCACAATATGTTGAAAATTGGCAATTGAAGTAATTGACAAAGAAACAAATGTAAAGCGAACATATCAAACACTACAAAGACAATGTGATGAGGTCATTTCAGATCCAAATAAGTTTGAAGTCAAAATACATCAAACTTACATAAACAAGAAAATCCTTTTACAAGCAATAAGGTTACATTCCATAAAAAGCAGACAGAACAACACAAGGTTGAAAAGAACAAGTGGTCGAGATTTTGTTCGGTATGCCTAGACAATGGAAATTGCAAGTGAAAACTAAGAGCATCAAAGTTTAGGAAAACAACTATGTTCAAGGTAAGAGAATTTAATGATGTACACACGTGTTCATCAAACATATTGCTTGGAGATCACGCATAAGCAACAAAGTGAGATGGTTAGTGAAGTGCATTAAGCATAAACTAACTAACTTCAAGAAAATTTACACACCAATGACATTGTGGAAGACATGATGACCGGAGTATAACGTGTCCATCTCCTACCAAAAAGCATGGAGATCAAAGGAAAAGCAATGCAAAAAAGTAAGAGGAAATCCACACGACTACACTCCGATCCTTCTTGGTTGCACATGTTGCAAAAAAACTAATCCAGTAACAATTGAAAACTATTTATTAAATGTTTTAATATTTTGGTTACTCAAAGTAAGAAGTTTAGACACTTTACAAAACATATATGGCTACTACTACCTATTTTTAATTGAATAAAACTAAATCGATTTTTGCGAGAAAACAAATATATAAATGAATTAAAACTATTAAACATCATTTTAGATACCATCTAAACACTATAAAGACATAAAATATAAGTTATATAATGCAAAAGTAATACACATAGTAATCATATCTACAACCGGACAATAATTATTGTATATAATTACATTAACCTTACTTTAAAATTCATTTCGGGATCCATCACATCATTGGAGTTGGAAAAAATGGTCGCCTTCAAATATCTCTTCTTATGATAGAGCATCCATCATGAGCATGGCAACATTGTTTCCCAATCATTGTAGTTGATGGGACATTCATCTGATCAAACTACGGGGTACTTATGTTTCATGTAAAGCACGCAAGATGCAAACAGAACATCATACCGATTGCTTTTTGCGATTGTTGACAAATGAAAATGAATCATCATTTGAGAAATGCTTGTGGTGTTAGAGAAGGGCGATTGCATCGTTTGCATGACATAAAGCAATTATCAAGGGACTTAAGCATGTGTTCCTTGATGTCATGCACTGGTTCACGCACCTACCATATTCTCAAAAAATATTAAAAAGCATTTAAAAAGAAAGAGAAGATATAAAAAAGCATACAACGCAAATTGTAGGGCTTACACTATAGAAGAATTCAACATATACATATGGGTGAACTTGATGCAATTGATAATAGAATAAGAACATATCCTGGAGGAAGAAGTTAAGCTAGAAAAAGTGCACGAGGTCGAATGGAAATGTAAGGGTATTCAACAATGACTTCAAACAATCATTGAGTCTATTAACCATGCAATCAAGGGAATTAGAGATCTTCCAAATAAGGCCGATGATTGAATGCCTACGTTGTATGGTTCAAAGGTGGTATTTCACAAACAAACAACAAGAATATCAACATTCACAAATCTATCCTGATAAAATTGAGAGAAGATTGCAAGATAATATCAACGAAGTCAAAGAAACTTAAGGTCGAAATTTATAAAGCCCATAAATTGTTATGCACATTTTGGAAAAAAAATATCATTAACAATTATATGAAACCACGATATATTTAATTATTGGTTACCAAAATAAACCGTAAAAGTTACTAACAATACATATAACTTTAATTATTCTATATATTTTTTTTAAAAAATAAATTATTATACATACTAACTAAACTATTAAAATTTGTTGTAGAGTCGAGACATCGGGACTAGTGATTTTTACATTTATGATGTCACCAAGCAATTTATCATGGATATGGGAAAAAAAGACATTACACGTCGTAAATTTCAATACCATGAAATGCCTTGCTCACACGTCGCTTCTTATTAAAAGAAAGCGGAATATGAGTACATTATGATTTTTTGCTCAAAATATTATTCAAAAAAACTTTGATGGACACATATTCAAATTTTCTCGCTACGCCATCGACGACAAAGAGAATTGGAATGTTCCAGACGCGAGATTAAAACATATGTGTCAAAACCACCAAATACAAGAAGACAAGTGGGACGACCAAAGATTGGAAGGTACAAAGCGTGTGTCCGAAAAATACCATTCAGAATAAATGCAGACGATGCAAACAAAAAGGACACAACAAAAAAACATGCAATAATCCACAAATTTTGGAGCCGAACACGTTGTAATATATTTCATTTTTAACCAAAAAAATTTGTAACAGACTCATTGATGATTACTGAGGTTGCTCAATATACATTCATATTGTAATCATTTTATTGATTAAATAAATAAAAATTTATATTGCACAATATTGAAATATGTTTATTTTTCATTAATTTCTTTTTGACAATAAGTAATTATATCTTCAAATCAACAAATGTATAATATATTTATTGATGTATATTTTTTTTACTACCTAAAACTACAACTGTTACGTGTAAATGCAATTTTGTATACCAAGTGTAAAATGAAAAAATTTGCAAAGACTAACAATTAAATTAATAGATTAATTTTAATTAATATAACTATTTGGTAAACCACAAAAACCGTTTATTATAATAGATAATTTAAATTAAATTATGGCTACTATCTCTGCATTATGTTAAAAACTATAAAAGTACTATTTGGTTACTATCTAAAACTAAAATAAATAATTGTAAATGAAATTTTGGATACTAACTGTATCATGTTAAAAAACTATAAACTTACTAAAATTAATTAATAGAGTATTTTTAAATTAATATAAATATTTCATAAACCTTAAATATTGTTTATTATAAATAATATATGTTGTTAGTGAACCATCACTACCATAACAAATGAAAAAAAACATAAAATAGTGTGTAAAATGTGATATAGTTTCTCATATAGTGATTACCCTTTTTAAAATGTTTTATTCTAATTAATATCTTTAAAAAACAAGTAGTTCTAATTACAAATAAAATAAAATGTTACTTATATATTTATGTATATTTTGGTTATTATTTAAAACTAAAATAGTTACTCAGAAATGAAATGTTGGCTACTAAATGCATTTATGTTAAAAAAAAATAAAATTACATAAAATAATTATCCATACTAATTCCTAAACATTTTCTTTTGTTGACACATATTCAATTCTACTCATTTTCATTTGTTGGGAAGTAGAAAGCTTTTAGGTCTCGTGATGTTTTACTATTCAAGTCTGTAAGTGAAACATCGATTAGGTTTCGCTTAGCTTTTTCCTCCACTTCCACATTGTTGTCATTTACTTGTTTGGTTTTGAACCCACCTAACCTTTTGTACACATGATTATTTATAAATGGAAACTCTCTTTTACGATTTAGAAAGCATCGCCACAGCTTAAATGTTATTTTTTGCAAAATGTAAAATCACTTTATAAAACATTAGAAATGCTAACAAAAAATAAATTTAAATGGGTCAATTACTATATCTCATTGTCATTGGTTTGAATACACATTACATGTACAACATTATTAATGTTTTTAATGTTTTTACAATATATTATCCATACTAATTGGATACCAATACCAATTCAAATAGATAACATAATATCAACATTTAGAAACCAAATGTACGATAAATAAAAATGTTAAAAAAGAATAAGTACAAAAATTAAATAAAAACAAAAACAACAATGTGAACCAACAAAACATACTCATACTTCCACTAGTAAACATTAATACATCATTCAACCATCATAATAATTACAAAATATTCCATAACAAATAACCACGCCAAATCGTAATAATTACAACGAATTTCCACAACCAATAACCATATCAAGATTCATAATCATACTAGTCTTGAAAGAGCTAATCTTCCTGGATATTCTCGAAGTCGATTCATATCCAACTAAATGTTTGTTCCTCGTATGATTAAACAAGTTGACACATAGCTTCCTACGGATTGAAGTATCGAAATGGTTTTGGCATTTCAGATATCATCCGATGAATGAAATGTGCCAGTAAAACAAATGGTAAACATTCGCAATTTGAAAAAACAATAAATATATAACACAAATCAAAACAGATTTCATTATATATACAAACCTCAACAAATATAAATAATTGAAACTTACCTTCAATTTGTTCCGGAATACCTCCGCAAATTCTAGCTCAATGATATCATGTTCTCCTTTGTTGCAGTATGGAACACTATTGAAATTAATATATGTTCTATTCTTCCAAAACCCCATGAACTAGACAAAATTATGGGGAGAATAAAGATGTACGGCTCAAGACACATCCATAATATTTGTAAAGCATAACATTCCTATCCCGTTGAAGAGAATTATAAACCACAAATACTCATGCGATGCACGCCAACACAAGGAGAACCAATGACCAGGAGTCGACATATATGAATGGGAAACATAACAAAATCGACGTTAACCTGTGGTGTGTTGACTTCCATAAGATACCCATGAATGTACTCGCCTATATCACCAGAGTCCAACAATGCATTCTTATCACAATTTCTATTACAATATTTCTCAAATAAATTGGTCAACTTGATATGGAACCAACAATCAGTTGTTGTAACCCTTATTTGAATTTGGTTAAGGAATTTGAGAATAGTTCTCATAGCTGAAAAGCTATCTTATGTCATTAATATGTCTATCCCTGCAATGGTTGCAGACAATGCCTCTCGAGGAAGAGATTGCTATTTTTAGAAAGTGGTAAGATGATGCATATTGGCTCAACGATCATGCTAAAGATCTACGAGTAACGAGCTTCGCCGTCGACATGAAACTATGGATGCTTTCTACTATATTCCCGCACATCAAGTAGTTGATGGTGAAGAAAGTAGGACCGATAGATATCGAGATATCTAAGGAGCTCTTCCGATCTAGAATGGCCAACGGCACTATAAGATGCATACAAAAGTCCTTAACATAATCAATTTGATTGATCAATTAGACAATGGGTTTTGTCATGGATGGAGAGTTGAGCCAAGATTTGATCTTGCACTCACTCCGGACTCCTTTCACATAATTGTTGTGAATTTTTCATATGAACAAGCTAGATATCGCCTTCATTTGACGGCTTAACATGTTGAAAAATGTCGAGAGTCACTTTCCAACCAAGAAAGACCATGCCTTCTTTGGTAGGGGCCAAAGGATCTTCGAAAAGAAGAACGATTCAAAGAAGGTAAATAGAAAGGCATAAACAAAGGATAATAAGAACAAAATCGATACGGATAGAAAGGAGTTTGCTTCCACCTAATAAGCTCGGACACTAGAAAGAAACCTCAGAAGAAGCATCTTGCAGAGGCTAACCAAAGAAACTTAGTGAAGTTTTGCCATAAATACAATTTTGTTCATGATTTAAATAAATTTTTAAGTCAAGGTTCTACTTGGGTATTAGATATCCGACTTTGGTTATCATAAATATAGATTTATGAAGGACCAAGGTATAGAAAGCTAAACAAATATAAGTAGATCTATGTGTGGAAAATGAAGCAAAGGTCACGATTAGCCATAGAAACTTATAATTTAACAATGCTCACGGCAAATCTATTAAGTCAATAAGTTGTTATCAGATTCAGGTTCTTGTTAAAAAATATTATTTCCATTTTATTGTTGGACAATGAAATCCTTTGGTATTATAATTAAGAACAATTGTTGTTCTATTTATAATAATAATAATGTTTTGTATAGAATCGGAATATTACTTAATGGATTTTATATACTGACTTACGTGAAAATAATTTTGCAAATTGAACAAACTAGTATAAGAAAATGAGATGATCATTCAAAGAGTTGAATGTGTGTATTTTCCGAATACAAGTATGAATTATTTGAAAGGTTCAAAGAATTCGTAAGTGAAATAAATTGATAAAGTATTAGAATTCTTTGATCGGATCAAGGAATAAATACTTGTGCAATAAGTTTCTAGATCATCTCAAATGGTTTTCTCATAATGGACACATCCCGACACGCAATAATTGATTGATGTATCCGAAAGGAAAAATCATACCTTGTTGGACATGGTGCAGTCCATAATGATTTTACGACATTCCAGATATCCTTAGGATCATGTCCTAGAAATTTACGACATCACGAAAAAGAAACCTCAAAATCCATTTCAAGACTCCATAAAAGTTATGGACGGGGAGGATTCTAATTTTAAGTATGTTAAGATGAGGGGTTGTCCAACTTATGTGAAAAGGTTTCAAAGGATAAGCTTGGGACAAAATTTGACAAGTACAGATTTGTGGGACATCCTAAAGTAAGTTTAGGGTAAATGTTCTATAATCCTACTTAGCAAAAGGTGTTTATTGCAAAACACGCTTCCTTCTAAGATAAAGGTGTTTATCATTAAAGGGGCTAGTGGGAGGATTATAGACCTTGAAGAGTTCAAGAACCACAAAACACTATAAGTCAAATAAGAGAAACCTATAGATAGACCTATTGTACCACAACCGAATCGTAAATCTGGAATAGTACCGAAGATACCTAGGAGGTATGGATTCATCATAGATGATGATGACGAGGTACACAACATAGAAGATGATGATCCATTACATACGATGAGGTAAGAGTTCTAAGTGTACAAAAGGGACGATTGGGGGAGCCGTGACATTCCTAATATTATATGTTGATATACTACACGGATAATGAATGACATACTAATGCTATAATCAAGAATGATAAAGTTGTCTAAACATTCCTCCATGAATGGTTTGGGAAGAGTATCTTAATTGGGGATAAAATCTATATAGATAGATACAACGGGATGCTCGACTTAACCCAATGAACGTATATTCATTTGATGCTAAAGTTGTTTAGCACGGCAACCCAAGAGTTGTCTCATGTTGATGAGCTATGGAGTGTATCTCTCTTAATAGTCCCCATAGACTCTAAAAGAGAGAGGTCGCATGAGTGATTATCATGTATGCAATGAAATATACGAGACGATGTTGATCTACCATATTCTCGGAGAAGTTCATGTGAGTCGCTGAAAAACATCTTAAAGTTCTTAACCAAAGACCAAGGATGTGATCATACATGGTGGGTCCGAATTAAAACTAGAGGTCTTAATGCACTCAAGTTTTCGAATGAGACCAAGATGATGTAAAATCCACTTAAGGTAAAGTGTTACCTTGAAATAAGCAGATGCAAGAATTGAAAGGTTCAAACAAAAAAAAGAGTTCTTTGGTTTAGTGATAAAGACAAAGTATATAGCTATAAATGAAGTCGCAAGTTGATTGTTTGGATTAAAGTTCATTACGTAACCAGGAATAGTTCTAAGTCTCATCTTCGATCTAAACATGTGTTGTGGCACTTTCATTTGATTATTAGAATCATTGAAAGATGAGAAATCACTATAGAGATAAGTGGGACTCATGAACAACATTACATATCCATTAACAAAAGCTTATCCAATGCCAGGATAATCAATCACCAGAGAAGAAGAGTATAAGATACAATGATTTATCGACTTTAGAGTGCAAGTGGGAGATTGAAAGTAGTATGCACCTGAAGCTTCCAATCATGTTTGATGATAAAGCATATACTTTGTAATAATCTTATTCATTTATTAATAAAAGTATTAATTTATTAAAGGCTTTTAATTATCTACATGATCTTTGTTTTATAATATGTGATAAACCCATAGTTTTAAGCAATGCTTTTAGAATAATGATGATGATCATTCTAATGAGATCTAAATTCTTAGAAAGCTTAAAACTAAAATAGTTCCCAATCGATGGATTACTAAATTGGGGATTAGTGAATCCGGATAGATTGGGTACATACGTTTCTTGCTCATTGAATGAGGATGATTGATCTCATGATCATTTGTATGGAACACTAAAGCAAGTATGTAGGTGCTTATTAGAGAATAAGTTCATTTGAACGTGACTTCATAAGAAATACCTAATGGAGTTTTATTTTACTGTCGATAGGAATTTCTGTAGTGATAGTAGACAAGTAATCCTTGGACTTGAGATCATCATAGTATCTTGTGTATGATGAGTTATACTTTGACTTATTCCTTAAGACCCTTAGGGTATATCAAAGGGTATGCTTGGGTATAATAAGTTGTACATGGAGATAATGTATGATCGATAAAGAATCTACCACTTCTAATAAAAGAAGAGAAATGTCTATGTGATTCGATAAATGACAAACCAAAGTAGTCCTTGGCGAAGCGAATGAAATTAGAAAGGAGTTTCTAATTTGCATTATTTAGAGTTGTGCATTTAAGGATCGAAATACATATAATTAAATAAAATAAGACTTGACGGTAATTCCGCCTTTATATTTAATTGGGACATTGTATGGTGGAAGGATTGAATTATTTCAGTAACTATTTACTCAAAGGTTCTTTAATGATTAATGTTGAAATCTATATTATACGGAAAGTCGTTGATCATGCAGGAGGCTTATCCCTATTATTGTAGAATAAATATTATTTATTTAAATAAATTAATTGTTTAATTTATTTATTTAAATAAGATTAAATTATTCTAATTGATTTATTCATTAACCAAGGTTTTAATATGGAGAACCTAAAAGGTCACACCATAAAAGGAAGAATAATTATTTAAGAAGTTAATGGCATAATCATAATAATATGTTAAGTATATTTAATTTAATCTATGGTGATAGAATAAATTAAATAGCTTAATATTTATTATTTAATATTTTAGAAATATTAAATATAAATTAATAAGAGGAGTCTTATTAATATTATTACAATTATTATTATTTTAATTTCTAAAAGAGTTTAGGAATTAATTTAATATAAGTACTCTCATTTATTCCTAATTGAATTAGGAAGGAAAATTAGTTAAAGGAGTTTTAATTAATTATCCCTAATAAGATTAGGAGAGCTTAATTAATTAAAAGAATTTAATTAATTAAATAAAACCCAATTCCTTAATTGTTAAGGTGGGTTGCCACATCTATTAATAAGAGGAGTCTTATTATGGGTGAGGGGTTGTTGACTTTTTACAACATACTACATAATTCCAATTTGTTGGAAGCATGCGCTTTTCTATAGAGATAGAAAAACTAGGGTTGAACTTAATACCCCTTCTTCTTGAATTCTTATTTTTCCTTGGTGGATCACCTCTAGAGGCCAAACACATGGGTGGCTAACGTTGATCAAAGGAAGGAACCAAACCCGGTGGATTCAAGAGATCATGAGAAGATTTGGAGGTGAACTCGCACTGAGGAAGCTTTCTTTCTACAAGGGTATGATTTCATAATTTCTTATTCTTCGTTTAATTAATAATTGTGCATAAAGGGTGATCAAGGGTATATGGTTTGTAAAAATTTTTAAACTTTGATTTTTACTCGCCCGCTTAAATTTTGCCAATTTTGATTGCGTTATGAATATTACAAACCTAACAGTGGTATCAGAGCCAAACCTTTATGTAAATTATTAATTATTTTAATTTAATATCTATATTGATATGTGTTTAGAACAATTTAATTGGGCTTAATTTTGTTGTATAAAATTTATTAATTTTTTTTTTTTGATTAAAAAATATTGTAAGCGAAATTTTTATTTTTAATTCATATCAATTACTAATTCAGCGAATCATTTTTTTAGTAAATTGTGTTATATCATGTACATTTGCAAGAAGATGTAATAATTATATAATATATATATATATTATATAAAGGAATCAGAGTTCTTTTGAAATTAGGATGCATACAAATTTTGAAAAGTTCAACTGCTGTATATTATATATATGATATATGATATATTATATATATATATATATATTAGTATGCCTCACGGCTAATAATAAAAAAAAAAAAAGGAAACAAGAGCAACAAAGACGTGAAACAAGAAAACAAAGCACTTAGAGTATGTTCAATTCTAAGAAGGTTTCAATGAAAAAGTTCCATGTAAAAAAAAAAAAAAAACTTAAGAATCATGATCATCATTTTTTTTAAAAGGACGTTAGATATATATATATATATATATATATGTTAATAGTTAACTATATATATATATATATATATTTATATATATATATATATATATAATAGTTATATATATATATATATATATATTATAAATTATTTTATAATTAAAATAAAAGTTTATTTTAATTTTAAAATAAAAGGTTTATTTTAATATTAAAATAAAAAAGTTTATTTTAATTTTAAAATTAGAATTTCATGCTAACTAATTAGAGTTGGAATTGGATTTCAAGATAACTAATTAGAGTTGAAATTGGAATTCTATTTTTCCTTAAATAAAGGAGTTTATTTAAATATGAAATAAGATTTCATATTATTCAAAATAAAAGAGTTTATTTGTGAATAGAAAGAAAATCAGTATTTCCTTAAATAAAGGAGTTTATTTAGATATGGAATAAGATTTCATATTATTCAAAATAAAGGAGTTTATTTGTGAATAAAAAAGAATATCGTGTTTCCTTTAATAAAATTTTTTTTTACATGGAATTGGATTCCATAATTAATTAAAATAAAGGAGTTTATTTTGATTAAAGATTTTGATTAAAATAAAATAGTTTATTTCATTCAAAATTGGATAAATTAAAATAAAATAGTTTTATTTTGATTTAAATTTGGATTAAAATAAAGGAGTTTATTTTAATTCAAAATTAGATTTTATCTTAACTAAATTTGCCCATTAAATGATATCAATATATATATTAAATGTTTATTATTAATAAGATGAATGTTATTTATTGATGCATATGTATGATGTGTATGATAATAAATGGGATTGATTATGGATTATTGACCAATGCGATTGGATTTTATTTTAGTTGGATGCATGAATGTATGTGTTTTATTAAATGGGGTCTGCATTGCCTCGTCTTCACTAATTTTTCTTAATGTAAATTCTAACTCCCTCCTATGTACTTCCTCGATTTATTTGATCAAGGTTTCTATTTATTTTAAATAGTTTTGTAATAGGAATAGTTAGAATTAATTTTGAAAATTGGAAATCAAGGAGCAAGGAGCTTGAAGACCCGTTTGTAATGGAGCAGGGTTTAAATGTAATAGTTATATTTAAATATTATTTCTTGCACCCCCAGGGTTTGACCTTTTGGTTCACTTGGTGGCTCTAGTGAACCAAACTAGAATAAAAGTCCATAATCAATCAAGGTAGAATATAGTATTCTATATGCGTACTGCATATACTATATATATTATATATTATGTAAACATGCTTCGCATGTTCATTAATATGACGCGTATTTTATATATATATATAAATGCCGCTAAACAAGATGAGACAAATTAATAACAAACCCTCAATTTTTATATTAAGTCTTAAGCGTTCAAAGATATTTGGAATATCGAGCGTCAGCTTTCTAGCATGATAAAATTAATAGAGTATTAAATATTTAATATAAGTTTGTTGTGTCACTACAAGGCAAGTATTAAGTATTTAAGATGTTAATTTATCACATTTGATGCTTATAAAGAAAATTGAACAATATTGTTTTGTTGTGTCACCACAAGGATGATATTTTCTTTTTGAATATATGGAGTGCTAGGTGGACTTGACTTGGATAATTTTGATTCGGATGTGCCACCACTTGATCAAAATAATCTAAGAGGCAAAAGAAAAAGGAGTTGCATAGTTGATGTAATTGACAAAAGTTGTCTACCTATTTATTTATATATAGTTTGTTGTGTCACCACAAAGGCTATATACATTTGAAATGGGATCCTTATTCTCACTAGCAGATCTTTAATTAGATTTTGCGAACTATATATATTGAGGGTAATATAGTTTGAAGAAAATAGTGGGAGATACCAATTTAAAACAAGACCTAATTTATTTTGGTAATTAATAAAAGAATGTATGTTAAAATGTTGTTAATTACAAATTCATTTACGAAATTTTACAATGTCTAAAATTACTATCTTACTGCGAAGCATATTAGATGCTAAAATTATCGTAATCAAGATTAAGCGGATTGGTTAAGGAATTTGAGAATAGTTCTCATGGTGAAAAGCTATCTTATGTCATTAATCGCCTATCCTCGCAATGGTTGCAGAGATAATGCCTACGAGGAAGAGATTGCTATTTTTAGAAAGTGGCAAGATGATGTGACAGTTGGCTCAATGCATCATGCTCGCATCATGAGTAATGAGCTTCAGCACAAGATGAAACTATGGATGCTTCTACTATATTCCCTGCATCAAGTAGTTGATGGTGAAGAAAAGTAGGACCGATAGATATCGGATATTCAAGGAGCTCTTCCGATCTAGAATGGCCAATGGCACTATAAATACAGACAAAAGTCCTTAACATAATCAATTTGATTGATCAATTAGGATAACGGGTTTTGTCATGGATGGAGAGTTGAGCCAAGATTTGATCTTGCACTCACTCCCGGACTCCTTTCACAATTGTTGTGATTTTTCATATGAACAAGCTAGATATCAGCCTTGCTGATTTGCTTAACATGTTGAAAAATGTTGAGAGTCACTTTCCAACCAAGAAAGACCATGTCTTACTGGTAGGGGCCAAAGGATCTTCTGAAAAGAAGAGCGATTCAAAGAAGGTAAATAGAAAGGCATAAACAAAGGATAATAAGAACAAAAAGCGATACGGATAGCAAAGAGTTTGCTTCCACCGCAATAAGCTGGACACTGAAAAAAAGCTGAAGAAGCATCTTGCGAGAGGCTAACAAAAGAAGCTTAGTGAAGTTTGATTATAAATACAATTTTGTTCATGATTTAAATAAATTTTTAAGTCGAGGTTCTACTTGGGTATTAGATCTGACTTTGGTTATCATAAATATAGATTTATGAAGGACCAAGCGAAGTAGAAAGCTAAACAAATATAAGTAATCTATATGTGTGGGAAAATGAAGCAAAGGTTCACGCATTAGCCATAGAAACTTATAATTTAACAATGCCTACGGGCAAATCTATTAAGTCGATAAGTTGTTATTGTATTCCAGTTCTTGTTAAAAATATTATTTCCATTTTATTGTTGGACAATGAAATCTTTGGTATTATAATTAAGAACAATTGTTGTTCTATTTATAATAATAATAATGTTTTGTATAGAATGGAATATTACTTAATGGATTTTATATACTTGACTTACGTGAAAATAATTTTGCAAATTGAACAAACTAGTATAAGAAAATGAGATGATCATTCAAAGAGTTGAATGAGTGTATTTTCGAATACAAGTATGAATTATTTGAAAGGTTCGAAAAGAATGAGGAAGTGAAATAAATTGATAAAGTATTAGAATTCTTTGATCGGATCGAGGAATAAATACTTGTGCAATAAGTTTCTAGATCATCTCAAATGGTTTTCTCATAATGGACACATCCCGACACATGATAATTGATTGATGTATCCGAAAGGAAAAATCATACCTTGTTGGACATGAGTACGGTCCATAATGATTTTACTGACATTCCAAATATCCTTCAGGATCATGTCCTAGAAATGGTGACATATCTCTGAAAAAGGTAACCTCAAAATCCAGCCCCAAGACTCCATAAAAGTTATGGACGGGGAGGATTCCTAATCTTAAGTATGTTAAGATGAGGGGTTGTCAACTTATGTGAAAAGGTTTCAAAGGATAAGCTTGGGACAAAATTTGACAAATCTGATTTGTGGGACATCCTAAAGTAAGTTTAGGGTAAATGTTCTATAATCCTACTTAGCAAAAGGTGTTTATTGCAGAAACACGCTTCCTTCTAAGATAAAGGTGTTTATCATTAAAAGTAAAGCTAGTGGGAGGATTATAGATCTTGAAGAGTTCAAGAACCACAAAACACTAAAAGTCAAATAAGAGAAAACTATAGATAGACCTATTGTACCACAACAGAATCGTAAATCGGAATGAAAGAAGAAGATACCTTAGGAGGTATGGATTCATCATAGATGATGATGATGAGGTACACAACATAGAAGATGATGATCCATTACATACGATGAGGTAAGAGTTCTAGTGAGTACAAAAAAAGGACGAGTGGAGGAAAGCCGTGACATTTCTAATATTATATGTTGATATACTACGGATAATGAATGACATACTAATGCTATAATCAGTAATGATAAAGTTGTCTAAACATTCCTCCATGAATGGTTTGGGAAGAGTATCTTAATTGGGGATAAAATCTATATAGATAGATACAACAGGATGCTCGACTTAACCCAAGGAACGTATATTCATTTGATGCTAAAGTCGTTTAGCATGGCAAACTCCAAGAGTTGTCTCATGTTGATGAGCTATGGAGTGTATCTTTCTTAATAGTCCCCATAGACTCTAAAAAGAGAGGTCGCATGAGTGACTATCATGTATGCAATGAAATATACGAGACCTGATGTTGATCAGTCATATTCTGGAGAAGTTCACTCGTGAGTCGTTGAAAACATCTTAAAGTTCTTAACCAAAGACTAAGGATGTGATCATACATGGTGGTCTGCAATTAAAACTAGAGGTCTTAACAGACTCAAGTTTTTCGACAGACCAAGATGATGAGAAAATCCACTTTAAGGTAAAAGTGTTACCTTGAGCAATTGGTGCGCAAAAGAATTGGAAAGGTTCCAAACAATGAAAAAGTTCTTTGGTTTAGTGATAAAGACAAAAGTATATAGCTATAAATGAAGTCGCAAGTTGATTGTTTGGATTAAAGTTCATTACGAGGAACTAGGAATAGTTCCTAAGTCTCATCTTGGATCTAAACATGTGTTGTGGCACTTTCATTTGATTATTAGAATCATTGAAGATGAGAAATCACTATAGAGATAGTGGACTCTCATGAACAACATTACATATCCATTAACTAAAGCTTATCCAAAAACAGGATAATCGTCACTTAGAGAAGAAGAGTATAAGATACAATGACGATTGACTTTAGTGCAGTGGGAGATTGAAAGTAGTATGCATACACAAGCCAATCATGTTTGATGATAAAGCATATACTTTGTAATAATCTTATTCATTTATTAATAAAAGTATTAATTTATTAAAGGCTTTTAATTATCTACATGATCGTCGTTTTATAATATGTGATAAACCCATAGTTTTAAGCAATGCTTTTAGAATAATGATGATGATCATTCTAATGAGATCTAAATTTAGAAAGCTTAAAACTAAAATAGTTCCCCAATCGATGGATTACTAAATTTGGGATTAGTGAATCCTGGATAGATTGGTACATACGTAAGCTTGCTCATTGGATGAGGATGATTGATCTCATGATCATTTGTATGGAGACACTAAATGAGTATGTAGGGTGTTTATTAGAGAATAAGTTCACCGAACGTGACTCCGCAAGGAATACCTAATGGAGTTTTATTTGCTGTCAATAGGAATTCCCCGTAGTGATATAGCAAAATAGTAATCACTTG